>VXBX01008064.1:632883-644195 GCA_013400415.1 Scytalopus superciliaris
TTTTTCATTCCTCTTCTTTTGTGCAGCTTTCATTTTGTCAGAAGAACTGCAAGTGCAACCCACATATAAAAAAAACCATCAAAACTGGAAATTAGTCCCTTTTTATTTTGCAGTTATGAAATGAAATAGAAGTTCTAACAGATATAATTTTAGTATTATCTACCCTATCTTGGAAAGACCCTTTCCCAAGATGAAATATACTTGTATAATGACAGGACTCTGGATGTGATTTCAAAAATCATGATAAGCTCTGACATGGATTTAAAAAATGAAATGAAATAAACAATTTTTATGAAAGCATTTTTTAGTTATCATCGAAGTTGAATAAAAAACAATAAGAAATTGTCAGATTACATTATAACCCCCTGTTCAGTTTCCTCAGAACACACTTTAAAAACAGATAGTTTCTGAGGATGTCCTGAAAACAAAAAATGGTCTTCCTTTGGAACAACTCTGGTGTTATGTACATCCTGAAAGATATTTGTGAAGTAAATGCCCAAATACCACGTTAGTAGTCTTAACTTTAGGAGAGTGTTAACTTTTAGGAGTGAACAGTATTACTTTTTCCTGATAAATGAGAGAAACTTAGTCTGTTAACACAGCTGTTAACACATATGCTGGTATAATGTTGATTAAATATATACTGTATTCAGTATACCTAATGATGTAGAAATTGCAACCCAGCACCTCAGCTGAGCTTTCAGTGCTGTTAATGATGGTTTTGGGGATCAGACCCTGTGTTGTGACCCCGAGGAATCCACTGCCACTGCTTGTATAATAAAGAAAAATTTTGTGTGAAAGTGCTCAAGCCAGTTAAAAAATATCACTAGAAAATCAAATACTAATTAAGATCCTTTTTTTTCTTTTGTGTGTGTTTGCAGTATATACTGAAGCTGTTGGGATAGAGAGTTTAATGCCAAAGGAGTTAAATTAAGTAACACAATCATTTCTGCTACAGCAATGCAGATTTGCCCATGGTGTTCATGGTAAACACATACTCATTTATGCACAGTCAGGAATCTTTATGACAGAAAATCTTTCATGCTTATTTCTTACTGTTCTGTCTACATTTTTCCTCTTAACATTTTTATTGAGTTAATAATCAGGAAAACTTTCTGTATGATATACCTCATAATGTTAAAGAGTCTGTCAGCAGGGTTAAACATCCTACTCCCTATTAAATTAAACTTACCTAAGTAAATGGACTTTTTTAGCTTGTTACATCATTTAATTATTGCAAATCAATGTAGTCTTTATAGAATCCTTAAGCTTTTTCTTTCTCTGTCCCTTATGTGTATTGCCCTTTCTGTCTTCTTTGAGATAAATTTGCCTAATGCCAATCCACTTCAGTAGGCTTTGGTTTAAGATTGTTTAAGTTGTTTGGCTGATATATTTTGGGTTAGTGAAAACATTGGCCCTTATCACTCCATGAGTTGGCTCAGAAAAGTGAATATATCTCATTGCACTTTGAGGAAACCTTATAGTAGCACTACAAAAAAAAGAAAAAAAAAANTCACACATTGGCTCTCAAATTTCATGACACAGGATGTGACACAGTGAATTTACACTTTGGATAATTTGTCAGTGAGAATAAGTCACCCTATAAAGGTTGGTACCAAAACCTCAGTGATTTTCAAACCAGCAGCTAAACAAATATTCTCACTGCAGAAGGAGGTCTTAAGGGTGGTATAAAACAGGGCAAAGGGGATTTGAGATGAAAACATAAACAAAATAGTGATGGGCATATCTTGAAACATCCCATACTATGGAAGAAAACGTCCCCTGACCTCTACAACTTGTCACTGGACTTGGCTTTTGAATTAGAAAATCAAGAAACTCTTGTAGTTTTATTCAAAGTTGCATAATTGTTGGTAGGGAAGAAAATCAGCCTAAAAATAATCCTGAAGAGAATTAACTCTACTGTATTTGTCCAGAAAATATAAAAAATAATTAGTAACCTACTACTTTGAAACTGATAGGTCAGAATGATATTTATCTAAGATCAATATTCCTTTTCCCCCTCTGTTCTCACAATATGCTAGTTAAAAAATATAATAATAATAAAGAAAATAGCTGTAAGTGTTTTTTGACATAAGTACAGTTGTGTGTCTGTGTGCATACACGTATGGGAATAACTGCTTAACAACACAGAAATACAAAAAGACATGAAGAAAAATCTAAGGACACTGTTTTTATCATCTTTACAATGTTTTTAGCAATAAAATGATTTAGAAAAAGCATACATCATTCCACGCCTCTTCACTGTCCCCAGCACGTCCATAACTTAATAAGGCTAAGTGTCAGATTCCCCTTTTTAGACAAGGGAGAGAAATAGTAATCTAAATGATCTGATCTGCTTTAGGTTAGATGAAATTTTAGATTAAGGATGAGATGAATTGTTCTTTTTCTCTTGCCATCCACAGTAAAGAAAATCTTCATGACCAGCTCATCATTTGAATTCCAGCAAAATGCACGGGATAGGGCTGATTTGTCAGGTGTTTTCATCTTATTAGCTACTAAATATGTGATGAGAGGTGAAATGAAATACCTGTGCTTATAGACAGAGAAAAAGAATGTTTTAAAGCTCCTGTAACCCAAGTTCGTGGTCTTACTCTGAGGAGATTTGGCTGATGGGCAAGGTCACTTCACCCTCCAGACAGAGAATGAGGGACTCACCTGAGCTGTGAGTCCCAGTGCACAGAATTTTAAGGTAAATCACCCATTTTGTTTGCTTCTGAATGTCATTCTTCCAGCTGCAGCAGACCTGGGCAGCCCTGGGATGGAACAGAGGGAGGAAGCCTGCTGCAGTACACCTACAGCCAAAACTAACATGGGCAAATAGATGGTGGAAAAGTTCTTTAGAAGCATTTCAAAACCAAAGATGTAATGCCGCCTCTGCCTCAGAAAAAAACCCTGAACTTTGCTAAAAGCTGGGCAAGCCTTTTGCATGCCTGACCTATTTTGTTTTCCTCTGAAGCAACTCTTCCAAGCTACACTCAGAGACAGGATACTTGGTGAGCTGTGAAGAGCTATTCTGATAGTCCATACTTGGCTTTGTTCTTTGGATTCAGTGTGACACAGTAACATTGAGCTTATGTGTTTATGTAGCCTTTCTTTATTTATTCTTGATAAGGCAAAGCAGACTCATGCTAACTCCCATGAATCCATTTCTAGGGCACCTGTACTCTATTGCAGAACGGATTCTCCACATTAGGCAATGTATTAGGCAAAGTGCCTAAATACTTACCATTCTGAGCTTCATCTCAGCACTGCATGCCAAAAGCACTTTGTAAGGAAAAATATAATCGTTTGCCTCATAGGATCTGTTTTATCAATCTTGGGCAAAAGGGCTGTTGAGGGCCCATTATTGGCAGGGAGATTTTGTTATTCCCTTTATGGGACTTTGATGGGATCAAGCCCTGTGCAATAACCTATAAAACAAGCCATGGTCCAGCTCTGAAGTCACCAAGAGTCAAGAGAGTTTATGATTTCCCTAGAGTTGTTCAGCATCTCAAAACCAAAAACAAAAACCCAAAGTCAAAAGGTTCTTCCTTCCTTGCTGTAACTTTGGGATATACTCTCTGAAAGACAAACATCAAATGCTGTGGACTGATGAGACTCAACAGATGTTCAACACATTTTCCTTTGAAGCCTTTGCTCAGAATCTTGAAGCAAAAACTACATCCCTTTAAATTCATGTGTTCAATTCAAAATTTGTATCTGACAAAGCAAAAGAAAATGCAAAAGGAAAAATGAAACAAACAAAATAGAACCACAAAACCAACTGTTCTAGAGAGGGAAAGCTGAATACTGTAAGATTTTTAAGTAGGCCATCACATCATTACTGAATTCTTGCTGGCTTTTTAATTAATCAGACAATCAAAATCTTGAAGATAAAAGCTAGAAAATCCTTCTTAAATTCCCTTTCCTGGGCTCTGCAATTCTGACATTCTTTTCTGTGTTTCTTGGATGGAATTAGTGTCTCCAGCAGATTCTGCAGTTTAGGTTTCTCTGAATGTTTTAGAATATCAAACCTGAACTTTGGAGAGACTTGATTTATTTTCACAACAATATTTGCTAAACTTAACATCTATCACTTTTAATTGAAAGTGTTTTGCATTATTCTTTCTTTCTCTTGATGTCTGCTGAATTAAAACCCTTTGGCTTTAGGACTTCTTTTAACATTTTATTTTTTCTTTTTTCAGGGTATTCTTCTATGAAAAATAGATTATTTTAAATGAATGTAGGATGGCTTGAAATGAAATTAAAAATTAAGTTCTTAATGTGCTTCAGGCCTGATTATACCACCCTCAGAAATCCTCCTTCTGTTCTCCACTCACATATAAATATCCAAATGATAATTTTTCCTCCAGTAAATTAAAAGGAGAAGGAAGATTTCACAAGTAGGTCGTATTCTAGTAAGTCTCAAGTCAGCAAAAATTAGTCTTTGTACATCTCATTTTACCTGTAATCTTGTCCAGACAAGACCAGTCTGTTTTGCATCATCTTTTTCTTCATGTCACCTGCCTCTATTTCCCTTCTCTATATCTATTCCCATCCTCTTTGCTCAGCTGTCCCGTGTCTGCTTCCCAAGAGACACAATCCAAGTGCAAAATAGTATTTGCTCATGGAAAATGTGCTATTTATGACCAAAGGTCCACCTATTGCAAGATGCTTTTACTTCCCCTATATATATATTATTATTCTGGTAATATGATGCTATTGAGAAATGTACATTCAGATCACATTCTTTGTTCTGTAAAATATCTTGCATATTTTTAAAGCTGGCCTTTAAATTCTTATGCAGGTTGTTAAAATTCTGGAGAGTAAGTAAGAAAATTACCAATTTCCTTTGTGCTGTTGTGAAAAGAAGGTAAGACAAAAACATTTTGAGCTTTTAACCATGACCAATTATGTAACTTTCCACTTGAAGCTTTATAGATCTATTTTTAGATTTTATCCCAAGAATGAAAATCTTAGCAAGTTTCTTTAGAGCTTGTTAATCTTAAAGAAAATAAAAATCTTTGAGTTATTTGACTGGTAAGTGGCTTTTGCTTTGGCACAACAAAATGCACAGTGATAATTTGGCTTAATTCTTTAAAATAAGGAATTTTGAATAATGGATAATGAATCTTGTACACAGGTTTTATAGGTAAAACTAGCTTTTGCTGGCATTTAAAGTAAATCATCTGAAATGTCCTTGATTTTCTTTTGTACTGTTTTTGTAAAAATATGATTTGGAGAGCACCCTGTGGATATGCATAAGGCACAAATTGTGAGTATGTAGTCAGAATTCAGTACTCACATAATTATATGCCTTACTTTGCTAAGTACTTTGAGTTCTGCAAATGAAATTGCAGACGAGATGGCAATACTGTTTTAATATTCTTTTTCTTTTGTTGTTAGTGTTGGAAACACAGTATACTCCTCTACTTCAGATAATTTATGTCCCTCTTGCTATTCAAAATAGTAAAACTTGCAAAAATAGAAAAAAATGGGGAGAAAAAATCTGAAAATATGTTCCTTCTTTTTTCTTCTTCTTTTTTTTTTTTTTTCTGAAAATACAGAATTCTATTGATCATGTTCCCAGCAGCAACATTTATTTCTATCATCATTCTACCAAAAGAACAAATGACCTGAGGGATCCAAGTGTGATTCACATGTACAAGTGAAAAAATTGCATCATCCAAAAAATAAAAGCTTTTAGTTTATGCAATTAGCATGCAGTGGGATTTTCACAGTGATTCACTTTAGTATAGGCATTTACTGCTGAAGTCAATGACAACATTTCCACTGAATTCAGGATTCAGCCCACTTGGAACACTCTTTATGGAGTCTCACAAAACACAATGTGAAAGAAGAGGGAAGAAAGTCAAACTTAGGATGAGAAGCAAATTAAAAACAAAAACAACAACAAAAAAAGACACCAGTAATTTAAAAATCTTCGACTTTTTTCTTTTTGTTTAACACAGGAACAACTTACTTCTATTGGCAAATTTTTTTGGCTGTAATTTTTTATTTTCCCCAAGTCTCACAGTAGGATAAGACATGTTCCCTGTGTCCTTAAAGGCATAAAGTCCAGCCTTATTCACAATCATTACTCGAGGAAACGCCTGTTCTCACAAATCCTTGTTTCCACAAAGGGCCTGATGGAGGATCCAGCCTTCATTCTTCAGTCTATACAGGGCTTTTTCTCAACTAATTGTCTAGATAAGAGAGGACAGACATCAATCCTCTGGTAGGTGTGAGGTGTCCTTCCAGCTGGGCAGGTGATTTTTTTTTGCTGCACTCAGAACCTCCCCAAGCCAGACTTTTGAGGGTAAAACTCCTGTAATGAAGGTGTACCACTCAGGAATGGCAGAGCATCTTGTGGGCAAGCAGTAAAAAGTGCCTTGACCTCTATTTCTTATAGAATTGCTGAGAAAACTGTACTTTTTATGTGTGCCAAAGGGTCTGTGGCTTAGGACACACCATTTTTAGTTGTGACAAGAAATGTTTATTTTTATTTGAGTCCATTTTAAGGCATTTGCCCTGGGTGAGCTTGCACTTTGGTCAAGTCGAAGAGCTTTAAAAACATGTTACTTTCAGAAAACTGTTGAACACCCTGCAGTCCACTGACTTCTCCCATCTTTGAGAACAAAATCTGTACTCACCGGAATACCTAGAAATTGTTTAAGCACAGAGGAAATCATGCACTGTTAATAGTGGATGAAAAAATGAAAATAGTTTCTGAATTATTATGTTTGTATTATTAAAATACATATAATGAATGGTAGACTTTATAAAAGTAGCTGAAAATATATAATTGAAATATTGAAAATAAATGTTTGATTTGATTAATTTAAATTATATTTTTTTTTTAGTAAATAGTTATATTTGTTTGAAAGCCTTTCCTTCTGATATATTTGGAAATGTATTACCTAACTGAGTACAAGAGGTGAACTGAATCTCTCATGCTAAACACTTTTTAGCTTCAAAACCTGAGTGGACTCTGCCTTAAAAAACTTCCCAGTGATCTGCCAAATTTTGACACTGTTATTGTAAAGCATGCTGAAATATCCCACCAAAAGCAGATTTATAGCACCACTGCAGAACAGGACTGTATCCTCTGCATAGCTGGGTCCTTAAATATGCAAGACTGTCACAGATGCTCTCATATGTCATTTCCATTCATAATAAGGGCTATGGACAGGGGATAAATGAAACATGAATGGCAGGGATTCATTTCTGCTTCTGTAGTTTTTGGCTTCACAGTAAATCCCTGTGGCCCTTTGTAAGTAACTCAAGGTAGACAAGTGTGAGAGGAACAGACCAGCTGTGTTGTTTTAGGGTAGCATCCTTTTCCATGTTGACAGTCTGGGAGTACCATTATTTTGCATCACATCCTTTCAGAGGAAAATTTTTCCACTTCCCTTAGAAAGACGTGCTTGAGTCTCTGACCTCTTCTCATATTTCCTTAAGGTATCCCATCACAACAACAGAAAATGTCAGAGCATTTTAGTAGATTATTATATGAGTGGATTGTTTCATATTTAAGTAATCCATATTACTGTGCTTAGCAGATTATTTGGTAGATTATTTCTGTGATTTGTGTTACAAAGCCTGTAACTAATCAAATTTAGCTTCTTTCTTCCAGCACCTGCTGCAGTGAAATGTGCAATTAGTAATGGGGTACCTCTTGGGAAGCTGTGTCGTGACTGGGGGGAGGCAGGAGCTTGGGACCTCAGCATTAAGATGTAGCTGAAAGTTGAAAGTTGCTGAAATCTTCTTTTCTGAACAAGGCTGGGGTAAATAAGTCAACCCAATGTCACTGTACTCTCTTGGAGCTTGGTATAAAAATGGACTTTTAACTTCAGTATCATAGACTGACCTGGGTTGGAAGGGACCCTAAAGCCCATCCAGCCCCCCTCCCCCCCAGTCCCTGACATGGGCAGGGACACCTTCCACTAGCCCAGGTTGCAAAAACCAGTCTTTTAAACCATGCAATATCATGCAGCTGGGTGCAACTCCAGCCCTTGGGCTTGTTACACCTCAGGAGATTCCCAGGGGCCACTCCTGGGGCTTGTCCAGGTCCCTCTGGATGCTATCCCATCACTGTGTGTACACTCACAGAGATAGTTTTAGGGAGATAGATGGGTATGAGTTTGACAGCCCCTGTACCTGTGTCCTCATAAGAGATTTCAAAATGCTCTTTGTCAGGGGATGACTGATTAAGTAGTAGCACTGTTCTACAGAGCTAAGAAAAAATGGATTGGCCTGACCAAAACATTAGTTTATTCGTATAGGTCAAGCCTTTGTTGCCATATTTTGATTAATTTTTTCTCATTAATTTTTATTTTAATAAATCTCTGCACTTCCAAGGTTTCCTGTAGGTCCCCAAGCAAGATGTTAATCACATAAAAAACCCTCAGCCTTATACTGCACCTAATATGAAATAAAAAATTAAGTAGATTTGGGTAAATATCAGTGCCTTAAGCCAACATCTGCTGGATATTAAATGTGCCACTCTTCCCAGTACTGAACCTCCTCTGGTTCTGAAGGAAAACTTTTGTTTGCCTCTGTTGGAAGGGTACAATAAAAATTAATTTATGCCCATGCTTTTGAAAATGTTGGGGTTTTTCTCTGAAAGTTGTTCAATTTACCAACCTGCTACCAAGGCTCCTAGGAATTTTCTTTCATTTAGTATGTCAAAGTTAACTTTTGTTCACAATATCTGGCCAGGTTGGTTTTTGCAGCTACTTCTAAAACCAGCAGGATTGCACACCTTTCTTTGAGGGTGGTTTTGTTTCTTTCCAAGTCGTACGTGGCTCTTCTGGTATTGTGGAAAATGAAAGGATTGTGACCATTAATAAAATAAAAGCAATGCAATAAGCAAGCCAATTATAAAGAGTGTTATAAGGAAATTCACTAATGCACAAAGAAAATGCCAGCCAAATTTTACCCTGACATTTATTTTAATAGCAGAGCAATATTTTCTTTTCCAGAAACATATTTCCAGTAACTTCAAATTTTAACAGCAATGACATCATTTCATTAAAATATTTTCCTAGCAAAATCTAAGAAATGTTTACTGATCTTACAGGTTAAAATAAAGCAGTGAATTAGCAATTTGTAAGATTTTCACAAAATTAATGACTTGCTAATGAAACATAACAAAATTAAGTTTTGTGAAAGTATTCTGCAAAACCTGCATTTTCCTATGAAATGATTAAAAGATATTCAGAGAAGGAGTAAAAAAGACATTCTGGATGTCTTTCTAGTTGTTTCCCTCAATTATTTCTGAGAGTGACAGTAATGAAAATGGATGAGAGTAATAAAATGGGAATTCTCACCCTAGAAAACTTCTATCTGGTGGAAAATAGTTCAGAGAAAAAAATAACCTAAGAAACAGGACTATGTAAACATTGACTGGTATGTAAGTATAGAATTTAGGTTCCAAACACAATATATTAGAAGAATAAACTATTTTTGATATATGGCAGAAGATAGATCCTGCCACTTTGGGGTGACATCTGCAGTGTGAGCTTGTTCAGAAATATGCTTATGCATGACTCTGAGCTGAAAAAGTGGAGAAAAGAGAAGGTATGGAAGTCTGCCATTAAGCTACTGGCCTTCACAGTCTGTTTAAATCAATTTGTATTGATGGGCGACTGGGTAAGATGTGTTTGGGGCCTTCTAACTTGTGTCCACAGGTAGTAGCAGGTTCCTGGTTTGATGGTAACACATCCTTGTTTTCCTCAACTGTGTCTGCAAACTTGTCGTTGTCATTTTTATGTTTCCATTAAAGGTGATACGAGCACAAAAACACATGGTGACCAAGGTATATATGCAGCTGGGTGTGTTATGACATGTTATTTGCCTCATGCAGAGAATCCCAGAATGATTTAGGCTGGAAACCCCCGCCCCAGCCCAGGGAACTCACCCTGTGCTCGACGCCCACCTTGTTCCCCAGCCCAGAGCACTGAGTGCCATGGCCAGTCCTGCCTTGGGCACCTCCAGGGTTGGGCATTCCAAACCTCCCTGGGCAGCCCCTTCCAACACCTGGCCACCCTTTCCATGAGGAAATTTCTCATCATGTCCAATCTGAATGTCTCCTGGTCATTCCCTCCCCTCCTGTCCCTGTTCCCTGGGAGCAGAGCCTGACCCCAGCCCCTGCTCCCCCATCCTGGCAGGGAGTTGCAGAGCCAGAAGGTCCCCCCTGAGCCTCCTTTTCTGCAGGATGAGCCCCCCCCAACTTCCTCAGCCACCCCTGCTGCCCCAGTGCTGTTCCCTTCCCTGGACAAGCTCCAGTCTCTGTACCCGGACCTGCTGAACCTCATCCCGTGGATCCAGCCTGTCCGGGTGCCCCTGCAGCTCATCATCCACCCTGTGTCACCCCCGAGCTTACTGAGGGTGCCCTCCCCACCCAGATCATCCACAAAGGCACTGGGGGGCTCTGAGCCCCAGGAACACCAGGAGTGACCGTCCAGCCCCTGGTTGTGCCACCACTGGATGTCCCAGCTCTCTCTGGGCTCAGCCATCAGCTGGTTCCCAACCCAGCAAAGAGGGCTCCTCTCCTCTCCAAGCCTATGTACAAGCATAAGATAATTTTTGCACCTGCCTAGTGAAATGGGGATGAATTGCTTGGGTGAAAATGTTTTCCAGTGTCCAGTAGTGCAAGATTTTATGGTCAATGTCAAGGCAATAACTCTGTCTGAAAGAGCAGTGGGGCCCAGGGAGTGTGAGAGTCTCAACTTTTGCAGACCAACATCTGCTTTCTGCTGGATAAGACCCTAAGCCTCTTACTTTGGCTGATGTTTTAATGTTTAATCTGTTTTGCTAAGGAGCTCTAATATAAATGTTAATACTTTATATTATGATGTTTCTTGTAAATAGTCAGAAAGTCCAGGAGCATGCCTGAAATGAAGTTCCTGAAATTTTCTGAGCAAGGCAGAAGGCCATGTTGGAGGAAATTTTTCACTGTTATTCACAAGAATTTTCCCATGCACAGTCTATGGGTTTTAATGGATTAATACTGTTAATCTGTTGCTTCAGAATTCTTGAAAGTTAGCCATAATCTGCATTAATTACCCATAATCTGGGTTAATGAATGTCTGAAATGAGTTCATTGAATTTGATATTTTTCTAGTGCAGAATGATGCAAAGTTCATAATCATGACACAATTCTATAATAGTCCTGATAGGTAAAAAAAAAAGGCATATATCTAACTAAGGAAAATTTGATGAATGCAGTTTACCAAGGAATTTGGGAAAGAAAAACACAAGTTATTTTTACCGATTTGATTTCCTTTGTTCTTGGATTCCTGGTATGG
>VXBX01008069.1:0-15213 GCA_013400415.1 Scytalopus superciliaris
GTTGCCTCCAAACTAAGACAGAAGGAAAAGAGCAGAAGAGACCAAGAAGCTACACTCAGGTCCCGTGTCCCAAAGGAGCTCAAAATGGGATCAACAGAGACAGTCCGAAACAAAGGACTGATTTATCACCATGTTTCCTGAGGAAGACATTGGGCCACAGCAGAAATCTGGTGTCAAAGGCATATTTTCAGAAAAGACCATGACCTGTACTCCATCCCAAGATCACAAAAGGCACAGCAGGGACAGTATTAGGATTTGGGGTCCTGGACTCTCACAGGTTTCAATCACATGCTCCCAGAGAGTGTTATCAAACAGGTCTTGTCTTTAAAAGTAATTTATTAAACATCATTGTCTGCATGCAGCAATTCCTTCAGTTGCCAAGTCCTTGGGAATGGTCTAATGCTTAGGCTTTGCTTTTAGTCACTCTTGGATCAAAGAGCAGCAAACTCTGGGTTCAAAGCCCTGGCTTGCTTCCAAAGACTGGGCAATGAAATCACTGAGCTGGAGCATCCTGAGCTTGCTGGTCCAGAGGACTCACTGAGCCCCCTGTCAGAACAAGGCTCCACTGCCTACAGGCAAGTTTAACTCCTCATGTGCTGGGTGTGCACTCCTCACCAGCAGCTCGGCTCATGCAGGCTTGACAGCAGCTCCTACGAAGGAGCAACACTGCAGACACTGAAGAGCTGCTAATGCTCAGGACTGCAACTCTCACCTCACAGCCTTTTCTTCCTGTTGCAGCCCGGCACAGGATGCACAGCCACAGTGTCCATAGGATACCTAGGGCCCAATGGGTTTCACACTTCCCTCCCTTTCTCTCTCATCCCCATCCACAATGGTCATCCTAAGCTGTCAGCAGCACTTCTTTGCTTGCCTGCAGTGCTAGGATTCCTTCCTACCCAGCTTCCACTCAAGACCAGGAGAACCACAAAGAGCAGCAAGTAGTAAAACCACTCACCTCGGCCTCTTGTCCAGCCCTCTCTGCCATCACTGGACCAGCGAAACACTTAGTACCTTGATCCCATCTCCTACTCCCCATCCACTGGGGCCCACAGGATACAGTGTGCTACAAGCAAGTAATGCATGCCAGCATCTGCTCTTTGTCCCTGCAAGGCTCTCAGTGAGCACAGGGCCCCATACAGACCTCCCATTCATGGCTCGAGCAAGCCATGTGTTTCCTGGCACAGTTCATTATGAACATGCTCCTATAAAAGCAGATTTTTGGCATGCCAGAACTGGGAACAACACATGGGTCAGCTTTTCCTCCCCTCCTGGTCACAAACACAGAGCCAGCAGGCTCATTTGCACCAGCTGAAGCTGTAGAAGCAGGCAAGAAAAATCATGAATGCTTAATAACACAAGCAACCTCCTGCCTTGTGGGCCAGTCCCTACAGCCACATAAAGCAGCTGCTCGGAGCACGCCTGCTCCACACACAGCTTATCCCACTGCTCAGCAGATACCGTGGAAACAGCAGCCAAGCCAAACACCCAGAGATATTTGCATCTCCGAATGATTTCCAGCCAGCATGTTCCTTTCTGCAAGAGGTTCCAGTTGAGAAAGCTTCTCAGATGGGTAGAGTTGCAATAAACCACTTTCTCCCAACAGGCCAGATGGAAATGGTTTGGTTCAGGCAAGAAGTTCTGAACACGGCAGGATTGGTCTGATCAAGCCCAACATCTGGAAAGTCTTCAGGCACCCATCATGTAAGCCTTCTAAAACTATGTTGTTTCCCTTTCCAGTTAAAAGTAAAAACAAAAACTCCCTCTGTACCCAGGAAAACAATCATGGGTACAAAGCAGCATTTCCAAGAAACTCTCTGCTAGAGTGGCTTTGGCTTCATGAGCCAGGGGGAACAGGACCAGCACCTAGGAGCTCCAGGTCATACTGGAGTGGATCAAGATGATGAGAGACTTGAGAAAACGTCATCTATTTGCCCCTGCAGTTGTACCAACAGCTCTGCTGTGAGAGTGTGGGTCCACTCAGATGACCACTGAACCTCTTCCTTCTGTGGCAGGTCACTCCAGATTTGCAGGAGGCATGGTGCCTGCACAACACCTCTTCATGCCAGTAATCACACCACCACACAGGCCATGCATCCTGTTCTTCCCACTTGCTCCATGGACAGCCACATCAAATCAGTCTGTAGCACAGCCTGCATGAGCAAAATTCTAATTGCAAAGCACCCAGATGCACAATCTTCAAAGTGTGATTTACTGATCCAGAGAAAAAACGACCCAGAATCAAAGTAAGCACAGCAGCATCCCCATCCTTAACAGCTGCTCATCCCACAGCACTTCACTGTTTTGCTTGGGTCTCAAATGAAAACTGCAGACCAGTCCATTCTTTCCTCAGCTCTACTCCTGTGTGCCAGTTCAACATTACATCTGCCCAGGCCTTGGACACCCTCAGGGACCCCATCAGGATCCCTATGACCTACGGCAGATGTAAGCCCTTCTTTGGGAACAACTTGGCTGCTGGCCTGCCAATGAGTGACAACTGCTCTGCTGCAGGACCACAGCCTGGGCTCACTCTGAGTGGCCCACAGCATCTCTCTCCGCTGCTTTCTGCATGGAGGGCAACCAAGCAAACCTTGAGAAGCCAATTCTGCCCTTCAAACCAAGCTTTACAATGGAAAAGAAACGAAAAAACCCTGCAACCACAAATCCCACTAGCCTCCCTAGAACAGTTCAATGAGGCTGCAAGCTGTGGGGGAATCCCTGTCCCTCTAGGTCCAGGATCCCATACATAGGAATGGCCAAGGCCAGCTTCTGAGCAATTATCACAAGAAACCAGAACAAAGCCACTGGGGTTTGAACATTGGAGCAGACACTAAGGTGGTGCTCTCACTATGTGCTGGGGTACAGCTGGGCCACGGGGAGAGCTTGCTGCCACACACAACCCCATTCCCAAGGCAGGCAGGTACTGCTCACACATCTGCTGCAGGAGGAAATTTCAGTATAACTGAGAACAAGGCTCAGCACAAGGACAGTGAGCCCAGGCAACCAGCTGCAGACTTCTCCCAATGGCTGCCAGCACATGTCCAGACAGACAGGCTACCATGGCACTGACCTCACCCACGCAGTTCAGAGTGGTTTGGGGCTTCCCTGCCTCTGTTCTTATGTTGCCCATTCTACTTCCCCAGCCCAGACCCTGTGAATCCCAGCCCCTTCCCCAGCCACATATCCCTCAGGCTTGCTTCTTCCAAGACCATCCCAAACTGAATTTCCTAACTCTGCCATAGGAGCTGTGCATCCTTTTATCTTCCATAGCTCCCTGCCTTCACCCTTATACCAGCAGTGAGCAGAGACCCTGCCTCCCTTTGGGCTCAAAGCCAGGCAGCAGCCACCCTAAAGAAACAGCACACAATGTGGGGGGGTCTCTGCAGTCAGGCAGTGGTGGGGAGTGAGGTCTGGGGCAAGACCTTGCTGCTGCTCTGGCAATGAGCAAGAACAGCAAACAAGGGTGCTACTCTGCAGCCACAGAGAGATGGGAATATTTTGGGAGGTTCCTACTCATTCCCAAGCAGGACAGGGGTGCTGCCAACCAGTACTCCACTGCAGGCTTAGGTGAGCTGGCAGGGCAGACACCATGCTGTGCAGTTTGTCTCCAAGGCTGCAGGATTCACTAGTGGTCTTCATGGAGGATGTGTCTGGGCTGAGCTGTGCCTTGCCCTTCAATCACTCCCAACACCTCAGCACCTTGCTAAAAGAGGAGAAAGCTGAAGCAAGAGAGAAGTCCCCACGGTAGCCAAGTTGCTTGGCTCCCTGAAACAACTGGGGCTGTTGAACCAGAACAACTGGCCTTGGCACTGCAGGAGTTCCCTGTCTGCCCCGGGAGCAGGCTGACACTGCTCTGAGCCATGCTCTGCAACAGGGCTGTGCCCATGCTCCTGGCAATCACTGCAAGGGAAGGCATGGGCATCTCCCCCTGGAGACACATCTGCACCCAGGGAAAGCATGCCATTCTGCTGGGCCACAGGCCCCTAAGAAAAGGCCAGGTACCTCTCCTGAGCCCCCAGCCCAGAGAACCAGCCCAAGCCATGAGTGCAGTGCCACAGTCATGCTGCCCAAACACCCAGAGCACAGCTGCATCCTGACAGCTGTCTGCACCACTTGGCCTCTGGCTTGTGGAGAAGGAAACTTGATTTGTGGGCCTGTGCCTTCTTCCTGAGCAGCACAGGAAGTGCCAGCCACAGCACTCCCAGGAAGGCCAGGACAACATCTTCATAGCAGATAAACAGAGACAGAGCAGTAAGTGAGACAGGAAGGCCACAAGCCCAGTGCAAGAGATGGGAATCTTGCTGGTTCAATGAAACCATCTCTACTAGTGCATCAGCCAAAGGCTCCCAAGCAGACATCACCACCTGCATTGCCAAACCCCAGTGAGAAACACAAATGTTTCAAGGAACACTCAGCACCACTGACAGGCTTGCTGCACCCACCAGTCTTGCCAACAGACTCTCCCAGTCTTGCTAAGCCCTTGAGCAATTCCCTGGCTTCCTCATAGATAGCTGATGTTTGCTTCTGGCAGCACATGGCAGGCTGGAGACACAACGATCTGAAGGCTAAGCTCTCTGGCCAGCACAGCAAAGGTGTGTGCAAAGCACTTTTTTCCCACTAAAGGAAACATGGTAGACAGATGCCAAGTGAAGCCAGGATGAACCACATATTACCTGTGCAGTGGTCTTGAATGATGATGATTCCCCCACAATGGGGCATGTGAGAATGCAAAAGTCTTCACCAAGCAAAACTCCTCTGATGGTAGAGCAGAGACCAGGCAATGCTGAACAGTCAGGCAGGTCCTGCCAGCAGGGCAGAGCTGCGACAGAGCTGGCTCAGCACTCCTTGCCCCAGAGCTGGAGGCAAGGCCCTGTGGCAATAGGGCTGCATTGCTGCACCCACGAGATCTGTGTGGCTCAGAGCTTGTCCCGTGGTAGCTGGGGCCAGCCCCTCCAGGTATCACACCAGTGCTTGATGATCCATCCTCATATCCCTTCACTCAGGCTGAGGGCCAAGGGCTGACGTTGTTCCTGCCATCCCAAGCCCAGCCAAGAGGGATTCCCCCATAACAGCACTGTGTGTACGGATGAAGCCTCTGGCCAGGGCTTCACGTTTTTCCTGTTCCAGCTGAAACACCATTCCAGATGACAGGAAAAACCAGAAGAAGCTCCATAAAACTGTCTGGCACTTCCCTTCAGCAAACAGGAGCTCCAGCCAGCCACTCCAGAGAATGGAAACTCAGGCTGCAGAGACAAAAGGGAGGGGGATGGGGATGGGAAGAGGCCAGGGCAAGGGAAGCAGTGCAAAGAGAAGCAGCATGCACATGGGGCCCGCAAGCCAAGCCAGCTGCTTCATCAAGACACCTCGAGAACAGACAAAGCTGCTGCTCAGAGCCAGGTCCCCTCCATACAGCATGATGGCTACTCAGCACCCAAGCCAAGGCTGCACTGCTAGCAAGGCCTCCTTCTCTCCCAGGACTTTGTTGGAGAATGAAGCACATTTGACACTGAAAGTGCTTGAGTGAGCTGCTGCTTTGTGTGCTACCACCAAACCCACCAGAAGGACGAAAACTTCTCCAGTACCACCCAAACCTGTGCTGCCCTTGTCTCACAGATCTCACCTGCTCAGAGGGCCAAGTGAGGGCCATCCTCACCCAGCAGACCCCAAGACATGGCTCACCAACAGACTCCACACAAACACCCCAAAAGCAGGGACAGCAGCTGGGAGGGGAGGGGGCAACAAAGGGACAGAAGGTGCAGTCGAGAACTCACATCTACACTAGTGCAAACACCCTCTCCATTCTGTGGTCAGCTATATGTTTACAGTATCCATATGGACACTCGAGCAACTTGCCAGTCCCAAAGAGGACTCTCAGAGCTGGGGACAAAGGGACAGCTGCACTTCTGAGCCTTGCGTGCAGGGAAACAGACAGGGAGCTTATTTATATCCCAAGCTCTGCTCTAGGATAAATATTTTAAATCTCTCTCCGGGTCATGGCAGTGTATTTACAGCTAAGTTTCCCATAGTTATCTGCCTGTAGAGCCTCAGATGGATTTGCCATGAAGCCAGGAAGATCCAGCTGGCCAAGCTCTCCAGACAGCTTACAGCTCATGGGGAGAAATGGTTCATCCAGTGCCACAGTCTTGAAAATGATACCCATGCCCTGGCAACTGCTGCAGGGATTTAGTTGTGTATCTCTTCATGCTGCTGCCTCTGTATAGCCCACCCATAATCCACTCTGCCTTCTCAGGAGCAAGGAGAAGGCACAGAGGCTGGGAAATGCCACATACAACACTAGATCAGGAGCCATCCTATCGCTGTGCTGCCGACAGAGCACAGCTGCGTTGTGGGTCCCACTCGAGCGGAGTGAGTCTCTGGAGCATCCTGCTTTGCCACTTGGGTTTACTGAAGGTTTAATCTGTTTGCTCCTGTCCCACAGGAAGGGAAGAAGCTCCCAGAAGAGACATTCAAAACAATTCACTCCAGCTTTTTCTAGCAGCCACCACAGTGCTGCAAAATAAAAATTGCTGCAAAAAGGCACAGAGGACACACCTGAAGTAGGAATCACTGCATTAGCTGCATGGTGCCTCTCCTATTTATATGGGCTCTGCACTGTTGGGTTTTGACTTCTGGCTGTCTCTGAAGCTTGAAGAGGACTTACTGGCTGCCCAGGGCCTCCCCTTGGTCTGTATGATTTCTGTGTCAGCCCTCACAAGCATTTCAGGAACACTAGTTCATAAATACTGTCTGCTGTACACTGCACATCCATTTTCCACCTGTGTGGCACTGACTGCTTCCTGGCTACAAAACATCATCCACAACTCCCTGCATCTGTCTCCAACTATGTTCTACAGGTCTGCAGGCTTCTACCAGATCCGCTTCTTTTCATTGCTGGAAAGCTGAAGATCAGCCTCATTTCACAGTCATCATTTACAGTTGTGAAGGGAAGTGCTATTGTCCAGGACCTGCCTCCTGGAAGAAACATCACCTGGGAGGCTGACCCTTCAGTATGACCTCTGAAAGCAAAGAGGGCACAGAGAAGAAAAGTTTCTTGTTTGTTTTCATTAAAGCCATTTATGAGTCTATATTAAAAGCCACAAAAATAGGAAAGCAGACAGAAAAGCTAATATTTCCTCTGCTCATGCAATATTAATTAAAAGGTAGCTTCTCTATGAGACATTGCTACATTATCTCAGCTAAAAATGGAAAAAAGTCACTGACTGGAAAGAATACACAAGCGGGGCACTTTCTGGAATATTTTACAAATCAATAACTAGGCAGAACACTTGCATTAAATAGATCTAATGCAAAGCCCCAGTGTCAAATTAAAGAAAAGCTTGGATATAACAGACTCACTGAGACAGAAATTCATACCAACCAGATCTCCTTGAAAAACAAGTGGTTTCCTCCATTGCGGCAGAAAAGCTGATTTCCAGTATATATTGGGACAACAAGTAATTCTGACTGGATAGTCACTAATCCACCCATGTGAAGAGTACCTGGACATCCTAAGCAATAAAATGCCAAGGTAGCACACAGACAGTGGCAACAGACACCAAACAACAGATCCTGGAGGGCAAGAAGTTGTGCTGAAATATCTGCAGGTGCCTGGCTGCTCAGTGTCGCCACTCAGCAATCCAGGTAAAATGGATTGCTCCATCAAACCCATGACAGGCCTTTGTCTGCAGGAATGCATCCCCAGCAGGACCAAATCCCAGAAAGGCCACAGAAACAAAATGTGATGCTGAACGATGCCCAGTATGACACTCTTGTTACTTCCTTGCCAAAATGTTAACCACTCAGATGAATGGTTCCTGCTTCAGGACACGAGGTTTTGAGACTTTTCTTCAGCTGAGCGGAAGAATTCTTGTCAAAAAAGTCTCATGATTTCCAGGAACCACGTAAACATCTCAGTAGCCCTGTACCAGCTCTGCTCTGGTTTCTTGCCAGCCGTAGTGAACTGGGGACCTGGCTCAAGGAGACAAAGGTAATCTCAGGATGGGATGAGGAAGCCACAGCCACACCAGGCAAAACAGCAGTGCTCATTAGGCAAAGCACTGGAGACAAACCAAGCAACAGCAAAGTCTGAGAAGGGGATGTGTGGCATGCCATGGCACATCTGGATACAGAAGAGGAATCAGGAAGAGGGGGAGATTGGAGGCACAACTGGAAAAGGAACAGCTGCACTTGGGCCAGCAAGACAGAGGCAAGAACTCGGCAAGAGGGAAAGTGCTGGTGAGGGCCCAGCAAGCAGCTCTTCCACTTACACATCCAAAGGCTGCAAGCACACACGCAGAACATGTAGAAAGAGCCATCAGGAGTTAACTCAGCAGAGGAAAAAAAAAGAAATGTATTGTCTTTGTAGCTCAGCTTTTGCTTGGAATATGGTGGATAAAGAACTGTTCAAACCTAGCTGGAGGAAAGAGTGATCACAAAACAAGATCTCACTGCCATCTCACTGCTACAGAATGCAGCTCAGCCCAGGAACTAGCCACTCCCATAGCACCTGCCAGGTGCCCAGATGTGTCCCAGGCTCACAGCATTTACAGCAGGCAGTACGGATGGACAGGAACACAGAACATTAAGTAAATCACAAGAAGGTCTGTTTTCTTTGGTCCAAGACAACTTGCAGAATTCCTGCAACTGCTGAAGGAGACCTTCAGTGTTGGCCTCTCTGCAGAGGTAACTGAATAGCTTGTCCTAAGCAACACAAATCCATCTATGCTCCCATGAACAGTTAAGGAGAACTGAATGCACTGCCCTGTATGCCACCCTACAAGACTGTCTGTTTTTATCTTCTCTGATCTTGTCTTTGCCAAGAGAGACAAAAGCCATAACCTTTCCTCCTATGAAAGCTTCCACAGATGCAGGCACTGCCAGCAACTTCAACAGAGGCAGCACCACGGAGCCACTCCGTGCCACGTGAGCAATGGGCTGCCCCAGCAGAGCCAGGACACACACCAAAGCATGTTTCATGGAGAGCAATAAAGGAACTTGCAAGCCACAGCTTGTCCTGCCTTTAACCATTTGGAGAGACACTGTATGGTTTGAATCAAAGGCTTCCTTTGTGCTCTTAAAGAAGTCAATGAGCAACTGTAACGAGGAGAGCACTTATAGGTGGTCTTAAGCAATACTGTGTCTATCTTGTGCCAGCATCACTGGACAGCAAGGACAACTCACCACAGAGCTGCCCAGAGGCACATAAGCCTTCCCTCTGCAGCCAGAATGGTACTCAGCCTTCACATACCATAGCTCTGGGGACAGACTCTGGCTTTCTGGGGTGACAGAAGACAGAGCCAGCTTGCCAGTGTGCCCAAATCAAGAGCAGCAGGGTGCTGTCTTGGCTGCTCTTCAGGGTGATCTGAGCTGCACTCAGGTGTAAAATCCTGATGTTGGAACAAATCTCTTTTCACAACAGCATTGCAGAAGAGGAAAAGTTATAAAGCCTGTCATCTTAGAGCTACCCAGGAAACAAACATCTCTCATTAGCATTGAGGTCTGAGTGCACAGTGCTCACGGACACTGCTGTCTTCTGGGACAGAAGTCACCTAGGAATTGAACATAGGTTAACTAGGGGCTGAAATACAAGTAGACTTGTAATACTCACTCACTTAAAACCTAGCCCATTTCTGCACCAGCTCCCAGCACAGACAGAAACCCTGTGTTACCGCTTTCTCCCACCATGCAACATCTTGCCTTCAAGAGAGGGAAGGTTCATGCCCTGAAATCAAATGTTTCACACCACCTTCCAGACAGGAATCTGCTTGTATCCGTTTTCTTCATTCATCATCCTGCACAATACAAGCATCAATCCAAGACACCTCAACCTCACAGAGGTCCAGACCATCTGACAGTGGTGGATTCACTTCATGCACACTCAGGGGCCCCGTGAACACTTCAGTCCACAAATGCCAAACTTCCCATCTGCTCCATTCAGATCAGAGCTTAATTTGACAATGAGAAGAGAGACCATTGGTATTCCACTGGCAATCATCATCTCACACAAGGAATCATCAGTTAAAGACAGTCATGCCTCCTCTCCAGACACACAATCTGTGTGGATCTACTACGCAAGGGGACAGAGTGCATGAGTACTCCTCACTGTGAAGTTCCATCCTGAATTCTGCAGCTGGACCTGGCCAGCTTTCATTCTGCTCTCTGGGGCACTTGAATACCTCAGCATTCATCTGTTCATTACCAACAGAAACGTTTTAAGTTAAGGACATGGGTCTTTGCCTGGATATCACCTAGAATTTCTAAGGATTAGAATGCATTTCCAAGAGAAGCCCTTGCAGAACAGCTGCAGAGGGTCAAAATCAGAGAATGGATTTTTGAAAGCTAATTAAAAAAAAAAAAAAAAAGGGAGCAGCCCCAGGCAGTAACAGTCTGGAAAGAGTATCAACAAAAGCAACTACCCATCAACTTCCCCAAACTGTTCTAAGACAAACAAGCTTGGGAATGGTCAGAGCTGGGCAGACACACCAAAGCTCCTCATCTCAGGCACACAGACCAGGCTTTTAGAAACTTGCAAACCACCCTGAAGTCCACCCTCACCTCCCTTTTGCTGATCAGACAGCATATATTGGTTACTCCTGAGAGCAGAGGTAAGCAGTCTGTTTTGTGACCAGACAGAAACTGCTTCCCTGGAAAAGGCAAGGCTTAAATTAAGACTAGAAGTACTGTACAGCTCAGCCTTTTAAGCTCAGGAAAAACATTTTTGTATTAAGTTTAAAAAAGAGCTGGCAAGAGTGAGAAATGGAGCCGGAGCAGCAGTCAATGAAAAGCACATGCGCTGCAGACCTGGCTGCCAACACAAATTGATGCTTTGAAACAAAGACCACTTGTGTTTGGCTTGAAGATCTTCCACAGCTACTCAGCAGGGGCTGCACAGATTAAAAGGAGACACAGGTAAACATAGAACAGAGCTTGCTGCCAAGTATTTCCCTGGAACAAAGGAATAACCAGAAATGGAGTCCTTGTCCTGACAGGGTGGCATGGGTTCATCCTCACCGTGCTGCACCATGCCAAAGCAGAGGCAAGAGGAAACACTGCACAAACCCATTCAACCTCTATTCAAGCAGCACCTGGACACAGGCTGGACCTGAGGAGCTGTAACTGCTTAAAACACTGAATATGTCTCCAGTCTCAAGCGTCCACAAGAGCTTCACTACAACCAGACTTTGCCCATTTCCAGAAGAAACCCCAAACAACTATTCATTCAGTATATATTCTTTCCTTGAGACTGCAGACACTTGCAAGCCTCCTGCAAAGCTAGATGCTAGCTTGGGTCTAGTTCCCAAACCAACCTACATGTGTATAAAGATATGCCTTGCAAGCCTCTTTTCCTTTCTACTGCCTGCAGAGTGATATATTCAGAAAGCACAGGAGAAGTGAAACATTCTCCACAATGATGATCCATCAGTCTGGTCCTTTTTTAGGGACACCAGCTGTCCTCTTTAAACCAAACAGCAAGAGCAACAGTTCCCATTGCAGTGCAAAGATGGATTTGCTGGCCCCGTGTGACTTGAGAGGTGACCAGGCACTGCTCCCTCACCAAGCACCCAGCAGCAGTGCAGGAAAGATCCCACAGTGACAGCTGCAGAAAAGTAGAGCTGACAGCTCATCAACACAACCAGCACAGCAGATTCTGACAGGGTCTGGTAGGATGAAGGAGGTGAAGCACAGAACTCTGAACCGGCCACATCCTCCAACATCAAAACCCCACGTGCTGGCTTCCTTACACTGTGGTTCAATGGCTTCGGCATTAGGAAGCAAGCAAGTTTCTAGAAGACCCCAGGGTCCCCCACCTTACTTGCAACTCCCTCTGAACAAACTCCCTAAAAATGCAAGAGATGCACAACGTTTCTGGACTGCTGAAAGTTCACAAGAACACAAGGTGAACCGCACGGAGAGCCTCCAAACTATGACAAAGCCCAGGGAATGACCTCTGCTCTAGCAGCAGCCATATGAAAAGCGTGAAAATCTGCAGCATGCCCACCTCCTTCCTGTAAGGTCTGGCTCAGAGAACAAATCCTTCTATGTCCAGCATGGGACAGCATTGCTTCTTTCAGGCAAGCCAGCACATAAGGTACACTACATTCAGAGCACAGCCATTTAACCCCACTTTGCAATATAACATCCATGCTTCTAACAGACTAAAAAGCATTTACAAGTAGCTCTTGGATGCCACTTCCCAATATCTTCCAAGCAAGGAGGAGGACATGGAGTCAGGCCACCCACCTTGGCACCTCTGCCATCTACACTGAGGCCCACAAACCAACATGTTGGTCTTTTTTTTGGTTAACTGTCAAATTGTCATTTCTCCACCTCTCTTACTCCTCTCCCCCCAGACACAGGTAAGACACTACAGTTGTCTTTCTTCCACATCAGGGACAATCAGCCTTCCCCAGGAGGTAGTGCCATGCCAAAGGTGTTCACCTGTGGGCCTGCCTCTTTCACTTACACAGCAAAATCCACTGTGGTGGTTCACAGCCTTTGCAAATCCCACCGAACTCAAAGTTAACACCCTGTACAACTTCAACCTCACCACAAAGAATGTTCCTGTGCATCTGCCAAGCATCTTGTCAGTCTCACTGCCCTCCAGGCTTCCAAAGAGCTGCCTGTCCCAGTCCAGAAGACCAGTACTCACATTAGGAGAACAAGAACTGCTCCTTGTGGTCTGGACAAACAATCGCATGTCCCCCAGTCTCAGGGGAATTTCCCTGCAAACACTGCAGCAGCAACTACCTCACAAAGAGCACATTTGTACCCAAGTCCATCCACTGCTAAATAAGCATTTGTTCCAAGTTCCCAAATATCGAAAGCAGTGGAAACACCCACTGCTAAGGTGAAATATTTTGCATTCCAGGCCTGAGAGGTATGCTTGAAAATGTTCAGAGAGGAAAGAGTGTTTTTTCACTGGAAAGAGGTGTACTAGGTCCAGCTATTTACTTAAGTCCATGTGAGCTTGCTGGAATACCGCTTTGATCTTTGCAACTTAAATAGCAGATGAATTAAAATGAAGGCAAGAAAAATATTAGTGTAAAGATCCCCTAGTAAATACGTGCAACCAAGCCTCACAGCCTTCAGATCTTTTTGAAGTGCCTTACTGCTTACAGACAAACTGGCCCTGGTGTTCTTGTCCATTGCTCCAAAGCTAGGCTCTTCTCTTCCTACCCCTTTCCTACCTCCTTCTCTCCATTCCCCTTGAGCTCCATGGCCTTTAGAGGAAGTGCAGTCTGCCCTCCTAGGACACATATGCCTATCTGCTGGGATGCAGCAGGGACCAGCTTTTGGCCAAACAGGCAAGACCAACCCATTTGACCAACTACCAGATAGGAGTTGCCATCCACTTGCCTCCCTTGAGCAAGAGGTATTCAGCAGACGGGAAGGAAACACACCAGGAGCAAGAGTATCCATCACCCAGAGTGCAACCAAATACAAGTGCTTGTTGCAGTTTAAATATCTGCCCATCTGCTTTTAGAAGATGGCTTCATTCCAGGTCAATTAAGAGCTCAGAGGACATCTTTAAAGGACAACTCTCTGACCAGTGCCAGTTCCCTGTGGTTCAGGACCCCACCACACAGACAAAAAAGTGCCTATGGCCATGACTACAGTGCTGCCATGCCTCTGAAGCTCCTGCTGCACTGGGGTTCCAGCCCACCAAAGAGCCCTGTCTGAACACAGCAAAGTCCCAACAGGGATCAAATCATTCCTGTTTCCAGAAATTTTCTTCTTTAAGACCAGGCTTGCTAGCAAACACAAGAAAAGCACTGCCATACAGAAACAATAGCTCGACACAGGCCATAGAGGCATTTCCAGAACAAAACAGATCGTTTGGGGTGGGTTTTTTTTGTTTTTTTTTTTGCTTTAAAGAAAAGTTGACTCAGCAAATATTTCCTCTGCTAGCATTTCAACCAGATGTTCCAGCAGAAGTCAGCACACATCTGGCATGCTGCAGTGCCACTGCCAGAAAGAGCACGGCTTAGTTGAAGAACAGAAATGGAGGAACAAGGACCAGCAGTCCAGGCACTGAGAACTTCTGGAACACATATATGGCAAAGGATTTGTATGAGCCATGGATACTCCACACCTCACGGGTCCTTCCTTAGTGCTCTTTCCAAACAGTATTCACAGGCAAAGGGAGACAGTGCCCAGCAGCCCACAAAACCTACATGTCAAATAGTACATTTCAGCTACGTTGACGGCATCTGAAATTCTTTTAGTGTCTGTGAGCCAGACAGCAGCATGTTCCTCCCAGTGCTGTAGGACTGCTCAGCTGTAGGTCCTGTTCAGCAAGGGAAACGAGGAGTGCACATACTTGGAGCAGCACAGAAACTCCAGCAACTGTAGAGTGGAGCATCCTGGTAGGAAAGGCAGCCGACAGCCCTCGCAGGCAGGTCTGCACATCCCAGCCAGGGATCACCAGGTAGGTGAATGCTGTGGCAGGTTCACAGGGCCCTGTGGCTTCACACCAGGGCCCAAGCTAAGCATGCACTCGTCCCCCAGAAACAACCTTCCCACAAGGCTGCCAAGGCGTCAGCAATCACGGTGCTAATCAGCTAAGTAACTGTTGCTTTTCTTGCTTATCAGCTGTAAATTGGACAATACTTGCCGCCTGGCAGCAGGGCTCAGCCACGCCTCTAGATATGGAAGGGCAGAAGCATTTTAGATATCCTTCCCTCAGAGGAAGTAAGATTGCTCTTGATTTTGCAGCAGAAACTGCAAAGCAAACTGTACAACTGTGCACAGGGAGACAGAAGGGACTCTCTTCGTCTGCAGGGTTCCCAAGTGAAGAAAAGAGGTGATCTGGCATGGGGCAGCCATGGGACCCTTCAAAGCCAGGCTGGAAAGCAGCTCACAGCCCCTGCAGTTCTCATGCCACAGCCAAGACCCTGGGCTCCTCAGACAAGGGAAACGGTGCTAGGAGGCCAGCAGGGAGAAACACCGCGGGACAGAGCGAGGGGAGGTGGGTTTGGGCTTTGGGTTGGAGTTGGACAATGTGAAAAGCAGCAGGCAGGGAGCTCAGCGAGCTGGGACCGGGCAGGGAGGCTGGCTCACCGCCCGCACAGCACGGAGGGTGGCACATCCAGATGCGCTCAAGGGACAAAACCCCTCCGGCCGCCGGGAGGCCAATCTCCACGGGCGGGACCCCACCGCGTGCCCGCTGTTTGTTCTCCAAGTTTTGACCTGGTCAGATTTCATAGGAAGCCCACC
>VXBX01008069.1:21320-46389 GCA_013400415.1 Scytalopus superciliaris
CGCGGGGGCCGGTGACGCGGGGACAGAGCGGGGGGCGCGGGGAGGGGCCGGCGCTGCCCCGCGCAGCGCGAAGCCGGAGTGCCCAGCGGCGGCGCGGCCGCCTCAGTTGGAGGAGAGCAGCGAGCTGTGCGAGGACAGGTCCATGCTGCTGGCGCTGAGGCCTCTGCTCTCCGCACGGAGGCCTTGGGTGCCCTAGGAAATAAAAATACAGCGCCTGTGATGTACTTACAGTCCCCACCCGCTGTGCCCCAAAGCCACCAGCCCGATTCCTGCAGCCCTCGCCCCAGAAGCCAGGACTGCCCCGGTGCTGTCAGACCCCTTATGTGGAGTCTCTGCTCCCCATCCTGTGGCTGGAGGGGTTGCTGAGCTCAGCAGGCAGGAAGGTGGCTACTTGGAGGCAACACCTTCAAATCTGGAGATAGGACTTCAGAAGAGGTCTGCTGCTGCCCAGGGGTGCCAGAGTGGCTCCAGCACCACACAGCTGCAGGGTACACCCATTGTGGGGTCTCAGGCACTGCACCTGTGGCCCCTACTACCTCTGCCACTGGCCACACAGCCCTTACCCCAGTGTCCATTCCTCTACCAGCCCCACTACCCATCTTGTGCTTACCTCAAATGAAGCATCACTAGACTTGTGCAGGTAATTTAATGATGCAGCTCGTTTCATGCTACAAGAAAGCAGAGGAGAGCAGGTGGGATCACGCTGTGTCTGGGCAGATTGAGACCCACAAGGTGGCAGGGCCCCAACCTGCCCTGTACTCAACCTGACCCTTGTACCTACTTGGTGTTCCTAGGCTCCAAGGGACCATTGCCCTGCAGTTTCTTGACCAACATCTCACTGCTCCTCCGTATCACATCCCGGATTTTCCCAAGGGAGCTGCTGCGCTGCAGAGTGCCACTGCCGTCCTGGACACAGAGACACAAGCCAGGATGACGGCTGAGTGGCACTGATAAGGCTCTGGCATGCTGTTGATGAGTGGCTGGAATTGGCTCCAAACATCCTCCTGCCTGTTTGCACTGAGGATTTAGCCCTGACCCAAAGCAGGCTTAGTGCTAACTACATGGCTCCCCCCTCGTCCTGGTTCTCTGCAGGACATGATGATCATGGAGTCAGGGACACCCCACCACCCCTGCGTGGCTCATTCAAACTGATGAGCCCTCCTACCTGGTGCAAGTCCAACAGTCTGCTGACTTGCCCCAGGGCACTAGCACAAATGGCACTGGCATTCCCACATCCCTGCTTAAACACGACATAGGTCCATCACCTGCAACAGCTCAGCCAGCAGCTGCCAAGGAGGTCCCAGTGGCCAGGGAAGCAACAAGCCCTGATGGGAGTCAGGCCAGGACATGCTGCCAGGACTTGCATTTTAAGGACTCTCTCCTCTGTTGCTGCTGGCTGGAGGCTATCCTTCCCCACCCCTTGCCCTTCTTCACCAGTCCTCCTCTCCTTTCAGCACTCATCCCAATGCACAGTCTGGTCTTGCACGCTCACTCACATCAAACAAGACCATTCCACAAGCACACACAACCTTGTCCCACCTCTAACACTCCTAAGACAATTAGCTTTGAGTCTCCTGAGCAATTAAGGCAGTTCATTGGGGACACATTGATTTGGCTGCACCAACACTGTTGCTAAGACTACTATGCTCCCCAACTTCAGCTGTGCCTGGCCCCACTAGCTGCCCCAGGTGTGGCACTTTACAGGGGTTTCTTTATGTCTGCTTGCTTTTTCTGATGACCAAAACTAGCCTGAAATCTTGTTCCCCAACCTGTTTCCTCTCACATGTGTCCACACACCCACAATACTCAAAAAGGGACTTTCAGCCCTTGACAGGCTCTAGCCCACCTCCTGCACTTAGCTCCACATGCATGCAAGGCGCAGGTTGCCACTCTGTCATCATGGCACCAAGCTCTTCCTCTGTGGACTGGCCTGCTTGTTACATAAGGTTATGGCATCACTGCTGATGTGGAATTATTTTTGCTCTGATGGCCTGATAACAGCAGTCTTCCTTGCTCCTGGTTCCGACAGCCCCTGGCACACTGAGGCAAAGCAAACCAAGAGAAGGTGATGGCAAAAGCCCTTTGCTCCTTAAGATGTGAGGAAGCCCCTCTGAACCACTCCAAATGCCTTGTGGCTCAGGCGAGCAGCAGCAATTACTCCAACACTATCCATGCAGCTCTGCAGGTAAGCAGGGTCTCCGCCTTAAGCCAGTCACTGCCTTGTGCTGACTGCTACAACCCAGGCTGTGGCCCTGGGGAAGCCTTTTCCAGCACTTCTCTGCCCTGATTACCCAAAGCTGATCCAGCCCTAGACCCCCCCTCTCTAACAGCTGACCAGGACTTTTCTTACCAGCAACCCTTTCTCCTGGTATTCATTTCATCCCTTCTTGGATAAGCCAAGTGCATTTAACCTCTTCACTCTCTCATTGGGATGAGGATTTTCAAGCTGGGAGCCATGTGTTGCTGCTGCAATGGACCCACTCACCAGAAATATGGAGAGCACCAAAAGCAGCAAACTAAACAACTCAACTCCTGCACGAGGCATCCTGGGCAGGTTTTGGAGGAGATGAACATCAGTGTGTGGCATTAGCAAAGATAGGGTAGGGTGTCTTTTGCCTCCCCACAAGACTTGCACTGGTTACCACTCTCCCTGCCATGCCTGACACTGTTCCTTTTCCTAGGGTACACAAACCAGTGGTGGAAGAGGGAACAGAGCTTGGGCAGGGAGTAGGACCATAGTACAAGGGCAGCAGGATTTGACCAGGAAGTATGCTCTTGTGTCAGGGCTGCAGGATGGAGCCATATTTCTCCAGCTGCAGTGATGCACAGACTGCAGACCAACACTAGAACCAAATGCTGCTGCATGCTGGGTTAAAAATAGCCTCTCTTCTCTTCCCACTCCCTTTCCTACAGGGTTATTTTTAACCCAGAACATTTATGGGGTTTGGTTTGCCGCAGAGCCCCCACCCCATTGCACCCACCAGGATGAGAACATTCAAAGAAAAAGCAGCAGCTCCACCACTGAGCTGTTCTCCCTGCATGCTCCCACCCTGCTTAATGCACGGAGGCAGAGGACTTAGGCAGGATTTGGCAGCACACGGAGCTCACTCAGCACTGGGAGACACAATGGGGTATTTCTTTGGCTAAACAGAAATGCCTGTTGGGGAAGCTCAGATCCCCCAGGGCAGTCTTACCACATGGTTACAGAATTGAGGTTAGCAGCAACCCCAGACGGGAGGACAGGGAGAAGCACAGTGGAGCTGGGTCCTTCAATTCTCAGGCCAGGAGAGGTGCCCTGGGAGCGGCACATGCCCCTGCACACACACAGACAGACACCAAGCACCCCCACACCTGCTCCAGCAGCATTTGCACCCGCCACCCCAGGGCTGGCCAACACCGGCCTACAGAACATGGAAAGAAGCACAGGGCAGCAATTTGGGTCTCTCTACCTTTAATTAGAGGTACGGTTGTTACAGCACCAGGTCCAGGACATGGCAAAGCACAGGGTCAGGTTGCCCCAAGGTCTAAATGCACTCTGTGCTGGGGACTCATCACTCTCTAGGAGCATAGAGCAGCACTGGCAGAGAGAGGCAGGGAAGGCACAGCCCTGGAGCACTCGACCCTGGGCTCCACACCCCATGGTCCAGAGGACAAGCTTCCTTTCAGCAAGCACAAGCTCCCAGGAGAGCAGCATGCATGTAACCCCAGGCCTCTGCACCACCACAGGAAAACCAGGCCCAGACAGACACAGGCACATTTAGTATCAAAACATGCCAGAAGACTAGCATGAGAGAAAAAAATCTAGCTAAATAAATATGCAAGAGTCCTGCGCTGGTCTCTGGGCTCTATCCTGCTGGCTGCAGACTCCTCAGCTTTCTTCCCAGGTAGAAGGGCCAGGGAGGTTCACTCTCCGCAGGAGGTGGGATGACAGTCTACACCCAAGGGTGTGAGACTCAAGACAGTGGTGGTCTGGCTTGGGAAACATTTCCTTTCCCAGCAGTGACTAATAGCACCAGACCCTGTGAAGGCCTGAAATACCATCAGAGGCACTAAGCCCCCCCGACAGACCCTCAGGTCAGCACTATGTCCTAGCAGTTAACTGGGTTACAGATTTCCCACCCACTTGGCTAGGGACAGCCCAGGCTGCAGTCAGCCCCAAAGACCTGTGAGCAATCCAGCCCCTTCCCCTATGGCAACCTTCTCCAGCCATCCCATCAGCTCCCACATGCTCAGCACACCCCCACAGCCCCAGCATCTCCCTTCCTCACATCCTTCTTTTCACCTCCTTTTTCTCCCAACAATTTCTGCTCCAAACCAGTCCATTCCCCATCTCAGCCACTTCTAATGGCCTGGGGGTCTGACCCATTGCAGAAAAGTTCTCCTGTCCTCCTACCCTTCCTCTGCCTCCAAGAAACAGTGAACAACTTCACCCCTGCTTCTCCCACCAATCACACCTAGGAACCCCATAGCAATGGGGAGCTGATTCACCCCTTAATGCCATCAGGTGAGCACTTGGCTACAGCATCCAGTTAGGAGGCTGCAACCAAACATGCTTGTGCTGGGCGGTCCCTGTTCCATGTGTGGTCATTGGCTGTCACCTCATCTTGGATCTATAGTAGTTCTGTGGGCCACCCTGTACTCCTGTGCCGCTGCAGAGAGACCCACACACTGCCCCTGGGTTGCAGAGCTCAGCAGGAAGGAGGGTAGCAATATGGGGAGTGCCCTGTGTCGCAGGAAGAGTCCAGCTCACCAGGGACCAGCGCAGGTTTGCTACAGAGCACTAAGATCAGCTAAGCCTAGAGGAAAGAAAGCAACTGGGCACATGACAGCCCTGCCTAGGCCAGGCCTCACTGCCCCATAACAGCCACCCATCTTCATGCCTCTGTAGAGATGGGAGGAATAAGCTAGGAGGGTTGAGGATGTCTAATGACGGTGGAGCCACCATGCCTGGAGTGAAGACAATCCCCCACAGGCCTGACCCCCAGGGATGTGCAAGGGCAGGCCAGGGGTGGGGGCATGCAAGGGGACGGTGGCCCGTCACCCTGGCCTGGGGGAGTGGGCAGCTCCTCGCAGATTCTTCCTGCTCTTGCTGGCCATGGGACTGGCGCTGGGCCACGTGGCCAGGCACTCCTCTGCAGGCGTCGCGGTGCCCTCGCGCGCCGGGAGGGTTGGGGGACTGGCGTGGAGTTCTCGCCGAGGAAGGAGGGATGGTGTGGAGGAAAAGTCGGAAGATACAACACAAACATCCAGGTGACTGCAGTGGAGGGGAAAGAGGGAGTCTCGGGAGGCATTTAAGCCTAGTGCACAGAGAGGAGAAAGACACAATTTACAAGACTGTGAGGTTGCAGGCCACCTAGAGAACAGATGGGGCAGGGCCCAGGCTGCATGCAGAGACAGTGGGCCACATCTGAACAGGGAGAGATTCTTGTGAGACTGAACTACAGGCTCACTACTTTGTTGGTATGCTTAGCAGGCTGGCAGAACAACTAACTCAGGAAGGAACAGTCTGTGCCTCCTGCTCTGGAGCTCCTTGCTCCTGGGCCTTGGGCAAGTCCACTGAACCACTGAGATGGTGCCATCCCTGCACTCACATCCCAATTACCAGGGCAGTAAACAGCCGGTCCAGGCCCTGGGGTGCTTCCAGAGCTGCCCATGGGCACAGAGAACAGGTTCCTGGCACTCTGGGAGCTCCCATGGTCCCACCTGCAGGAGATGACAACTAAGGGACGGCAGCAGAGACAGCTTTAAGGCAGCTCATCTGAGGTCCCTGGACCAACACAGAGAACAGCAGGCTGTGACAGACAGGAGCAGCAGGAGCTGCCTCAGCCCTCTTTTGGGGGAGCTGCAGCACAGCACAGGCTGCTCACTTGGAAGGGGAGACTGGCTAAGTGCAGCAGGTTGGAAAAGGCACCATGTGGCATCAGCTGTGTCACCTAGGGTGTTGGTCTAGCCCTCAAATCATCTATCTACAGCTGGCTGGGTCAGGGAAGCTCTGTGAAGACCCTTGGGGAAGGGTCATAGGAGCAGGAATTATTCCCCTTGTCTAGGACAGGCTGTGGGAAAGGGTGGCATTGCCTTGGGATGATCAACTCAGAGACTGTCAGGAAGGTCTCCCAGACCATCACCAGTGAAAAGAGATGACCCAACACCAATGACAGCCAGGAGGAACTGTAGAGATACACCAGCCAGCATAGGGACCAGGCCATTCTAATCCAAACCTTCAGCCCTCCCCTCTGTACTTGTCTAGCCCCGTTACTAATGGGGAGGGGGCCAAGGTTGTTGCCTTGCCAGGGCTAAGACCCTCTTTACTCCTGATGCCAAGAGGTGGGGACAGAGGAAGCCCTGCATCTGGCAGAACTGCTGGGTCCTCTCAAAGACCTCTTCTCCAGATCCCTTCTGCCACCTCCTACGTACAATCCACAATCAAGAGAGCCAGCAGGCTTCAGGCTTTGGGTGTTGAAGGGCTGTCATGGCAACAGGGAAGAAAAAGGAGACAGGGAGGGAGCTCATGCAGGTGAGGACAGAGCAGAGCCAAGTGGAGAAGGGTTAGTGACAGCAGATGTGAGTGGGCAGCAAAGGACTCCATGTGCTCAGTGTCTCGCATGTTCCAGGCTACAACAACCCCTGGGTACCCCGCTACACTACACTCTCAGCTAGAGTTTGCAGAAGGAATAGTAAGTGTTAACAGCTCTAGCAACCCTCCAGCCAAGCACCCACCAGCACCATCCTCACTTCTCACCTCTTCCCCATCCTCCTCCTTGCAGGAGACAAAAGGTGCTTGTTCCAAATATGGATCACTACCTTTCTCCAAACGCAGTGCTAAAGTGCCCCTCAGCCTCAGCAAACCTAGACAGGCTCACCTGTCTGTGCTAACACCAGTCTCTTGCTACCCGCCTGGCATCCTGCAAAAACCTGCCTTTTATCACCTCTGCTTGGCTAGAGCCAGCTGAGGGCATGAGACCAGGAGATAGGGACAGCAGAGATGCTGGCTGCAGACTATTCCTGTGCCCTGCAGTCACTCACTCACAGACACACCAAGCACATCACATGCACACAACCTCCCCAGGCTCAGCATTGTTTGTGGCACAGTGCAGCCAAATGGCTCTCAGAGGCTGTGTGAGCCCGAGACGGGGCTGATGCTCTCAGCCAGGGCCTCAAGAAGGGAGCAGCAGGGAGAGATGTTAATAAGGTTGCAAGCCTAAGATTAAGGGCAGGCCAGGACCAGCTCATGCTGTGCACTGCCAGGGCCTGGCAACTCCCCCGAAGCAGGGGCCCTTAGTTGGGAATATCTGGCCTATACACCTGAAGCCAGACCCAGACACGCACCTTTGCAGGCTGGCTGGCTCATGCCAAGAAAGAGGGGAAGGAAATGTGCAGGGAACGAATGGAGGCAGACAAGGATGCCACGACAGGCCACGCAGGGACAGCCCTCAGCCAGGTTGTCCCTTCTCTCTGGCAGCCGGCTGAGGCCATTCTTGATGGTGTCTTGTACTTACCCCGCTCCATTCCACGCCCATACTCACTTCCTCGCTACCGTCTGTGGCATTCTCGTACTTGACGCTGCCTCCCAGGCTCCGACGTCTCTCTGTGCCATCACCCTCCTTTAGGATCTCCACCACCTTCGTCTGGTTGATTGGGTCAATGCCCTGCAAGTAGAAGAGGATAAGGATGAACCATGGTTTTTCCCTGCTGTGTTCCTTCCCTCTAGACATCTGCTGTACATTGCTGTGCTTGGTTCTGTTCCCTCTCTTGGCCATTGCCCCATCTCAGCCAAAACATTACAGTAGAAGCAGGATGGAGCCAAATGCCATCCTGCACTTAGTAGTCTCTGTTTGGATTCCCAGCTCTGTGAGTCCCCACAAAGCCATAAAGCACCTGGAGAATGAGGGCTTGCTACCCCAAAGCTGAAAGGTTTCTTTCCTTCACATTTTGGAATGTGAAGTATTCTGCTTCCTTCAGTCTTCACACTAGGTGCTTACAGCTCCTGCCTCATTATTTGACAATTGAGAGGAGTTTAGGGAGAGAGGTACTCTAAGAAATGCCAAGTGTGTCCTCTGAACACAAAAATTAGCATGAAGAAGACATCCCAGTGAGTGCAGTTCTCCTCAGTAGCTGACGAAGTCCAGTAATCTGCCTTAACCCAGATGCAGTGTTTCTGCACTCAATGGAGCCATGTCTTCTTCCCCACACAAAGACACACTGACATCTTCTCCATCCATGCACCCATGCACAACCTCACACATATAGCTCTGCACAAATGCAATCCCAGCCACCAAGGTGCTCCGGGTAAACTAAGAACATAAGAGACTGCAAGGCCCAGGAGAATCCCTCACTCCACCCCAAACCAAACACAGTGCCAATAACCTGCCACCCCAAGACCTGCAACACACCCACCACCAGGGAAGGTCCAACTGGGGTTACCTGTCGCCGAGAGCGAACTGCACACTCCTCCAAGGTCTCTGCGGCCTCCAGCTTGCCCTGGCGCCGGTACAGTGCACCCAGGTTCCTCAGAGTGGTGTTCACAGTCGGGCTGTGGTAACAGATCGAAAGTGAGTGAGAGCCCTGGGGCCACCCCCTCCAGAATCCACAGCTGCCCACAAACCACCTCTTACCTGCTAACCTTACAGGCCTTGTACCAGCCACCATACTCAGCGTAGGGAGCACTGTCTCTGTGCTTGCTCTACAGGGAGAGGAGAGATCAGAGCTGTTAGTCCCATACCTGCTGCTTTCTCTGGCATGTCCTCTCCCCACTGCATGCCAGGGTCAGGCCCCAGGATAAACCCTCACACCAACTCAGCCTTTAGAAATGCAATATGTGAATACAGCGATAAAGCCCAGCAGGTTCCTGGAGGGAAAGTTAGAAGCCATTTGCTGCAACAGATTTGGGCCACAAGCAAAAGTGATATTCCAGCCTCAGGAAAGAGCATTATCCCATCTCCTTAGCCCCTTCCATGGTACAAAAGGCAGCAGGGACAATACAACCCGTTCTCATGGCATTCAGGAGGGTGTAACACCCCAATGAACATGCAAAAGGGAGACAAAAAATCCTGCCAAAACCCCACAGGCATGACAGGCTGCATGGGCACTAAGCCCCTCAGCCGTGGCTAGCAAACAAATCAGCCAGCCACATCCCAGCCTTCCGTCTACAAGGTCAGGCCTGCCCCACAGCAGCTCAGCCTCTCCATGTCCAGTCTTTGCACCCAAAGGTGGCTGGCTGGCCCTATCACAGCCAGGTGCAAAGGGGCAGCTGGCCAGAGGAACAGGAGAGGGAGCAGAGTTTGATGCTCCAGGAGGAAGATCTGGACAACCTACTCTGCAGACCAGTAGCTGCTAGCCAGCACTGCCCTGAGCCAGTAAGGGCCCATGGCACCTGCAGGCAGGAATTCTCACTGCTGCAGGAGCAGGGTTGCCTGTCCACATGCTGTACACATCAGTGTATGGGGAGTACCTGGGGGTGTGCCCTGCCCCAGCTCTGCACCCACACGACACATGGACTGGGCAGGAAACACCCAGCTCAGCCCTGAGCCCAGGCTGCTCTCACCAAGCAGGTACAGGGAGCCACTGTTTCTACCATAGGAGTTTTCCTCTGGAAAGGGTTCTAGCCCAGAAGAAACTGTCTCCATAGGGACCAGTTTTCTTACTCAGTCTCACAGTACTTCTCAGCTCTTTATCCCACATGCCAGTGTCTCCCTGAGCCACAGGCACATGTGGTTTTCTTTGCACCAGAGCCTTCACAGGCACCAAGGACAGGAGAGTTCAGGACTCAATACACCTTGGAAGCTTGAGGCAGCCCTAAAAGGTGTCTGAACCTGATAGGAAAGGTGTCAAATCCTCTAGGGCAGATAAAGCCTTGAAGGCCAGGGCTGCCAGCTATGCCCAAGGCCTTGATGTTGGCATGAGGTGGCCTCCCTCTGCTGCCAGGAAAGAGGGGTAAGGGAAAAATGTAGAGAGACTCTGCAAGAGGAGATTCTTGCATTTTAATAAAAGATATGAAAACACAGCAAAAGGCAGAGCACAGGAGCCCCAGCTCCTGGGCCAGCAATACAAGCAGGACTGTGATTACTGCTGCCTGAACAGGAATGCCAACCATGCTGTGCCATAGGGCACAGACACAGCTGCCCTGAGGACAGGAGGCCCAGGGGCAAGGAAAGACTCACATATAAAATGAGTCTCACTCCAGCTGTGGGTCCCAGAGCCTGCTGTCTTGCCCCATGGCAAAGCCTGCATTATCTGGAACATTGTTCCATACTACAACTATCTACTTTTGACCTCTTGGTTCTCCAAAGATACCATCAGTATCAATCAAGTCTCAATCCCAGAGGAGATAAGGGGAGTCTGGTCTCTTCTCCAGCTTGGATTTCTCCAGGATGGTGCTGCAGCAAGTATAGACTCTTTGCAACAGAGCTTTCATAGAGCAGCAACTGGAGCAGTGCAAAGCTGAGCACTGCCCTGCACTGGGAACTGCACAGAGCAGTTGAACAGTAAGACACAGCATGCTGGTGGGAAGCAACTGCCAGTGCTCTGCTCTCAGGATTCACAGGATGGGACTGACCAGTTACTAAGTCAAGCCTGCCAGCCTGCTGCCTGAGTCTATGCAGGGTTGGGACCTGCTCTGAGGGCAAAGGAAAAGGAAGACTGTTCCCACTGCAGCTAGAGGACTAGACCAGAGCCCTTCATTCTGCTGCTTCACCCACCTGTCAAAAAGCAGGCAAAGTCTTAGTCTTGGCAAAAACAGAAACATAACAGTGCCCGGGCAACAGGAGCAACAGCAGCTTTGCCTTTCAGCCTAGTTCAAGGCAAGCATAACCCATTTCTAGCCTCTGGGGGCCTGCCCTGTGCAGAGATCTTTTGCAGGAGGTTTGGCTCCATTTCCTATAGCAGTTTCTTCTTGACCTCCACTTTTTCCTAGACAGCCTTAGGGCTGCTTCAGAATCTGGTTACGCTCTGGGTACTGACAACTCTTTGCAACAGAGTGCTAAGGCCTTGCAGCACAACCCTCTGCCATCCACCATCTTCCATCACCTGCATGCCCAAGAGGGATCACTAAAGCAAAAATAGGTAGCATGCAGCCATGGCTGAGAGGCTGAACAGCCCTGCCCAACTGCCCAAGGAAAAGCCTCATGCTCTCTGATGGGCCTTCCCTCCCTACTGCCCCAGGGAGCAGCCATGCTGTGTCCCCCTTCTCCAGACACCTCCTGGCCATGGCAGCTCTTCAGACTGCAGCTCCTTCAGGAAGGAGCATGAGACTGTGGGTGTGTGTGGCTAGCCGTCGCGAACGACGATGCTTTTTATGCCTGCGCGAATGGATTTATTACGTGGAGCTCAGCCGTGCGCGGAACTGGCCCCACCCCCTTTAGCCCTGGGACACTCTAAGCCTTGGCCGGGGCAAGCCCGGACGAAGTTGGCAGAGCGAGACCCGCAGGACTCGAACCGGCATCCTTCCGAGAAGGAGCACGGATCCAGGGGCGGCGGCTTTACCCACACGGCCACAGCCGCCGGCGAGACTGTGGGTAAGAGAGGATCAAACTCCCTGGAATCAGACTCACCTTGCTCATCTCCTCTCTCTCCTCTGCGTGCATCCAGATTGGCTTATGTTCATCTGTGTGGGGAAGAATGCAAAACAAGTCCACTCACCATCTCACCCGGTTGCGCTCTGCCTCCTGCACAGCCCAGCGCTCAGTCCACAGAGCCAGCAGCTCCTCACAGAGAGATAACAAGGTTTCCAGATCCCCCTTGTCCCTGGGCCAAAGCCCCAAGAAGTGAAACAAACATTGCAAGGGCAGGACAGGGGAAGGAAAGAACAAGCCCTTCCTTGGGGAAGCACGTGTGCCAAGGGCACAGAAGAAACTTCTGTCTATGCCTGAGAATGAGTGTGCTATTTGCTATTCCCCCTTTTACCCACAACTATTTCCAAGCCAGTAAAGCCTGTGTTGAGACTTCTGAGAGAAGTAGGGGAGAAGCATAATGCACTAGAATGGCAGGGGCCCTGCAAGGCATCTCATCCCTCTGGCAGTGTGACACCAGAAGCAGCCAAGTTTAGACTGAGACCCAGGAGACCCTTCCCCAGTCCCAACAGCTCCTGCTGTACAAACCATCCACAGAGCCAAACTCCTTCACATGAGCACGGGTGAGGATCTCCTTATACAGCACCTCTGCATCTTTGTATTTGCCTTGCTTCAGGTAACAGGAAGCCTGCAACCAAAATAAAACAGCTCCAGTCCCACTGGGAAACACAGCTGCAAGAGGGGGACAGACTTAATCTATCTCTCTGTATCTTTTTAATAGCAGACAATGCTCACCTTTCCCGTGGCACCCCTCCCTAACCCCACATAGCCTTTGCCCAGGGTCTCACCAGGTTATTCTTGGTCTTGGCCACATTGGGGTCATCAGGACCCAGGCAGCTCTCGTAGATCTCCAGGGCCCGGCAGTAATAGTACTCCACCTCATCATACTTGCCCTGGTTCTGGCACAACAGGGCTAGGTTGTTCAGCTGCTTGGCCACATCAGGATGGTCTTTGCCTAGAACCTGCGTGAACAAAAGAAAAGAAGCCAAAAAGACTGCAGTGGACTCCTGGAATTAGTAGCCACTATAGTCCCTTCAGCACATGCCTATGTCAGACAAAAGCCAAGGACCAGGTAGGTAAAGAGGAGAAATTCCAACTTCCACCTCCTGGCAGGCCTCTCTAGGGCTGCAAACACTGGAGAGACAGGAAAGGTGGTGGCAGAATCAGCAGCTAAAGAGACCAGGTAGGTTCTGAATCTCCCATGGGCACTGAGGTAGTGGGAGAAAGCCCTCAGAGAACACTTGAAAGGAGAAAGAGTGTGGGAGACTAGTACCTTCTCACGGATCTCCAGGGCTCGCTTACACAGTGGCTCTGCTTCTTTGTACTTCCCTCTCTTGCCATAGAGAACTGCCAGATTGTTCAAAGTTGCTGCCACCTACAGAGACATAAGCTTCTCTGTGAAACAAAGCCAGTTCCAGTGGGATCAAACAAGGGGTGCAAGCAGCAGTAGCAGCAACTGTCCCATTTCCTCCATGCCTGCAGTACTGAACCTTCTGAAGATAAAGAGATTCAGAGATGGAAGGCTGCCCTGCCTGCATCGCAGGATCCAAGAGAAGCCAACTCCTGACAGGCCATACTGCACCAGACAGCAGGAAATATCAAAGCAGTAAAACACTGCTAGAACAGTGCCTCGGCAGCACCCAAAGGTGAAGGAAATGACTGAAAGAGGTGGAAGACACTCACCGCTGGGTGGTCTTTGCCTAGAGTCTTCTCACGGATGGAAAGAGCATCATTCAAGAGGTGTGCTGCCTCTTTGTATTTATTCTGATCCCTGCAAAGTCAACCAGTTACTTGAAATTTGGACAACACAAATAGCAGGCATAGCTACAAACAAAAGTCCTCCTTCCATACAGATCCATCCCTCACAACCCTTCCATTTCTCCATTCCTCCCTACTTTAGCCAGTCCCTAGCTATATATCTGGGAGTTGGGCAAATGAAATACCTCACCTATACCAAAACCTTTTATAAAGGCAAACCAGTGGAAGATGGAGTAGCTCCCTGTCACCAAGAAGTGCTGTAAACAGGAGATACAGAAACCTGTTGTGGCCTAGTCCTGCCCTCCCCACCACACCCACCTGTACACTAATGCCAGAATGTTGAGCATAGTAGCCACATCAGGGTGATCATGGCCTGATGTTTTCTCCAGGTCCTCAAGTGCCTGCTTGCAGAGTGGCACAGCCACCTCATAGCGTCCCTGGGAGGCATACTGGATGACAAGGTTGTGGAGGGTGCGCAAGCGTGCAGGAATCTCATAACCTCCCTGCTGGGCAGCTGCCACGGCACTGCTGTGCTGGTGAGGCACTACGGGCACAGAGAAATAAACATGGCACAGTTGGCACAGCAGGCTTGAACAGAGACAGAGAGCAACCATGCATGAGCAAACACTTACATCCAGGACCATGTTCCTCCTCCTCATTTGGGAACAGATCATCCAGGGAATCCTTGGTGGAGTCACCCTCCTTCTCCTCCTGAGAAGATGAGAATCACAATACTGTTGGTTCTCAGAGGAGACAGCAGTAACCTGGGCTAAGTCAGCTGCCAAACTCTCCACCCTTCTGCAGCCCACCAACACACTCAACTTCCTCTGTTGTCTCTGCCACCATCCTCCCTCAGATAAACAAAATTGATAAAAGCCAGATTTTCCCAGCACCAGCATCCATGCTACTCCATGTTCTTCCAGAGACTCTGCTCCATGCAGGCTCCCTTTAGATACAGACATTGCTGTGCATGGTAGCTGGAAAGGGACAAAATCCAGGGCAATGCCATTACACCCCAGCAGTTCTGCTGGTCCAACCTCCCATGCCCACAAAAAGTAGCTGCTCTAAACAACTAGGGCATACCGAAGGTGAGACATCCTCATCATACTTCTTCAGCTGATTCATGAACTCAAGGTGTTTCTTCTCCTCCTCCAGCTGAGCCACAGTTTGTTCACTACGCTGCAGCTTCTGTTGCGTGTTGGCAAGCTCATCACGCAGCCACTGGTTCTCCTGGCACAGTCTCCGCACCTGAGCACGCAGCTTCTGCTTCTCTGACTCCACAGCATTCAGATGGTTGGATAACGCCATCATCACCTTGTTAAGAGTCTCAGTCAGTAACAATCTTGTGTCTCCCCCACACGCATGCTCAGGGTCCACCCTCAGGGTCATGCTGGCCTACACTTAGCCCCTTCCTGTCCCTGCAGCTTATGGGAAATGACCACATTAAATAACACACAGGGGATCACCCACCACTCTCACCTGAGCTTCTCCAAGCCCCAGTTCAATCATCTCCACTGACTTGCGGAGCAGGTTGGATTTCTCATGCACAAGATTGGCTTCTTCATCTTTCTTCAGGCACTTAATGGTCTCCAGCAAGCTGTGCAGGATGGAGTTGTGTTCATTCTTGAGTGCTTCAAGTCCTTGCATCACCAGTTTGGTGTTGGAAATTATCTCCTCTTGACTCAGCTTGTCCAGTTTCTCCTCCCTTGGGTACACCATGGTGGACATAGTCCTACTCCTGCAGCCCTACACAGAGACAAAGTGCCACAGTGCTGTTTCAGAGTGCCACAACCAGATACAAGTATCATAGCCTCCTTCAAGCAGTCAGAGAGAGCATTTAACTGATTGCCTACTCTAAACCCTTCCCTTTCATCTTACCCTCTCCCTTTGACAGCAGGCAGCTGCCAGGGCACATGCCTCTGCTTTTGTGGCCTGGAGTGCTGGCAACCAGTGCAGGTGGCACACATGGACAGGAGACAAAAAGACTAGAATCAGTGCTGACCTCCAACACCCCCACACTCCCAGCAGGAGGAAAGCTAATTTAACTTGCATTTAAGAGCAGAGATTTGTGGTTGCAATCTGTACACCTCCTGCCCACAGACCACTGATGCAGAGAGGCTGTCAGAGCTCAACACCTCTTCTGACTGCAGAAGAAAGGGAACAGAAAGTGGAGGGATGCCAGCTCAAAGCTTTCTGCTTCCTCAGTGGAAAATCTCCTGGAAGAACATCTCATAGATAGGGAGGTAGCAGTGGCATTACTGCATCAAGATATTGCCTGACCAGAAGAGTGCACCCTGATGATCACATTCCTGGCACAGAACAGCCATTGTGGCAATAAGGGACACAACACTGCCAGCAGGACTGACTCACACCAGCGTGGGGAAGCTTACATACACCAACTGCTACAGTCACACTAGCATAACCCTTGTGTGGGTGTCAGCTTGAAACACTAAGAGCTTTTCCATCTTCATTTGCCCTGCTGCCAGCCCAAGGACTCCTCAGGATAGCATAAGGACTCTGCACTTCCTCCCTGTCCCATTCCCCTTAGATATACAATGGGAGAATACCAAGCTACTGCCTTAGTACAGGGACACCAAGCACTACAACCCACAAGGTTAGTGTGACTGCAAGATCCCTGCATAGAAAGTCCAGGAGATAGGGAAACTCAACAGCCTAGAGGGTGCAAGACATCAGAGGCAGGCAAAACCCCTTATAAGCAGGTTGACAGTACCCTGGCTGCTCCATGACTCACTCATCTAACCCAGTCCCAGCCTCCCCCTCCAGCTGGGCAGCCCCAGCAGTCTCCTCACATTACTCAGAAGTAAAGCCACCACCCACCTTGCTACTGGTCACTCCAAAAACAGCCTCCTGTGATGCCCTGCACAGGCAGCACCTGCCAAGTAGCACCTTTTTGCCACTTAGAGCTGGCAGAGGGCTCTGCAACCTGAGTGCCCAGGGCACTGCTGCCAGGAGGCTGGCAAGCCTGTCCAGGAGCTATGCAGGAGGTGCTGAGGGAATTTCTGTCAACTGGTTTGCCTTTTCTCTCCTGCAGGACAAACCTCTGCATGGTTTGAGCTCTTTGTTGGGCAGCTGCCTTGTGCCTGCTTTACTGAGAGAACAGAAATCCTGCCCCAGGTACAAGAAACAAAGAGCAGAGCTCCCATTCCTGGCATGGCTCCTTCTCTCCTCACCCGTGCAGTCTGCTCAGGAAGGCTCAGGGTGATCCCACAGTCCAGCTGCCAGGGAGCTACTAGGGAGTGGACCCTGAGTACTTGAGGGGCCCAGTTTATTCCTCACTGCAGCATGAAAGTGATGATGACCAGCATTGGGACAGTTGTTTTAAGTAAGCACATCTCATTATACCCACTCATTTGCTCCTCTTTATCCTCACTCTTCTCGAGTTGTTTCATAGGTCTGAACTCTGCTATCAACTCTTTGGTTTCTGTTCCAGTGATGCAAATCCATCCTTCAGGAAGGGGAGTAAACCCTCGACAGCCAGTGGAGACCTTACTGAACCTCAGCAGGGTAGAACCATTTTCATGGCTCTCCAAGACTGGGTTCCTGTTCACACCTCTCAACAAAAACTGAATCGGCCTCCCCCACCCACCCCAGAGTCACAATGCTGACTTCACATCTCCTTCATGAGCCAGCATCAGCACCAGCTGTGAGTCATACTTCACTGTATCCTTCACTTTTGGGTATCTACCATGCTTCACATTCAGTTAACCCCATGCATTGGGCATTTTACACTAAAATGATCTCATCTGGACCACAACTTATGCCAGTTTGCTTTAGAAAATAGCATGGAAAACTTCATCATAAGGTCAAGATAGAGGGCACAGACTACTCTTTTGAAAGAAAAAATAGGTCTGTTGAGAGTTGGCTGCCACTCACATCCTGTCTTCCAAACTGATTTCCAGAAATTGGCAGTTAAGCAGACTGGTTGACAATTACCCTGGTTATTCTTTTTCCCACCTTTAAAACATACACAGAGTGTGATCAAGTGCTAAAGCAATAAGGGAAACCTTGCCTAAGGCAGACTTCTGCAGGTGAGCAAAACTCAGGAAGAAATGTGCAACAATTCCCAGCCTGAGAGAAAGAGGCTGGCACCCTAAAAGATGCTAGTGCTGCCTCACCTGGCCAAGCACTGTTGTCCTGCTCTGAAATAGGGCCAGACACTTCCCAGAAAGGCTCAGCAGGCACTTACCTGCTTCCACAGAACCCAAGGGTTCTGCTAAAAGGTTAAATGGCCCCATCACTAGTTTCAACTCATAAGGAAACACAGCTCCAGACTCAGAAACAGGGAAGTGGGAGTTCTCTGGAGCATAGGCAATGCTTGGGACACAAGAATATACCCAGGAACAGCCTCATACCCAACATACAACAAAACTAGAACTCACACAGCTGTACAGTTTCTCTGGGTACTGTTCCTCTGGGTTATCTGTGAAACACTGAGTTTTCATGGCAGCATCACTTATGTCCATACTGAGATCTTGCTGCTGTCTTTAACAAGTACAATACCTACACATTGGGAAGCGGAACGTGTTACAGGATAAAAAGCCACCAGAGCCTGCACCTTACCTTGCTAGGTAACAGAGTCAGACAAGACCCAAATCCATAGAAAATCAGCCTCATTAATTCCACTCTACACAGAGCTACTCCTTAACTGTGAAATCGCTGTGTGCCAAACCACCAGTACCTCTACTAGAGCAACATTCTTTCTTCAGCTGTTCCAGCAGAAAACATTCAAGCATTTCCCAATCCTCATAATCAACTTGTTTTTTGAAATCGTAAAGATTTCAGACTGAGAGGGGAAAATAGTCAAAACTTCCTAACCCACAGCACATCAGACTCATCCTACCCTGCAACTACATCCTCAGATCCTTCAAGACATACCAATACAGGCTCTTCTCTCACTAGCTGTGCAAACATCAGTACACAGCCTTGGCCTCTCTCTCATCTAGAATGACATCCTAGAAGCACAGCTCTGCTAGATACCAACATGTTTCCACTGTTCAACAGTGGAGAGGAAATTTTCAGACTGAAGAGAAGGAAAACCTAAGAACAAGACACAGCTGCTCAACAAGAAAAACAGGAGATTGCAGAGAAGTCACTTAAACACTGCTACCTCTTGCACAGCAAAGAAAACCAACAAACACTGGTAGGAGCTGACTTATCATCCTTCCAAAGCAACAATTTTCCCCCATAGAGCCTTATTTCTAGTTGTCCCCAGTGCTGACAGGTCTACACTCCATGCTCAGCCCTCCAAAAAGAAAGCATGTTTTATGGCAGGCAATGCCAAAGTCAGGCAGGCTGAGGCTGCTGTATACACACTCTTACTACTCCTTTACATTCAGCAAAGGACACGAAGTGTCCTTTATCTGGGCAGAAAACACTCAGATGTTCCTGCAGAGGGGAGGGGAGACACCATTTGCTTTCTGCAGGGTGAGGTTAAGACTGGAATAGGAAGAAAGAATGCTTTTCCAAGGAGCTCCCTGAGATGGTGTGCCCAGTTCCTATCTTATTCTGCTGCATTCCTTCCTCATGGCTCTGCAGGTGTCACAGCCCAGGTCTCCACCCGCACGTTTCCGCTCTAGTTGGCATGTCTTCCCTATTTACAGTGAGCTGCTAGAATAGCCTGGCTTTCTGACAACACCCACCTCATCTCCCCCCTTCTGCTCCCACTTGGAGGAGTGCTGCTGGAAGACAGGGAAGGGACATGCGTGCACTGAGCTTTGTGGCAGCTGCAGCAATCAGCCAGGAATCCATCAGCAAGCACATCCTGCCAGGCAGAAACCTTCCTCCTGTATTCAAGTGCATAACCGGGAAATCACTAAGCATCAGCAATTTCAGCAGCTCATTTTTCTGCCTCTGAAAACTGCTCCCACATGCAAGAGCTTTAAGAGGAAGGAGCTGGAAGCTTCACTGCTTCTGTCTTCAATCCACAATAGCCACAAGGATGCCAGATTCAATGGGTCCAAGTGAATCTTAAAGCTCAGGTTATGATGCCTAATCCTAGAAGACTATGGAGGATGGGGGGAAAACAAAAAAAGCACCAGGGAAATCAGGAGTCAGCTACAACAGAACAGAGATTTCAAGTCTATGCACACCTCAACAAAATCAGTTTGCTGCCTCCCTGCATGTCCCTGGACCTATGTAAGCACAGGACACCATCCCAACTAGCACAAGCAATAGTGCCAAGATAATAATTGCAGCTGGTCTGCCAGTACTTTCTGTATAGAATTGGGCACAGATTTTTAGCAGCAAATTCTTCTGTAGAAGGTGGTCTAAGGATAATGGTAGTTGCAGAAAAAACAGCTGGGCTATGGAAAAAATCTTCCTGTGTAAAAGAGTAAGTCTGACCCACAGCAAGAATGAGTTGACCACATTTGGGAGACAGATGGCAAAGGTAGCATTTAGAAATGGAAACACAGGACTTAGTCTTACTTTACCATAATTATCCCAGTCTCATGCTGTGAGACATGCTTTTGCTACCTGGTAGAACAGCAAGGTTATATATTTGGGAAGAAAAAGAAGTTGACAAAAGCAGGGAGGGGTGGTATGGGGGGTATTTTGTTTTGTTTTTTTCCTGCTTTGGACCTCTGCCAGCTCATTACTGCTGAACAACAAAGGGTCTCTGGAGAGACTGGTTGACCTCCGATGAAGCTAGAAGGGAAGTCGCAAATAAGACAGCTGAGTCTTCAACACTGCAACATAACCTAGACCTAATACTTTGGATGCTGAAAAGTAAAATAAAAGCAGTAAAAAGCAAACAGTGTGTCAAAGTTGCAACCATCACAGAGGTTGTGTCATAAGCACAAGTTTTCTCCTTATTTTGATACCATAGTTCCAGAAAGCAAACAGAGACTGTAAGAGATTACAGTCAGCTGTGCAGAGCCCCTGAGCCTTCCACTGCACAGCCAGGACACATTGACACTTCCAGGAAACTTGCACACTGCCACACCACTGCTAGAAGAGCCACTGTGCTCAGGATCACCACTCCAGGCCACCTGCAACAGAGCCATAGAAAAGGGATGACAAACTGGTGCTGTTGAGCTGCACATCAAACAGTTGGCATTTCCAGAGCTGCTCTAATACGGTAAACCAAGAAATGCTGAGGTTCATGTGAGGCACAGAGCAGCAACAGTGCTCTGTGACACTTGTTACCAACAGAAATGCCTACATGCTCCCTTAGAGCCACTAAGAACACACAAAGAGGAGATCAGTCAGGGGTCAGTACCCTGGAAGTTCATACCCAACACATTTCTGAGTGGCAATCCCAAAATCAAAAGATGTTGCTCAAACTGCAATGTGCATGACATTCTCTCCCACCATTTGTTTCTGGCTTGTAAGTTTCTACACCCTACTGCCAAGAAAGGGGGCATCTAGAGCCCCATCTGCCACCCAGAATTCTTTCCCAGTATGTTTTCCAATGAATTCCTGAATTCCTTAGATAAACTCAAGGCATTTGCCTATGCTGAACACCTTTTCAGGACAAAGGAGTGAGGCACCGCGGCACTAGAAACTGACCCAAAACCTAGAGATGGGGAATGCAGTGCATGCCTCCTTTCAGCAGGGTCCCACAGGGACAGTCCCTCTGTCCTAAAGCAAGAGAAGTAACGCAATCTACCTCCAGCAATAGAGCAGGCAGTGGAGGCAAGGAGCTGTCTCTCTCACATTCTCACAGGTCTCAAAACCAGGACTCTCCTCAGCATCCAGGCACCTCCTGTACACAGTTTTGAAGCCAATCTCCAAGCCCAGAAAGGCTTCACCCAACTAGCTTCCCCAATTCTCAGAGCTGTGTTACTCAGTACAAGTTGACTGTGCTACTGGAAACAGCACAGTCCTCCCTATCCCCTGGACAGGGATCAAGGCCAGGATTGCTTCTTTTAGCAGCAGCTGACACATGCCATCTGACTGTGAAGCTCTGGGTTTTTTTCTAGATCCTGTAAGGCTTGTGTTGGGAATGTCTATGCTAACCAGCAGGCTGCAAGAGGCCCAGTAGACTAGGACTAAGGAACTAGATTTGCAGCTCAAGTAGAAGGGCTCTTCTGCAAGGAGGTAGGAGACTCCCTTCGTGCTCTTTCCCTTCAGCACCAAATGCTCCTCTCTGTCTCAGAAGCTTCAGCTCCCTACCACCCACAATCTCTAACAGAAAACACACTGTCACATAACACTCCTGAAACCTAGGACAAGGTGTTGGTAAAGTGGCTTTACAAGGACTTGGCCAGAGTGACTCAGGTTCAAACCATTACAGAAAGAAGATGGGAGCTTCCCATCCCCTTTCCTCTTTCCAGCCTTCAGCTGGAAATGACAAGACAAAAAGTTCTGATTGACCAGAGCAAGCAGTTCCTGTGTTATCAAAGAATGATCCAATTCCAAAATGCATGTGTACTCTGAGGAAGACAGAGCAAGTGGTCTGGTTCGCTTTATATCAGATCACTCATTTCTTTCAAGACCAGGAAGGTCTTACTCCCTTCATTCATTACTGTTAAAGAATACAGATATTGGAAGTAACAAGGGTTAAAAGACACCAACAAAACAACAACCCACAGCAAAAACAAGCAAATAAAACAAACAGCACCAACCTGTGCCATTAGCAGAAAGTAATTTAGCTCTGTATTGCACTTCATACTATTTACAATGCTAGCTGGCTGGGGAAATGTGCACCTTCCAGCAGGCCATTGGAATGAAAACAGCAGTATTCACCACCCCCACCAGCAAGCTTGTGCTGGCACCTCCAGATCAGCTGATAAGACCTTATTTTTAAATTCTTGCTCATGTCTGCAGCAGCTCACCAAATCCATTCTGCATCTGCTGCGCCTGGGACTACAGTAGAACACCATCAAAACGTGTTTCCAGGCTAGTGGAGACAAGAGCTACGCAGTTGGAATAAAGCCAGGACAAGCATCTCTTCCTAGCTTCAGAATCTGATTGGGAGTCTCACTCCATAAAAAAGAGTGAGAACCATTACCTTGCCCTGACAGCATGAAATAGTATTAAAGCAGGCAGAATAATTCCCAGGAGTCAGTGCCTCTGCAGGCATCTGTCTAATGTGAATGCTACGCACTGGATGTGCCTGAGGAGTACAGGAGATGGCCAGGATGCAGATGGGACCGGCAGGAGCCCTGGAGCCACTCTGTGTGCCCTGAAGGGCTCTCGAGTGCGCACACTCCCTCCCATGGTGTACCTGGGGCAGCCGCAAAGACCAGCTGACTGCAAGCTGCAAGACTGCGCTATTCTTTTCAGAAGCAAACAGGTTTTGTAAACCATAACAAGGCAGCCAAATTCACAGAGACAAACCTCTACCTGGATAACAAGCAAAGAATCTGTTCTACCTCTGGCTCCCCTGTCCAGCTAGAGATCTTTGAGGAGCTATGCGGCTCTTTCCCAGCAAATTAAGCCTTTACCCACCAACTCTGCCAAGGTCAGAGTCTTGCCACGTGTCCTTTGTGCCCCAAGAGCCATTTTGGAATTTGGGGTTAATATTGTTATTCCAACCTGGACATCCCCTCCAAAACAGCAGATGAAAGAACACATGCTTCCTGCTCTCTCTGCCAATTACAGCAAAGCGCAGCCATGTTTATTTACCCTGTGTCTGAGCTGGCCAGATCTTTGACCTGATGTGTGCTGAACACCACCCTCTTTCCTCACATGCAAAGGCAGGGGCGGGTGCTTTCCATATCTGCAAGGTGACAAGGCAGAGAGGGGACCAAGGGCACTAGGGAGAGACCGATCATGGAGCCGCCGCAAAGTGCCAGATGTCCCTATGCAAGACACAGGGAAGCCTGCGGTTTCTGGTAACGTGCTGCTGCCTCCCACCATTGTGCAGATTTCTCCCGGCTGCCTGGCCAGAGCGTTCTACTGCAACACCATCCCCCAAGCTCTTCTTCAGACACATCCCAGACGCATCCTATCCTTCCCAGAAGCTTACCAGCGATTCCCCCCCCACTCCCTCAGCTCACCACCTTTGATAGGGTGCACCTGCACTTCGGAACAGCTTAGGAAGCAGTTAATTGATGGAAGGAAGGTTTGGGGGAAAGCAAGGCTCTTTGAGAGCCATTGCTGTATGACCTGCCTCCCTCATCGTTTCTCCGGCTTTGTCTGGCAGCAGGAGGCACGCCCGCTGCGTATCCTTGGAACAAGCAAGCCAGAGAAACCCCCTTAAACCCTCAGACCCACCACAGAGAAATTCTGTGCCCACCTGGCTAACTGCAAGCTTCGCGAGGAAAAAGAGAGAGGGAAAAAAAAAAAGTTTTCATCGGCTCTGCCCGAAATTGCGCATCAAAGCGGTCCTTTGTTCCGGGCTGGCTGGGCACCCTGCCCGCCTCAGTCACCGGATGGGAATGTCCCCCGCCCCGCGGCGCAGAGGAGCGGTACCTGCCTGCCTGCAGCGGCTTGTCCAGCGCCGGCGCTCCCGGCGGCGGAGCGATGGCCGCGGGCCCGGCTGCCGCGCTGCCCCCGGAGCCAGCGGCGACGCAGGCACCCTGCGCTCCCCAGCCAACCACACTGCGGCAGGGGGAGGGGAGGGATGCGGGCAGCCTCCAGCAACACGACGGTCCGACGCTCTCCTGGGAGCGCAGAGAGCACCACGCACGCCAAGCCCACGGCTCCCTGCTCAGGGATCGACGGCAGCACCAGAGCAGGGCCAAGCCAAATGCTGCCCGGGGAGATCTACCCACCACAGGGCTCCTACTCAGATCGCCAAAGCCCTGCTCTATCCCACCTTCCATCGTGTGGCAATAGGTTTTACGTCCTGTTTGGTATCACCCTCGCCCGTGTCCCCACTGCTGAGCACATTCTAGCCCCTAAAGCCGAGCTGGTGTAGCTGCAGAGAACGCTCCGGATGTATGGTTGCTGTGCCTACAGCCGTGGGCAGCTACAGGAGTTACGGGATGGCTGGAGCCCTACTGTGTCCACACTGCGCAATGTGGAGCTAGGCTGGGCACTGCCAGGAAGCACTTGGTCAGTCATTCAGTTCATTCTTTACACACCGAGAGAACAACGACACGGCATCCAACTTGGAGTGTTGCTACAGCCACAGTAACACGCAACTATCATGATGCTCGCTACAATGTTTTGTGAGCCTCATGCTGACCCCAGCTACCTACATTTGCCTGTGTCAGTGCTTCGTTGGTGTTCCTGTCACTCCGCACAGGTTCCCCCAGAAAGGGAAGGGCTTCAGGTGCCCCAGGAGGCAGCCCAGCCATGTTGACATGCAGGTTCGCTCTTGCCTCATCTCATGACATACATTTCTTTCCTAAACTACCTTGCTGTTCTCCCTTCCCCAGTTCTGGAGGGCAGACCTGGCTGGCTATGGGGTACACGCAGCCACAGCACAGCTAAAAGCCACACAAGCTGCACAGCAGAAAGGCAAACATACGTTATTTGTCTTACAGTGAAAGTCATTCCTGGCAGCGAGAGCACAGACTAATTATAGAGCGGTGAATCCTGCAGTGTGTGCCCGCAGCACCCTGGAAACGGCCATGGCTGGGCCTCGGGGCTGACCCTCGGCTGTCTCTCCCACTCACACTCACACACACACACTCACAGGGCCCTCTGCTCCCGCGGGGGCTCCGGCCCTGCCCGCGGGGAGGCCGGGCGCGCCGGGCCCGCGGCTCTCGCTGTGGCGGCGGGGCCGGGGCCGCACCCCCCGGCTCCAAAGTCCGCAGAGCCAGCGCCCTTGACGCCGCCGGCCCCGGGCCCGGGCACTGCCCCTGCTCCTCCCGCTGTCCCGGCGGGCAGGG
>VXBX01008070.1:2843-19269 GCA_013400415.1 Scytalopus superciliaris
TGGGTGGTGGCGTGCTTTGGTGGGGGGGGGGGTGGGGGGTGGGGGGGTGTTGAGTTGTACATTTGAGGACATTTGAGCTCCACAAGCAGGTCCTGTTTTCCCTCAGCAGATCCAACACCCCATGCCCAACTTGCCCAAACAGAATCAACACCCACTGGACATCGTGGAGTGGATGAGAAGCTCTGCCAGCTCTAACCAGGGGCTTAGAGAAGGACCTGGAGAGCTCAGTGCAGCTCTCCCAGCCCCAACCCTAAGTGAGATGGGACACCTCCATTCCCATGGGACACCCCCATTCCCGTGGGACCACCAGGACATTTCCAAACACTGTGAATCCAGCGAGACCTCCCTGTTATTGGGTGCACTCCCAAAACCCCCGAGGCAGAAGCTGCTGCTGCTGCTTCTCCAAATGCCATTGAGTCCTCCCATGCCAGGGAGGATTATACTCCAGGTAATTACTCTTACTATGGGAAGCTGACATCAAACCACTCATTGTCAGGGATGAGTATGTTGATGCTACTCACTACAAGAGTTGCACACGGGGCAGCTTTTGCATGGGAGTTAATGGGCTGTGTCGTGGGGACCTCATCCCTCCAAGGCACGTTTAGTACCTCTATAAAAGCTCTCCTGCTGCTGGGACTCCTTGGTCACACCACAAAACTCTTCTCACCAGGAGCAGGGTAAGTTTGGATGCTGAGCCTCTGTAGCTGCTGGAATTGGATACAGGGAAGGAATTGTTTACTGTGACAGTGGGGAGACACTGGATTGGGTTGCTTGGAGAAGCTTCCCCATCCCTTGAGGTGTTTAAGCCACATTAGATGGGGCTTGGAGCAACCTGGGCTAGTGAAAAGGGGGTTGGAATGAGCTGGGTTTAAGGTACCCTCCAACCCAAGTCATTGTGGGATTCTCTGACTACGAAATGCACATTTATTTCTGGTATTTTTTTACATATTTTTACATATTTGGGAAAACTTAGTATAAATAAATTATATATGTATGTATGTATGTATATATTTATATTTATTTATAAACCAATTATAAATAATTGGTTGGAATTGCTGTGTTGAGAGGATTCTCAGGTTTTGCTGCTGGGTATCTCAGACATCCCTGGGACACTCCTGAGGGGTGTGAGGGAAGTTTGTTTGCATTGATTTGGGGGCTGCTGCTGTTGTTTGATTTTGGGGGTACCTGACAATACTGGGAGTGGCTTTTGGTGTATCAGGGAATTTGGTGCATTAGGGATTCTAGAAGAGCTGTGAGCAGGGTGCTGCTCAGTTGTGGGATCACTGCCCTTTAATAAGCTTTGGTTCCTTAATGAGCATGAACTTTGTGGTGCTGGGGCTGAGCTGGGAACTTCTGCCTGATGTGACAGCGGTGCCTTGGGGTGCCCTTTGCCTCCCCTGCCGTGGCAGAAGCTGCCAGAGATCCAGAGCTTCTTGCCAGGTTGGGCCTTTTCCTCAGTGCATCAGCAAGAGTTGCCAACCAAAAGAGGGGTGGGGGGCTGGGGGGATTTGATTTAATGATTGAAAGGCAGGTCTGAGATCAACCACTCTCTGATGGCCTCCAGGATCAGTTCTCCCCTGTGGAACTCCTGGTGATGGGGCGGGAGATGTTTTCTCTGACTTTCCTCACTCTTTAATGCCTGTTTCAGAGTTAAAAAGGAGGGGGTGGGTCCTCAGCTGCTCCTGGGAGGGGTTTGTGGCAGAGGTGGGAGGTGTTTGGAAGCAGCAGGTCCCTGAGGAGCGGAAGTGTCTTAGGGCTCTGGTTCCTCACGTGTCATAGAAGGGTGGAATGGGTTGGGTTGGGAGCGACCTTAAAGACCANGGGGGTTGGAATGAGCTGGGTTTAAGGTACCCTCCAACCCAAGTCATTGTGGGATTCTCTGACTACGAAATGCACATTTATTTCTGGTATTTTTTTACATATTTTTACATATTTGGGAAAACTTAGTATAAATAAATTATATATGTATGTATGTATGTATNCATTCCAACATGGCATTTATTTGAGGGGCAGAGGAGGGGCAGGCACCGATCTCTGCTCTGTGGGGACCAGGGACAGACCCAGGGAATGGCCTGGAGTTGTGTCAGGGCAGGGATAAGTTGGATCTCAGGGAAAGGTTCTTCCCCCAGAGGGTGGTGGGGCATGAACAGGCTCCCCAGGGCAGTGGGCACAGCCCCAAGGCTGGCAGGAGAATTTGGACGATGCTCTGGGGCACAGGGTGGGACTCCTGTTCCTGCACAGGGCTGAGGGCTGGATTCAGCCAGGAATTGGGACTCAAAGTGAAGTCGGATCCTTTCCAACTCAGCATATCCTGTGATTCTGTGATTCCAGTCCTGCCAAAACCCCACCAAGATGTCGTGCTACCTCCACCAGTGCTCCCCTCCTGCCTACCAGGTCCCTGCCCCCACCACGCTTGGCAGACTCTCTGCAGTGCCCGCCTGGCACTCGACGACGTGCATCCCGCAGTGTGTGACCCACCACGTCCCCCGGCAGCATCTCCTGTCCTCCAGCTTGTCCCAGCAGCATCTCCCATCCTCCACCTTGTCCCAGCAGCATCTCACGCCCTCCAGCTTGTCCCACCAGCATCTTCTGTCCAGCTTATCCCAGCAGCATCTCCCATCCTCCAGCTTGTCCCACCAGCATCTTCTGTCCAGCTTATCCCAGCAGCATCTTCCATCCTCCAGCTTGTCCCACCAGCATCTTCTGTCCTCCAGCTCGTCCCACCAGCAGCAGAGCGTGACCCAGTGCGTGCCCCGGCAGCAGCTCGGCCCCGTGGCTGTGCCACAGCACCCACCCCTGACCCAGCGTGTCCTGCAGCAGCCAAGCGTCCCTCGGTGTGTGACAACCTGCGTGCCAGCGGGCACTGTGACCGTGGGTCACCAGGGGATGACCCAGTGCGTGCCCCAACAGCAGCGGGTGCCCCAGCAGTGCCCGGCCAGCGCCATCCCGCAGCAGCAGAGCGTGCCCAGGTGTGTCACCACATGTGTCCCGCAGCAGCCGATGGTCACCAAGGGCATCCCTCAGCAGCAGGGTGCCACCAGGTGTGTCCCCCAGCAGTGTGTGACCACCTTCTGCCCCCAGCAGGGCGTGCCCAGGTGTGTCACCACCTGTGTCCCCCAGCAGCGAGCAGCCAAGGGGGTCTCCTACAGGTATGTGGCCTCCCAAGCCCCCCAGCAATGTGCCACCTCCTACATCCCCCAGCAAAATGCCACCTCCTATGTCTCCCAGCAGTGTGTCACCTCCTATGGCCCCCAGCAGTGGGCCTCCAGGTGTGTGACCAAGTGTGTCCCTCAGCAGAGTGCCACCGATTGTGCCACCATTTGTGTCCCACAGCAGCAGGGTGAGGCAGTTTGTGTCCCGCAGCAACATGCCACCAAGTGTGTCCCTCAGCAAAGTGCCACCAAGTGTGTCCCTCAGCAGAGTGTGACCAAGTGTGTCCCTCAGCAGAGTGTGACCAAGTGTGTCCCTCAGCAGCAAAGTGCCAACAAGTGTGTCCCTCGGCAGAGTGTGACCAAGTGTGTCCCTCAGCAGAGCGTTATCAAGTGTGTCCCACAGCAAAGTGCCACCAAAGGTGCCTCTTGTCAGAGTGCCACGAAATGTGTCCCTCAGCAAAGTGCCACCAAGTGTGTCCCTTGTCAGAGTGTGACCAAGTGTGTCCCTCAGCAGTGTGGGACAACTTGTGTCCCTTATCAGAGTGTGACCAAGTGTGTCCCTCAGCAGTGTGGGACAACTTGTGTCCCTTATCAGAGTGTGACCAAGTGTGTCCCTCAGCAGTGTGGGACAACTTGTGTCCCTTATCAGAGTGTGACCAAGTGTGTCCCTCAGCAGCAAAGTGCCACTAAGTGTGCCCCTTATCAGAGTGTGACCAAGTGTGTCCCACAGCACCAAAGTGCCACTAAATGTGCCCCTTATCGAAGTGTGGCCAAATGTGCCCCTTACCAGAGTGTGACCAAGTGTGTCCCTCAGCAGCAAAGTGCCACCAAGTGTGTCCCACAGCAGTGTGTGACCAAGTGTGTCCCTCAGCAAAGTGCCACCAGCCGTGTCCCTCAGCAGCATTATCAGTCAGGTGGAGTAAAAATATCCAGTCACTGCAAGAAATACTGCTCAGCACCCAAATGGCCGTGGTAAAAAGGAGTAGGGGAAGAAAAATCCCTGGAAAAGGGTGAGGTCCAGCTTTGGGACAGGGTTATTTATCTCCTCATACACCTTCTGATGGTTCCTATCTCTTCAATCTGCTTTATCCCTGTTTCCCAGTATTTCCCCTGGAGCTCAGCCCTGGTTGGGACAGGTTGTGATCCTGTCCCAAGGCTGCACTCCGGGTGCCTGTGGCTCGTACCTTAATCTGCTGCAAGGCATAGTTTGGTGGGATGGGATTAAATGCTCACCTAATTCAAATATATAGTGATTTTAAAGCAATAGTAGTAAGAATAAAAGAAGGAGAAATGTCTGAGGAGTCCAGTCCATGACACCATTGCTTGGAAGTGCTGCTGGTGGAGGGCTGGCCCATGCCCAGCTCTAGGTTTAATCCTGGAACTGGGACTCAAGCACTCAGGATCAGTTGGATTCCACAAGGCTGCGAATTCTCCAAAGCTGCTGGTTTTTACCTGGAAGCAAAATGTGAATTTGGGAAGGAAATGGTACAAGGATCTTCCTGAGAATGCCAGAATGGGGGAGGCTGGAAGGGACCACAGTGGGGCCAACCTGCTCAGGCAGGGTCAGCCCAGAGGGCTCTGGAATATCTCCAGGCAGGGACACTCCACACCCTCTCTGGGTGTTTGGGCACTCAGGAAGAAGTTCTTCCTCACGTTCAGGTGGGTCAGGCCCAACTCTGTCAGCTTGTCCTCTAAGAGAGGAAATGGTCCAAGAGAGGCCGTATTCCAATGGCTCTCCCTTTGGGAAGTGGCCAGAAAGCCCTGCTGCTCTAAACTCCTGACTCCAGTCCCCAAACGGGACAGGATTTCTGGCTCGGTGAAGCTGAAATGAAATGAAAGTTTCTCTTCACTTCGTTGCTTTCATTATGACCAAACCCACCACTTGAAACAAAAGCAAGTCTTTGAAAGAACACTGAAAGTTGTAGCACGACTCTTTTATAAATGTTTAAGCTATAAAAGCAATTAATTATATTCTTTATGCTGCTTGAAGATGTTCACTCTCCACTGTACTGAAAATAAATTTTATTTATATAAATGTATACGTATATTTACATATACAAAGACCTAAATAAATAGAGTTGTCTGAGCTCGGATTAAAAATCTTGTCTTTCTCCCTCCTGGGGGTTGTTTTTTTATTAAATATGATGAACTCCTGTCTGAAAAAAAAGACACCAACCCTGTAACAAGCCCTGTCATTAGGCAAATGAGCTCCCACTAATTGGATCATGGGTGGTGGAGGGTGAAAACAAGTGTTGCAAGAGGAAGAGGAGGGTGTGACTTGGGCCAAGACGCTGTCCCGCATCTTGCCCTGCTCCACCCCAGCTCAGTGACCTTGTGGTGGCACCTGGCTGCTTCCCCGGGGGTCATGGGGCAGCAGATCCCTTTGTCACCTCCCCCTGAAGGTCTGGTGATGGTGCTTTGGGCCACCAAGGCAGCGAGGAAGAGCAGCAGTGACCGTGGTGCTCCTCACAGAGAAATAGAATTCATGGGATGGTTTGGCTTGGGAAGGACATTAAAGCTCATCCAGTGCCACCCCCTGCCATGGGCAGGGACACCTCCCACTAGCCCAGGTTGCTCCAACCTGGCCTTGGACACTTCCAGCGATGGGGCAGCCACAGCTTCTCTGGGAAATCCATTCCAGTCCCTCCCCACCCTCACAGGCAACGATTCCTTCCCAGTATTCCACCTAAAATTCCTCTCTGTCAGTCTGAACCCACCCCCCTTGCCCTGTCCCCCCAGTTCCTGAGGAACAGCCCCTCTCCAGCTCCCCTGTAGCTCCTTCAGGTCCTGGAAGGTGCTCTGAGGTCTCCACAGAACCTTCTCCTCTCCAGTCTGATCATTCCCAACCTGTCCATGAGCAAAGCTGTGGCCTTTGGAGGAGCTGTCACATCTCCATGGCTTTGTGGCTTTCCCAAAGGATCAGAGCCCAGGAGATCCCCTGGAAAAGCTCCCTGGGTGGTGCAGGGTCTCCTCTCACATCTGGGTGGTCACAGGCACATGGGGCTTGTTTTGGACATGGTTCTGGTGGAGTCCGTGGTTCTGCCCTGGATCTGACTCAGTTGTGCCTCAGTTTTCCCTGTGCTTAATGAAGATTAATTACACCCCCCCAATGCCCTGTGTGGCTCCCTGAGATGAAAGGACTTCTCAGCTGCTAATTAAGGGCATTGATGACAGGTCACCGTGCTCTGCTCCCTGCACTGGGAGCACTAAACTGGGTATTAGCATTACTTGAAGGCGACTTAATCCAAAGCTTACCCAGGAACTGGATTTATGGTGCTTGTAAAAACTTATAAATCTGCCCTCTGATGTCAGTTTGATTCCTCAAATCATAGGTCAGATCATTTATCATTAAAAATTGTAGTTCAGGGCAGGGAAACACAGTAAAAGTTAGAGGAGTCAGGCTTTGTCTTCAGCGTTCCTCCCTTCAGCTGTTGTGGCTCTTGAAATGTTGGGATTAACCTGGAAAACAAGCACTTTATCCCTGTTATTTTCCGTGATGGAAGTTGGAAAACCAGAAATGTAAATAACAAATGTAAACCACAAACCTGCCTTCCGGTTTCTGGATATGCTGGGGGGGGAGAAGGGGAGGAAGAAAAGAAATAGGAAATTTAGCTCGTGGTTCATAAAACAGAGCTCAACATTTTGCTTCAAATCATGGAATTCTTGAAGTTAAAGACCTTTCAGGTCATGGAGTCCCACTGGAAATGCAGCACTGCCAAGTCCACCAATAAAGCACATTCCAGAAAGATCTTTCAAAAGCCTTCAGGGAAGGCAAACGAGCAGCATTCCAATGCTTCCTATTGATGAGAGATTTTCCACTTACTCCATTAAAAATTCACTTATTTCACCTCAGGGGAGGTTCAGGTTGGAGATCAGGAAAAGCTTCTTCCCCCAGGGGGTGGTTGGACACTGGAACAGGATCCCCAGGGCAGTGGGAACAGACCCAAACCTGCCAGAGCTCCAGGAGTCTTTGGACAAGGGACATGGTGGGATTTTGGGATGTCCAGGAGTTGGACTCAAGCACCCTTGTGTGTCTCTTCCATCTCAGGATGCAATCCCATGATTATTTCCCCTCTTTTTATTTCAAGTGTGGGACCTCACCTGAATTCCCAGCATGCTGGAACCCAATTTGTAGGTGTCAGATCCATATTAAAGGGAAAAGAGAATTCCAGAGCCTTCTTTCCTGCATTTATGACTCTGCCCAAACGCATTCCCTGTCAGCACTCCCGCTCATACCACTGGTTATTTTCCCTTGGCTCCATTTGGGGCACAAACAGGGAACAAAGGGAGGGATGAGGGATGACTGGTGCCGGGAATGTGCAGCAGAGCAGGAAATGGGATTTCTTGTTTTCAGGACACTGGTTTGGTGGAGCTGCTGCCCCAGAGCTCGTCCCTTCCCCTCTTTGTTGTGCCAGAAAAGCGTCACCACTTTGGGCAGGTTATTCCCTTTGTGACAAGGCATTTTTGGGAGCTGTCTTGCCCTTAGCCCAAGGCTTTCCCAGCCCTAATCATCCCTCTCTTCCCCTGGTTTCCCTGTGGAAGTGGAGGAAGTGTCCCGGTAATTACGGTCTGCGGGACCTGAGTCCTTCCTGGACGGTGTTTTCAAAGGCTCCAGAGGGGTTTCTGCCTGCAGCTCCCTTGGAAATGACGAGTTCCTTGAACATCCCCTTGGCTGGTCTCTTTTTTTTTGGGTGGGAAGGGGTGTTTGAGCTGGCCTGGAATTGCCGTGGGCGGGCAGGGATGCTTTGGAACCACATGTGAACACCCCCAGCAGCCCCTCTTTGGGGTATCCTCGACCTTCCATTGGTTTTGCTGGTCCAACCTCTTGGATCAGGAGCTCAGGGTGATTGGGATGTCCCAGTGGCCCCACAGAGCCAGCACGTGGCTCATGCAGGACTGGGAGGCAATTAGGGCTTCACCCAAGCAAACCGCCCCAGTCCCCTGGGGCACTTGGTCACCCTATAAAAGCTCTGCCATCCCAGGCCTTTCCCAGGCACTTCTCTCCTGTCCTGCCCTCTCATGAAGTGGGTAAGTTTGGCTTCCAAGGGAGCTCCTGAAATGCTGTTTTTATTCCTGGGTGGCTGGAGAAGGTGGAGGTCACCCTGGCTGTGCTCGTGGAGAAGCATCTCTGGGGGGTGCTGCCTCCAGCTGGATTCGGGGATATTGGGAGAGGAATTCCAGGTGGACTCTGAAGTCAGGAGGGGGGTTTGTGGGCTCTCCTGTGCTTTCTGTTCCAGTCCAAAGGGGGATGTTGAGCCCATAAAGGACCCAGGTGTGGGATTGCAGGCGAAAAGGCACCTCCTCCCAAGGAATTTCCTGCTGTTTTATGGGATTTAAACGAAGCCATTATTTTCTGACAATAGCAAGAAGCTGATCAAACTCAGTGCCAATGTGAAATTCAGCAGAGAGGCTCTTTAGTTAAAATTTCTATTTATGATTAAGAAAAGGTCTGAGATGCAAATTATCACACCCCNTGTGTGTGGAATTGCTGCCATTGCTTTTCAATGGGTTGTTTTTGTTAGACAATGATTATTTTAATTGTAGTGACAATAAGTTTTCCCAATGATCGAAACACGCAGCATTGCTATGGCTGAGAGTCACCCAGTGATAGGATTTGGGGAGATAAAACCCCTTTTGTAATTATCAGAACTAGGGGTGTTCAGAAAATGTAGCTTCTTCGCAGTCATTTAATTACATCATTTAATCTCCAAACAACGTTGAAATGATAAAACCCTTTTCTTATCAGGGCACCTTTCACTGTCAGTGGTTCCTGTGCCTGTTTTGCTCAAAATAATCCACTTTAAACGCCAGAAAACTTCCTGAAATTGTGTTTTCTGGAGTGGGGAAGAAAATGGGGTGGTTTTTCTCCTCCAGCTCCCAGGACTGAGGCAAAGTGAGCCATTTGACAGGAGCGAAGTGTGGAGCTCCATCTGTGCCAGGTTCTCTCCTCAGGGATGTGGTCTCGGCTGGACTTGACCAGGAGCTGTCAGGAGGAGATTTTGGTGCCAGAGCTGCCACTCAGGGGTTTTGACAGCAGGTTTTTGGGTCACCAGAAAAAAAACAGGGCACTTTGGCTTGGGGTGACTGTGGTGCAGCACTGGGGGTGCTTTAAGGAGTGCAATTCCCTCAATGCATTCCAAACCCACCTGTGTCACCTGCTCTGGGTGACTCTGCCCCAACAGGGTCCCTCCCAACCCAAACTATCCAGTGATTCTCTGATATTTGCTCACTTAACACCAGCTGGGATTTTGCCTTGGTGGCATCTCCTTTCCTCCCATGGTGCCACCAAACACTTTGAAACATTCCTGCTTTATTCCCTCTCTCCTTTCCTTGCTGGGACTGCAAGACTTGCAGACTCAGAGCTGTCCCTGCCAGGCCACAGATCCCCGTGGAATTGTGAACCAGCAGATGGGCAGGTCAGACGTGCTGAGCTCCATAAACCTCTCCTTGCCCTCAGCTCAGCTTTGTGACCACACCTGGGTATTACACGTGGCCACACCTTTAATTTTGGCTGCCTTTCATCTCAGGGGCTTGGGAGCTGCAGGACCAAAACTTGAAAGGAGTCCCAGTGAGGTTTTCAGGGAGTAAAATGCCAGGTCATGTCACATCTCCTGGGTGAGGGGCTGTCATTGAGGTGTAGCTGGTGATTGAAGGGCATCGAGAAACTCCCCAGGTTGTCAGGCTGCAGTTCCCGGGCTCTTAAGAGGAGGGTGTGGGGTCATGAGCTGAGAACAAAACCTCCTCTCCTGGCTGATCACAGCCAGCTCTTGAGTCACTCTGACCTTCAGGGTGTGGATTTGCCCTGGTGACACTCCTGCAGTGAACCTCTGACCCTGCACTGAGAAAAACAAGTCTCTGCCTCCCTGAACTGCTGGTGTTTCTCCTTTTCTCCCTGCAGATGTGAGTGCCTCACACCACCATGCACTACTACGGGGAGAGGTACAAGCACCTCTACGTGCCGGGCTCGAGCTACATCACTGAAACCATCCCCCAGTGCCCGCCCCAGGCCGATGGGTGCAGCAACACGTGCCACCCCCTGAGCATCATCAAGAGCCCGGTGCCCCGATGGCAGAGCTACACCCAACCCCTGCCTTACGCGTGCCCTCAGCCTGCCATGAGCCAGCCCTCCCTGCTGCCGTGCCAGCCCTACATCCAGAAGTGCGTCGTGCTGTACCCCGAGCCCTGCGAGACCACCCGGCTGCTGCCCTGCAGGAAGCCCAGCCTCAGGTTTGGCCCCGTGCAGACCCCCGAGCCCTGTGAGACCCCCCAGCCTGAGAAGAAACGGGTGGCCAAGAGCCTCCCGCCGTGCGCGCCCCGGTGCCCGGAGCCGGGCAAGCTGCGCTTCCCCCCGTGTGGCATCAGGTACTCGGCCTCGTGCAAGGACCAGGGCAGGTGCCACAAGATATCCAAGTGCTCCTCGCGCTGGTACGGCTGTGACCCGCGGCCGCAGGGCACGACCAGCGGCTACTCCCTGCCCCTCAGGGGGGCCACCGAGTGCCCCCCGCAGCCCTGCAGCGCCCACTCCTACCTCCAGGAGTGCCTGGCGGGGTTCCCCCAGCACAAGTGCACCAAGGGCTACCCCACCCAGGAGTGTGTCACCGTCTCCTCCTCGGAGCGGCGCCTCGCCAAGAGCCCGCCGGAGCCGCCCAAGTGCCCGCCCGGCAGGGGAGAGAAGGAGAGCTCCACGCAGAAAGCAGCAGCCAAATGCCCGGTGCCACAGGAGGCAGCCAAGGGCAGGAGCTCCTCCACCCAGCAGCTGAGCAAGTCCCGCTGTCTCTACCCACGGGCCACCCACCGCCCCGGCCACCAGCACTCAGCGGGGCTGAAACGCTCCAGCCACTCCAAGAAGAGCCGCTGCTCTTCCAAGTGGATCTGGTGAAGCAGAGGAAGAAGCAGCTGTGAAAGCAGAGGTGGATCCAGCAAGATATGTAGCTGAGGGCTGAGGTTGTTTCCATCCTTTCCCTGGTTTCCCATTCCCAGCACCCAGAGAAGCCCTGGCTTTGATTTACTCCTTGTTGTACTCATAGAGTGGATTCCCTTTCCTTTTTTTGGCCCCAATTCGGTTATTCCTGCTCTGGAGAAGGGGTTGGTGAGAAGTTGAGCTGCCCTGAGCTGATGCTCAGGCTTTGAACCTCAAACCAACACAACTCTGGGACAGCATTTTTGCACCCTGAGAGGTTTTTACTGTGATTTACAATCCTATTTTCTGGTTGTACCATCACATTAAACTCAGGTTGCAGTTGGATTCCTGCTCTCTGCCTGATTTATTTTCCATCTTTTAAAACTCTTTCCAACACCTATTCCTGGGGAAAAAAAAGACAGTCCCTGTTGTTCATTCACTCCTTTGTGTAAAATAAGGGCAGGGATCACACTTCTAGGAGTAGATTTGCTACCACAGATTTACTACCTGTGGGAACAGATCCTGGGAATAGATCCTGGTGTGGAAAAGTTACCCAGAGACACATGAAAAGGAGAAGTGCTGGGAGATATTAAGAAGGTTTGGATAAGGTAATGAGCTCATTAGCAGCCCTCAGACAGGAGTGTTACATCTATCCAGTCACATCCCACCTCCTTGGCTTCCTCTGTAGTGCCCCAAAAAGCCCAAGTAGGATTTTTTATTAATAAAGTAAAAGATTTGGCTCTAAAAACAGAGATTGGTGCTGTCAGAAACCCTTCAGGGTTAGGAAGTCGTTTCCCATAGAGAGAGAGAAATCGTTTTAAATTTGGTGAAGGGATTCAAACTGAAAGGGCAAAAATTTAGGTTAGAAGTAGAGAAGAACTTATTCCCTGTGAGGATGGGCAGGCCCTGGCACAGGTTGCCCAGAGAAGCTGGGGCTGTCCCATCCCTGGAAGCATCCAGGGCCAGGTTGGAGCAACCTGGGATAGTGGGAGGTGTCCCTGGGTGGAGCAAGGTTGTCTTTAAGGTCCCTTCCAACCCAAACAATTCTGGCATACTGTGACCCTAAATCACAAACCCTGGGGAATGAAAGGGAAAGCAGAGAGGAAAGTCTTGAGCAAGCAAGTCATTTTCCATCACTCCGCGTGGGATCAATCCCCCTCTTACACCAGGGCTATTAAAAACCTGGCTCCTCTCTCACCCCAGTACCAGGACAGTCAGGGCAGGGGTGAGGCCTAACCCTAACCCTCTCTCTCAGTGGGAAGCCATCCCCCCTTGTCCTGTCACTCCAGGTCCTTGTCCAAAGTCTCTCCCCATGTCTCTTGTAGCCCCTTCAGCTCCTGGAAGGCCACAATGAGGTCACCCCAAAGCTTTTCTTCTCCAGACTGAACAATCCCAGCTCTCCCAGCCTTTTCCCACAGCAGAGCTGCTCCATCCTACTAATGTGGAAGGGTACGTGGATCAGCACAAATGGGTTTATCTGTATAAACCTGAGCTCTATTTTCTGGGGTTTCACTCCTCTTAATGGGGTTGTGCTGATGGCACAACATAAAATCAGGTCCCCCAAACCAGCCACTAAAAGGTGCCAGAACTCCACCCTCTCTGCATTAGGATGGTTCTTATACTCTCCTGTTCCCTTTTCCTCCCTCATCCCGGTGTTTCCAGATTTGCACCTGGAATGGTCGCGATACCCAATAACGTTGTCTCGGGGCGGTGCTGCCTCCTCGTGGCGACAAGGGCGAACTGCAGCGGGAGGGGTGCGCTCATTCCATTCGGGAATCTCCTCCGGTTCCCACCCCCGGTTCCCAAAGGCGTCTCCGTGCAGAAATTAAAGGGCAGCTTTGCCGTCTTTTTTTCCTGAGGGAATGACTGGGAAGTGGGAATACTCTGCACTGGGATGGCCACATTGGAGAGTGTCCAGAGGGGGCAATGGAGATGGTTCAGGGGGTGCAGGGGAAGTGTGCGGGCACTTGGTGTGTTCAGCTGGAGAAGAGGAGACTGAGGGGAGACCTCATTTCCTCAGGAGGGGCAGGCACTGATCTCTGCTCTGTGGGGACCAGGGACAGACCCAGGGAATGGCTGGAGTTGTGTCAGGGCAGGGTCAGGTTGAATCCCAGGGAAAGGCTCTTCCCCCAGAGGGTGGTGGGCACTGCCCAGGCTCCCCAGGGCAGTGGGCACAGCCCCGAGGCTGCCAGAGCTCCAGGAGGGTTTGGATGATGCTCTGGGGCACAGGATGTGACTCTTGGGAATGGGCCTGTCCAGGGCTGAGGGTTGGACCTGATGATCCTTGTGGGTCCCTCCCAAGTCAGCATACTCTCTGATCCTGTGAAATGAGTTCCCGCTTTGGGGTATTCTGATGCTCTGCAGGTTAAGTTGCATAGAAACAGGAATTCCCATTTTCCAAGAGACTTTTGCTGGTTTTAGGGAAGAAGGCTACAATGAGGAAGTGGTTTAGAAGCCTCCAAGAGATCCATCAGCCACACAGAATTGTCAAAGAACATGAAATAAAATCATTATCATAGTCCCCATCAATCCATAGTTCTGGGGTTCCCTCAGTTGTGAACTGGGAATTCAGGGCTGGACTTTTTGGATAACTCTGTGAGAACCGGACATTGCTTTTTGTGACATGATAGGGAAAATAATCCCAAATAATGAGGTTCCCACACAACAAGGAAAGTCAAAACATGTCAAAAATATTCATGAGCAGTTTCTTCAGGCAAAGTGTTTTATCCTTAGAATATAAATAGCATGTTATCCAAGACAAACACCTCAGGGTTAAGAGCAACTTTGGAATATGCACTTTCTGATGGAAGTGCCTCAGCTGTTTTCATAAACAGGATGTTGTTTTTGAGCCCAGACAACTTGAGGTGCTTTGCATATTCATTAAAACAACATCTTTCCTTTTGCACTCGAAGGAATCACCTCAAAACGGGTTCAAAAGTGGCGCCAGCCTGTGAGAGTCAAACATGTTGTGACACTCCCAGCCCAAACCAGTCTGTGATCCTGGAACTCTCAGATTTCCTTGGGAAAATCCTGAAGCTCCACAAAATTCAGCAACCCCTGCACGTGATACAAAACTTAATGAACTTAATGAACTTTTAAGTTGAGATGTCTCTTGTTCCAGCACAAGACCAGCTTGGGTGGAGCTCTGAGCAAGCTGGTCTAGTTGAAGGTGTTCCAGGGGGTTGGAACTGGATGATCTTCGATGTCCCTTCCAACCCCAACCATTCCGAGGCTCACTTGAAGTTCAGACAGAAGTGGAAAAATCACATCTGCAATTAATTTTGACTGTAAAACTCCAACACAGAGGGAACCCCCGAGCAGGCAACAGGATTTCCCACAGAAAACTGAATAATGCAGGTAAACAAAGTTAAAATAATTACAGTCATTAGAAGCATTACACATGTGGGAAGATTTGTTTGGAAAGCAATTAAGACCTCGTGTATAAAGCTTGGCTCATCTTCCTGGAAGTTCAGGAAAGCCTATAAAACTCCGGGGGTTGAAGGATCCTCTGGCCATTCCTTTGGATTCCTTCCTGAGCAGTTGGTAAGTCCCTCTCACCTCAATCTAATTATATTGGGAAAACAATTTAACAGGAGCTGGGATTTAATGGCAATTCTGTGGTTTCAAAAGCTACTAATGAGTGTTATTATTTAGTTGTGTGTTTGGACCATGTGCAGCCCTAAAAATGTATCAGTGGGGACTGGAATTCTTATTAATCCCCCCCCAAAAAAGAGTGGAAATTTGTTATTATCAAATAACTGTGAATAGCGACACAATATCCAGCATAAAGGGCATTTTAAGATCTGTTTGGGTAGAATTTAAAAGGCTTTATCACAGAATAGTTTGGGTTGGGAGGGACCTCAAAGCTCATCTCATCCCACCCCCTGCCATGGGCAGGAACACCTCCCACTATCCCAGGTTTGCTCCAAACCCCATCCAGCCTTGGACACTTCCAGGGGTGGGGCAGCCACAGCTTCTCTGGGCAGCCTAAATGCCCATTCCCATTCCCATTGGATGGCTGAGCAGACAGGATTTGGAACTGGAAAGGGGAAAAGGGACACTGCACAGGGACAGAGGTGGAAATGGTCTGTGGACAAGGGGTGGCAACAATAGAATGGGGATGGGGGTGTTGGTTAAACCCAGGGGGCTTTTTGGGAGGGCAGAGGACCTAAGGAGGTCTCAGGGTGGTGGGGTGGGTGGAACAAGGGAACAAACCCCAACTCTGAGCTTCATTTCCCCAAATTAGGCTCGTGGCTTCTTCCCTGCAAAGCCCTCGAAACTGAAACAGCCGAGCTGTGCTTTCACCCACCTCGTTTCGGACAAGAACTGCACCTCCTGCTGCCTTCAAGGAGGAGCCTCCCTGAGCTGTGGGTTGGGAAACACCCTCGTGGTCTCTGCTGCCGCTGCAGGTTCCTCACCGTTTCTCCCCGATGTCCTTCGTTGGGGAGCGTGGCACGGCACCGACTTTCCACCCCTGCACCGTGCAGTGCCCACCCCCTGTTGGCACCGCCAGCAACGAGCCCTGCGTGGTGTCCTGTGGCACCTCCAGGGTCATCATTTACCCCCCTCCCGTCGTCGTGACCTTCCCGGGGCCGATCATCAGCACCTGCCCGCAGCAGGCGGTGGTGGGGGGCTCTGAAGTCCTGCAGGGAGGGCAACCAGCCCCTGTGACATCACTGAGAGAAGAAGTCCTGCCCCCGGAGCCACGGGCAAGGAGGTTCATCCCAAAATCCAGCCTGGAAAGCTCCAGCCCTCGCCGCGCCTCCCGGTGCTCCTACGTGTTCACATCCCGCTGGATCCACCCCTGCAGCAGACCCAGCTACAGGTGCCACCAGCCAGCTGAGGGTGAGGAGCACATTCCAGGGAAGGAGGAGCCAGGAACTGGGAAAATGGATGCAGGCAATGAGGACAGAGAGGCCTCGGAAGCACCGCAGGGCGATGGCACCTCCTGCTGCCCCTCTAAAGCAGATTTACCTCTGTCTCCTTGAAATTACACTTTAACGTCAGTTCGTGGGTGATTCCCCCCCCTCCTCAGACACGTTTAGAGTAATTAAATGCCCTTTATACTGATTTGGGGTAACCTGACCTTTGAAATGTGATTCTTGAGATCAGTTTGTCATTCTTCCCTTTGCTCTCCCCCAAAAAGCCAAAGGCAGCTGCTGTTTCAAGCACCCCACGAGTTTGGTCACCTGAGACGTGACAAACCCTTTCACTGAAAGGCTTAATTAGACTGGCCTTAGTGTTTGAGAGAATTAATCACCAGGAAACTCACTTCTCCTTTGTAATTGGTTTCTGGCACTGAGTTTCACTGCAGGAAAGAAGCTGATCTTCTCCTTATATTTAATTTTAGCAAAAAAAAAAAAAAAAAAAAAAA
>VXBX01008070.1:19315-33555 GCA_013400415.1 Scytalopus superciliaris
GGAAAATATATTTGATGAAATTAATCGTTTGCGTATAGAAGATTTACATGGTATAAAGGCTGTCCAGAAAAATTGTGGCTGACCCTGGAATTGTCCAAGGCCAGGCTTGGAGCAACCTGACCTCATGGAGAGTGTCCCTGCCCATGTTCTAGGTGATTTTTCCACCCCAAATTCCCTGATTTTATGCTAAAAGTGACAGAATCTGCACATGGAACTGTCCCCTGTTATTTGTTTCAACAGTTTTGTTCTTTCCCTTCCCATTAAAATTATTCTGCATTATCACCGTGGTTTTCTCGTTTTCTTTCTCTCCTGCTCTTGATTTGCAGGTGAAATTTTGGTGTCAAACACCAAACCCGGCTCTGTCAGTCCCCGAAGTGAGGAAATAACCCCCCTGTCACTGCTCAGTTGCCTTTGCACAAAACCCTTTCCTTTTCACTTTCCTCCCTCAGCTTTCCCGGGTTCCTCCTCTTAAAGCGGTTTGGAGAATTCACGGCACAAGGAATAAATAAGGAATTAATGAGAGGAAAAGGAGTCCCACCCTGAGAAATCACCCTTATTTGCTTCAGTTTAGGGAAAGCCTCCAGTTCCTCCCTCTCTTTCCCCCTCCACCCTCCAATTCTCAGCTTTTCCTCTAAAGATTCCCACACGTTTTAAGTCCAAGCATTGTCTTTTTGTTCCCAAGAATATTCCAGCACCTCTGCCAGCTTTTGCCAGCTCAAAGCCCAGTTTAACAGCAATTAAATGAAATTCATGGTCAAACTTGTCCCTAAATCCGAAATGGGAAAGCTGGATAAGGTGGATAAACACAAATTCCCTGGATTTGGGCTGCTGAGGTGTGAGAGCTGCTCTTTACCACTTTGCCCTCACTCGTGGGGGCAAAAGCCCACAAACATCAGGGTGGGCACCTCATTCTGTGAACAACCAGCTGGGGTTGTTTTCCCAGAGTTTTAAAGAGAAAAGGAATTGTGGAAAATTTTACAGTAATGATAAAACACCACCTGAAAAGCTGCTGAGCAGCCTGGAATCCTGCCAGGCTCCCTGGGAATCTTCCAGATCTCAGGACACACTTTGTGCACAGGTCTGGTGCAGCCCCTGGGATTCCCCTGCCCTGGGACCTGTCTCTGCTCCTCCAGCTCACCTGGACATCCCTGTGGGAGCTGGGCAGCCCTTCCAAGCTCCCTCCTCTCTGTAAACCTGCCCTGCCTAAAGTGATCGCCTCAAATATTTGATGTCTCTGTATGTATTCAAATTCCCCCCTTTCCAATATGGGAACTCCTATAAATCTGTTTATCTCCCCCTCATTAACACGTGTCCTACTTTCCTGAGGTAATTACTGCACCTTGGAAGAGATAAGATGCTTGATAAGACAGGAGGCAGGTCAGAGAGATCAGATTTGGGCACGGGTTGGCTCATGAAGAAAAGGTTGTGAAAAAGCTGCTAATGAGGTCGTGGGTGGGGTGGAGCTCAGAGGAACCTGCACCCCAAAAGGGTCAGTCCTGACTCGTTCCCTACACCCTGTCCAGTCCTGCAGATCGAGGAGTTGAACAACTTCCAGTCCCAGGAGGGGTTCAGGAAGGGATTTTCACCTGTTGAAGATGAATTGCAAATTAACTCCTTTTTAATGAACGATTGGAGAATTCCAGAATCATTGAGGTGGGAAAAGCCCTCCAAGATCGAGCCCACCCTGTGCCCCATTCCCACCCTGGCACTCAGTGCTACATTCAGTCACTCCTGGACTCCCCCCCCCCTCCCCGGGCAGCCCCTTCCAAAGCCTCACCACCCTTTCCAGGAGAAAATTCCCCCTCATGTCCCACCTGACCCTCCCCTGGCACAGCCTGAGCCCCTTTCCCCTTGGTCTGTCCCTGTTCCCTGCGAGCAGAGCCCGACCCCCCCGGCTCCAACCTCCTTCCAGGGAATTTTAGAGCCAGAAGGTCCCCCCTGAGCCTCCTTTTCTCCCCCAGCTCCCTCAGCTGCTCCTCAGAGGACAGTTGGGAATTACATCCAAGATTTTACATGCCTGGATCACTCCTGGATCACACCTGGAACACGACATGCCTGGAAACAGCCACCTCGGTTCTTCCTGAGCACGCAGCTCTTGCACAAGACAGTCTGTCCTCCAAAAACCTCACTGAGATTTTTTTTTTGGAGACGAGCCATCAGCCTTTCAGCCAAGCTCTTGGAGTTTGATCCTTTTTGGATGAAGCTGATCCCTTTTGGTTCTGCTGCCTGACCCACAGGCACGTTGTTTGAGTCCTTTCGGTATTTGTTGCCCCATCACACCTTCAAACAACCCTCAACATTCCTTATCTAAGCCAAATTTTGAGATGTTTTGGGTCACAGCCCAGAAAACCAGGAGTTCATCAGATAACGCTGCCTCCTCCTGCCAACTTGGCCTTTGCTCTTGCTCCTTCCTCCTTCACCTGCCCTTTAACAGCCTCCCACAAACACATTTCACCTGTTTCTCTCGCAGTGGCTCCCCGTTTCCACCCTTATTGCCTTGCAGGAGGAGCCCGGTGGTTCCTCTGCCTTCTGCTGCTGTTCCAGTGCTTCTCATGGAATGGTTTGGGTTGGAAAGAACATCAAAGATCATCCAGATCCATTTCCTTGCCAATGTAACATCCCACATCTCCTTGCAAACCTGCTTTCCCTTTACACCTGCTGGCACTGACAATTATCATTTATTAGGGGATAACTGATGCCCAAAAGTGACCCAACCTGTCCAAGGACACTCCATCCAGAAGGGTGGATCTAAGACTTGGACACACCTAATTATTATTAATCCTATTACTTATAACCTGTCATTACAATTCCAATATTGCACACTAAGCTGAATTTATGATGAGGCAGGGAGGAGGGGCAGGGCGGCTGTAACTGTTTGAATCCCTTTTTCAGGTGTGATGTAAGTTGGAATCTTTGAATCCCAGAATGGTTTGGGTTGGAATGGACCTTAAAGATCACTCCAGTTCCTGATGAATTTCCTGGAAACCAGGAGCACTTTTTACTCAAGCTCAAATTTCACCCTTGTCAACCTGAGCTGGACAAATCAGTTCTAAACTGAAAAGACCCTGACACCATAATTCCAATATTTCCTCTGGATAACAGGATTCTGCTTTCCCTTCTGTGAAAAGAATCTTCTCTGTCTCTCTTTAAGCTCAGCTATAAACTCATTTAACAGAGTTCTGTGCCACCAACTCAGCACTAATTTAGTTTAACAGCCTTGAAGGAATTCCAAGTCAGCCACCAGCTTTTCTTGCCAAGATTAGCAAGTTTAATTAGGTAATGAAGCCAAATGAAGATTTAATTAACATCTTTAGAATTAATGGATATTAAATGGGATATTAGCACCACACCTCTGTGAGCCATGAGGTGACACAGGAATGGGAATCCACTCTGCAGAATCTGCACATACCCCGGGCACCACCAAAGCATTAAAATGGATTATTTGCAAGGTTGGAACTTCTAAAACACTCCACTCTAAATAACCCAAAACTTGGACGCACGAGAACCCACCTTATTAAGAAACACCTTTATGTACATCTCTTCCATCCCTGGATTTTAAGAAGCTCCTGCTCAATCCCACACTCCTTTTGCCCCTTTTGAGGGGCACAGAAATGCTGTTCCAGTGTCTGAACATGGAGTTGTCACTGCCTTGAGTAACACCAGGCCCTTCTCACCTCTGCAAACCTCTTGGTTCTGACTGAGGGCCTTCAACCCTTTAGAATTCCAGAATCATTGGAAAAGCCCTCCAAGGTCACTGAGCCCACCCTGTGCCCCATCCCCACCTTGGCACTCAGTGCCACATCCAGGCATTCCCAGACTCCCCCCCTCCCTGGGCAGCCCCTCCCAAAGCCTCACCACCCTTTCCATGAGGAAATTCCCCCTCATGTCCCACCTGGGTTTCCCCTTGGCCTGTCCCTGTTCCCTGGGAGCAGAGCCCGACACCCCCCCCGGCTCCAACCTCCTTCCAGGGAATTTTAGAGCCAGAAGGTCCCCCCTGAGCCTCCTTTTCTCCAGCGTGAGCCCCCCCAGCTCCCTCAGGACTTCTCCAGACCCTTCCCAGCTCCTTTCCATTCTCTGGAGATGCTCCAACCCCTCAATGCCCTTCTTGACATCCTCACAGCAGCTCAGTCATGAAGAAGGTTCAAATCTCCTTGTCAAAGGCTCCACCTTAGGGGGAGGATGGGGTGGGGCTGAGCCGATTTACTGAGCCTTATCAAAGCTGCTCCATCAGCCTTTCCCACCCCTGGGGGCTTCAGATGACCCAGTAGCTCTCAGAATCCTCCAACCTTCTCGATGGTCAAGGAGACTCTGACCTGTTTGAGTGATGTTTGAGTTGTGTGCAGCCCGAGAGGGGCACGTTGTGCAGCTTTTATACAGGGCTAAATTACACCCAGGCACTCACCCCCTAATTCCACCTTGGGCTGCAATTCCACATCCCCTCGGGTTTTATTGAGGGTGTTAAAGAGCGTTAGTTGTGTTTTGTTTGGAAGATGAAAGATGCCCCAGTGAGATTGTGGCATTGTCATTATTCCTGAGCTCCGAGTAAATCCCATTTAGTGGTGGGGAGGAATTCTTCAGTTTCAGAGTTATTTGGGTGTGTAATTATTTAACCACCAGCTGGAGTTAGAAAATGTACCCAGACCTCTCCATGGGAGAGGAAATCCGTGTAACAGGGGTTGTGTTTGCCATGAATTACTTTAAGGCATGGAAGTGAGTAGGTCCCTGACTATGATTCCCTTTGGGATCAGGAAAGGGAATTAAATGAGGAATGTGGAAAACACAAAAAGCAGAAAACATGGTGGGTCTTTGTGTCAGTGTAAACTGAAACTTGCAGTGGTGGCTGAATGAAGGGCCTCACCATCAGTGGGGTTTCTAAACTTCCAGTGCCCTCAGAGGACACCTGGAATGAAATCTCATCCCTAGATCCTCCTTTTTCCTCTGGCCACCACAGAGTGGCACAACCACATCCAGCCTGGGCTTGTTTGGCTGTGCTGGGTGATGGACAGCACGAATTAGCAGCAGTTTTGGGTTCTAAAAATGAGTTATTGCAGAACATTGGGATAAACACAAGAGAAAATACCATCTCTGGCAGCTCTGAATGCAGGGATAGGAGGGCAAAGGGTTGGACAAAGGGAATTCCAATGGATATTAAAGTGCCAAACTGAGACCCCGCTGTGGTCTGAGCCACAGAGGAGCTCTGGATATGCAGGTAATGAATGGTGAGCTCATTGAATTCCTTATTTCACTCTCAGTCTGCAATTAACAATGAAAAAACACCCATAATATCGATCTTCCATCCTGAGGGGGTTTGGAAACAGAATTCCAGGTGGCAACTCAGACCACACTGGAAACCAAAATGTGGATATCCAGGATGCAAAGCAGCCTCAGTTGTGCAACAATTCCCAAAGTACAGCCTATTTAATTTTATTTTATATTTATTTTTATTGTATATTTCTCTTTATTTTGCATTTATTTTTATTTCAACCCAGTGGCATTTGTTTTCCTCTTCCAAGCCTGGAATTGCTGATAAAATCAGTGGAAAAATGAAGGCTAAGGATAATGTTCTGCTCCAACATGTGGTAATAACAGAGAGGATTTCCTTTCAGACAACTGAGAGGAGACCAATTATAGAAAATTACAGCATGGCCTGGTGGGAGCAGCAGCAACAACTTCCTTGGGGAGATTTAATCTCAGCATGCAAAGCAGCTCTCGGGGGATCAGAGCACACCGAGGTGTTTCCACAACCAGAAAATCAATTTGCTGACAACAACAACATCAACAACAACAAGAACAACATCAACAACAAGAACAACAACTTCAATATCAACAACAAGAACAACAACATTCAATATCAAACAACATCAACAACAACATCAACATAAACAACATCAACATCAACAACAACAACAACAACATCATCATCATCATCATCATCATCATCATCATCATGATGCCAGAAGTAAAACCAGGATGAGGAATCTTTCAGGAAGGGTTTGGGATTGTTTCAGGGGAGGTGAGTTTGGGGCTCCTCAGCTGGATAGGAAGCAACAAAATCTTCGCAGGAAAAGGCAAAATCGCTGATGGTTTTTAATTTAGACCTTCAGGAGGGTTTATTTTTCACCTGGTGAGGAAAGATCTGTCTAAAAGAACTCTTTGATGTGAGGCAGGTGATGCTCAGGGGTTGTGAAAGGACCTTTGCCAGGGGTTTACATTTTCTATCTTATATTTTTGAAAGGATTTCAGGGGGACAAAGGTGTGAAATTCCACGAAGCAAATGTGGGGGCCCCTTAAAACTGCCAAGGGAAAGCCCCAGTTGCAGAACCCAAAGTGGAGGGATGGTCAGACCACTGGGATTCTTTTTGTGTGTTAAAAACTGTGTTTCAGACCACTTTTCTATCCACGGGAAAACCCTCAAAGACTTCATGAAATGAAGTTCCTATTAAAATTTTCTGAAATATTTGGTTTGGTAACTCCTTTAATTGCTGCAGCTGTCAATCACTGTAATTAGGAGGTACTTTTAATTCCCACGAATTAAGTGAGTCACCCAGTTCTGGGCAGATTCCTGTGTACATTCCTCTGGTCATTATATTGATTTCATAGTCATGAAATGTAAATAAAATCATTTGTTTGGGTCATTGTCTCTATTTTTTTTTGCTTTTGTTTTATTAATTTGCCACAAGAACTCAACCAAGGCTTTTCTTTTAATGTAAATGTGAACACATAAATCAAAATATCAGCATTTTTCAGGCCTTGTGAATTTATTCCAGCTGAGATTATGGACCTGGACTTCAGGTGATGTTTCCTCTGGGTCCTCTAGTCCTACAGGTAGTTGTTCCTCTCCTCATGTCGGCCTCTAATAAATATATTCACAAAGGGAAATTCAATTTCTTCAGAGCTTTTAGCACTTTTTTGTGTTTATTCTGAAAGGGGTGAGATGAGGGACTGCTGGTAAATTGTAAAGCCTCTGTTTTAGCTGAATTTCCAATGGATTTATTGTCTGGGAAGTGCTTTGGTTTCTCTACTTGGAATGTGACAGAGTCACACCTGTCCAAAGGACAATTCCCATCCCAAACTCCAAGGGAATGAACACCCAAAGGTCACTCACAAAGTGTTTGAGAGAAAATCAACATCAGTCCAGGGTGAGACTTTCAGCGAAGGGACAGGATGGGTGAAGCACCTTCACCCCGCTGTGTGGGATTGAAAATTATCTAATAATCATAAGCCGGTATCAAAACAGTTGCAGCAACTGGCAGGGGAAAACATTCCATTTCCCAAGGTGTAGAGGGTGGTTACGTAAAGGTGTCTCCCAATTTCTCTTCTCTATGACAGCCTATAAAAGTGCCCGTCACTCAGGTCCCTGGAGCTGCCTCTGCTGACTTGCTCTTCTTGGGACTGGGTAAGTCAGATTTAACTGAATCAGCTCATAATTAAACACGTGGATTTAGAGGGAGCGTTCGTGTGACGTTGTGGATCCTGCCCTGGGTTAGGGTAGGAGTTTATTCTCTAAAAAAACGCTTGGCTTGGAACTTTGTAACTTGAAAATTGAGGTATGGAATATAAAGGTGGGGGGGAAAGGAATGGGAATGTCAAAAATGTTGGTATTAGGGATTTCTAGGAACTGAGGAGCTATAAATGGAGACAGGTCACTCCAAAAGCAGAATAGGCATAGGATTGACTCCCAGCCCAAAGCACAGCAAAGGGAATGATGTGAGAGAAGGACAGGGAGATGTTCATCCAAGAATTCCTTTTGGGAATAGACTGACAGGGCAATTCTGTACAGTAAATCCTCCCCTGTGAGAGTGAGCAGGGCCTGGCACAGGTTGGGCAGAGAAGCTGTGGCTGCCCCTGGATCCCTGGGAGTGTCCCAGACCAGGCTGGTCAGCGCTTGGAGCAACCTGGGATAGTGGGAGGTGTCCTGGCCCATGGCAGGGGGTGGGATGGGATGATCTTTAAGGTCCCTTCCAAGCCAAACTATTCCAAGATTCACTGGACCACTAGAAAGGCATGGGAATAGACTCAGAATCCTCTCCCCAGAGATTCATCTCACTTGACTGGCCTACTGTAGAGCAGAAATGACAGCTATTTTTTATTCTTTTATTTTTCAATCACTAACTCACATGTTCAGATGCCTCAAACTTACACGCCTGTCCAGCTGAACACCCAACACATCTCCCACAACCCACAGCACTAAACCACAGCCTGTTCTTTCACCCCTCTGGCTGTGAAACTCTCACCAGGGTTGTGCCCTCTTTGCCTTCCAGGTTGAACTTGCTGTCTGGAGCCATGTCTTCCTACGGGCAGCTGATCAGTGCCCGCTGTGCCTCTCCTTGTGAGGTGTCGTGTCCCCAGCCGTACGTCAACTGCTGCAACGAGCCCTGCATCACCTCCGTTGGGGAATCCAGAGCAATTGTCTACGCCCCACCCGTGGTCGTGACTTTCCCGGGACCCATCATCAGCTCCTGCCCCCAGGAGAGCATTGTTGGAACAGCCATCCCTGAAATCGAGGGAGGAATGGGATCTGGAGGGGGAGGGATGGGATCTGGAGGNGTGGCGGGTTCTCACGTTTAGGAAGCATTTACCGCAACTCCTATTTTTCAGGGTTTGGCAGGAGTTATTACCCCTATTTTTCCAGAGGGTATTATAGGTATCGCTATGGGGACTACGGGCCTTTTTAGCCCTTTAAGGGAGCAGAATATCCAAAGGAAAAATAGGATGCAACTAGTAGTTGACATAGACATGCCAAGCAGCCCCTGCTCCCGTCAGAGCTGGGGTTGCTTCGGATCTCGTTGCGCTTTATCCAAGGCTTAGGATCCCAATGTTGCCTCACTTTGTCACTTGCTCCTGTCATGTTTTGTCCTTCCCGAACCTGAAGAGAGTAAACCAAGTAATGGAACTTGACTGTGGAAATGTCCAGCTGGAAAAGGAATGTCTCGGGAGCTCTGAACTCCTCCGAGGGACGGGTTGTTTGTAGTCCTGGCTGAAATGGAAATAACGCTCTTTGTCTCTGCGTTGCCCCATCCTGCTAGAATGTATCCCACTTTGTGTTGGTATTAAAGCCCTGTTGCATCACAGCCCCGTCTTCTGGCTTTCATTTCCCTCCACTTTCAGAGCTGCAAACCAGTCTGAAAGAAGTCAACTTGGTGTGTCAGTTCTTGAGTGTTACCATCAGAGAAGAATTAACTCTGCTACATGGCAGACAGAACGGTCAGAAATCCTTCAATAAAGTGGTTTTTTCCATTTTTTCCACTTTTTGATCTGTGCCACACTAATAAACAGAACAAAATCTCAGAATAATTTAGGTTGGAAGGACCTCTGAGGATGGTTTGGTGCAGCTCCCACTCAAAACCAAAGTACCTTCGGAGCAAGGTCAGTTACTTGGGGTCATGACCAGCCACTCTTTGAATATCCCTGAGGAAATTGCCTTGACCTTCAGCAGGGGTTGAAATAACTGTACAAGTCCTGACCACACTGAATATAAAATTGTGCTCTGCTTTATCTAGTCTTGATGATAAAATAATTCATCTGATTACAGATAAGTGGGTTAGTCTGGATCTGAATGTTGCTGGGAAACCAGGCCAAAAGAGAGGGAAGGAAGTTATTTGGATGCAGATGAGACTCAGACCAGAAGTCTTGCGCTCTGCCAAGTGCTGTGAAGTCTGAGAAATTCATCCCAGCATCTGTATCAGGAGTTTTCCTTAAGAGTTGTTTCCATTGTACTGCTGTTCGTGACAAGGACTGAGCAAGGGCTGCTGTGCCAAGCAAAACATTCATTTCCTTCCTCTGATTGTCTTAATCCTTGTGGTTTGCCAACTTAATTGAAGCATTAATGCAGTAAATGATCTGAGCTTGTAAAGCATCACCAGGGGATCCCTCAGGCAACAGTGACACGGGTGCCCATGTGCTCTCCAAAAATCAGGGATCACAAAGTGCTTCATGCACAACCTTCACCAGAACCGAGTGAGAAACAGGTTCAGGGTCTGTTCTCCATGCCCAGAATCATGGAATGGTTTGGGTTGGAAGGGACCTTAAAGACCAGCCAGTCCCACCCCCTGCATGGGCAGGGACACCTTCCACTAGCTCAAGTTGCTCCAGCTTGGTCTTGGACACTTCCCGGGATGGGGCAGCCACAGCTTTTCTGGGCAAGCTGTGCCAGGGCCTGCCCACCCTCACAGGAAAGGATTTTTCCCTGATATCCAACCTAAGTCTCTTCTCTCAGTTTGGAGCCATTCCCTCTTATCCACACTCCTGTAAATAGAGTGCAATAAGTATCCAGGATGTTACTCAGTTGAAGAGCTTTGTAGTTTCAGTCTTGGCTTAGACTGAACCGAAGGCTGTGGCAGCAATTTCAGTGTCATTACTCAACCTCCCTTCTGCAGCCTGTTGGGCAAGAGCCGTGTGGGGGTGTAACTCTCCTTTATAAACTGGGAAAGCATCACCTTCACTGGAGTCACATGTTTGTATGGACAGTCCTGGATCAGCCTTGGAATTGCTGATTCTGATCCTTCTGTGTGAGTCCAACTGTGAGGTGCATTTACCACCCACCCTCTGTGAGCCACATTATCCAGAATTCTCCTTATTATCCAGAATTCTCCTTATTATCCAGAATTCTACATTATCCAGAATGCTCTCAGATTGAAATGGGCACTTGGGAATGACCCCTGCCATGCTCAGCCACTAAAGTGTCTGGAAATACTTCCCTTGCAGTGAGATTGGAAGGCTTGGGGGTGACCTAACTGTGTGGTGATCAGTCCAAGGTTGGACTTGATGATCTTGGAGTTCTTTTCACAACTCAGTGATTCTGTGGAAAGGAAAACCACAAAGCTACTCGTGCAATTCATCAAGAGTTTTAATAGGCCATGAGGTAAGTGGTATAGAATAGGACAGTACAATTCACTGCTGGTCTGCCCTGTGAGGACAAAAGGCACTGCACATCACAAGGTCCAGCTGAAATCTTGGCAGCAAAGTCCCACTCGCAATTCCAAAGCATTTCCACCCCACCAGGAAGGACACAGTGCAAGAACAATGAGAGTTCAAGGAGAGACACCATCCCATGAGTCTGCTTTGGGTAGATGAGAGGAAGATGTGGGGCTGGTTCTCAGGGTGCTGAGCAAGGGTGGCTCCCGTTGGTGCAATGGGCTTTCACCATCTCCGAACACCAGCTGAGGACCTGGATCCTGTGTTTTCACCTCCCAGGTTGTTGTAGGGCAGTCTTAGCACAGGTTGCCCAGGCAGGATGCTCGGCGGGTGCCGTAGAACCTCTTGGTGTGACAGCCCCCCATTCCTGGGGGGTACCCAAAGGAACCCCTGGAGCCAAAGGAACCCCCAGAGCCAAAGGAACTCTTCATTCCCAGAATGCCTCCGTACCCACAGGGCCCCCCAGATCCAAAGGAACCCTTCATCCCTGCCATGGCTCCATACCCACAGGGCCCCCCAGATCCAAAGGAGCTCTGCATTCCTGACATGCTCCCAGAACCAAAGGAACCGCCAATCCCTGAGGGACCCCCATACCCAAAGCAGCCCCCAGACCCAAAGGAGTCCCCAGATCCAAAGGATCCCCCAGACCCAAAGGAGCCTCCCATCCCTGACATTCCCCCAGAAGCAAAGGAGCCTCCCATCTCACAGGACTCATTGGAGCTGTTTGGGGTCAGAGCACCAAACGACGCGGGAAATGACGTGCCCACAATGCTCTCCTGGGAGCAGCTGTTGAGGGTTGGGCCTGGGAAGGTGAGGACCACTGGTGGGGCAAACACCACGGCTCTGGAGTCCCCACAGGATGCAACACAGGGCTCGAGGTTCCTGCTGTAGGCACAGGGCTGGGAACAGGTCACCTCACAGCTGGGCAGGCACTCTGAGCTGCTGTTGTTCAACATCATTCCTGGGGATTTGAGGCAAACCTGGGAAACTCAACCTGCAGGGAAGAAATCACCACAATCAGGTGCCAGCAGGTTCCCAGCCTGAGCCAGGGGCACCTTGTCCTTCTCCTCCAGCTGCTCATCTACTCACAGTTCAATCCTCCCTCACAGATTCCATTTCTCCTGCCATTTCCTTCCTCACTGACCTGTTTTAAGCCCTCTCAGCTCTTCCTTTCCTACCACCCACCTCTCTTATTCTTCTGAATGTCTCCAAAAAATCTTGTTGCCTTCTCTGGGAATAAATTACCTGATCCTTATAAAATTCCTTGCTCAGAAAATCCCATTAATTATCTTTTCTAAGGAATATTTGCCTGCAACCTCAACAAGTCTCCAAGGAAAACCTTCTTTGGTCTGTTCTTCTCTCTCCCCCAGCTTTTCTAAGGATTCTTGCTGAATCCACTCTGCTGGACATCAGCTTTTCCGAGCTTGCTAGAATTTTGCAAGATCAAACCCCAAAGAAATGAGTTTTAACTACTCGGTAGCTACAGAGAAGTGCAATGTGGTCAGACTTACCCTGTTGTCTTGGAGGAATAAGTCAGTGGAGCTGCAAGAATAGAAGATTTCTGAGTTCTCTCCCCTTTTATACAACTTTTAGACAATAAGGAAGATGTGAGATCATCCATTATTTACTAAATTTGTGTCACTTACAAAGAAAAAGATCCGCTTTTAAGCCTTGTGATTATTTCATTTCAGCTCACATTTATTGCTTCATTTACAGCCCTGCTTTGAGTGACATGAATCCAACACCCAACAGTTTCCTTTTGTCTCCAACTCCATGGAAAGAAATCCTTCTGGGTCCAAACAAAGCAGGAGATGATCTCTGTGTTTAATGACTTGAAGGAAGGCAGCTACTGATGTGTCAGTCACACATTTTGTGTTTAAGCCGCAGGTTTAGGGATAATCCCTCCCAAAGGAATCGCCGACCCCACCTTGGATGGGGGGTCAGGATTCTTTGTAGCCCTTCCTGCATTCAGTGACCAAAGGGATGATGCAGCAAAACACAGATAAATGGGGTTGAAGTGACCTGTGACATGAACTTCAAGCTCTGAACCCTCAGCCCTCTGAGTAATTTCACCCAATTATGTATCAAAACTCATTTGGGGATGTTGTGCTCAGAGCCTTGTCAGGAGGATGTTGGTGGAGCCACCCAAAAGTCACCAGGCCTTTGTGCTCTGAGGTGGATCTCAAACTCAGAATCCCAGAATCATTGAGGTTGGAAAAGACCTCCAAGGTCATCAAGTCCATCCTGTGCCCCATCCTCACTTTGGCACTCAGTGCCACATCCAGGGGTTCCTTGGGCACCTTCAGGGCAGCCCCTTCCAATGTTTAACAACTCTTTCCATGAAAAAATTCCTCCCGAAATTCTTCAGAGGTTCAACTTCAGAGCCATCTCACCTTGCTCAGCATCAGTTCAAGCCAGAAGGTTTGTCTTTCTGGACCTCACTTGGAAAATCATTATCAAAGAATAATAAACAGGGGTCAGTTTCCATTGGAAATCCAGTGTGATATTGCACAGGAATTGGGCTATAAAATTTCAACACAATGAAACACTCAATTTTATGATATGAGAGTCACACTGTATATGTCTATAGTTGATTTATTAATTGGAAACTATCAAAATAATTACAGGCATCAGAGGAGTCACACAGAAAAAAAAAATCATAATTCGATAAGTGCTGGAGATTTTATGAGGTGCTTCACATCCCTTGAACTGCCTGCAAAGGGGTATAAAAGCAGGAACAACTCAGAAGTCTCCTAAAACCTTCTCCTGACTTCTCCTGCCACTCTAGGTGAGTTGGATTTAAGCTGATATTTGCTGTCTGTTTTGTCTCTGTCTGGTTTAAATGAAGACTCTTCTCTGGGTCTGCATTTTGTGATTTTAGCCTTGAGATGTGGCAGTGAAATCCTACTTTTTGTGGGAGACTCACTGGAGTAACTTGGGATGGTGGAAAAAATTAATTAGACACTGAACACACCTTGAGTGCGGTGTCCGGTTCTGGGCCCCTCGTGGCAAGAGACATTGAGGGGCTGGAGCAGCAGGAGAAGGGTCTGGAAAANGAATTCTGTGACTAGGAAGGACACAAAGACCTATTTTGCCCACCTAACCCCATGGCTTCCCTGTGCGTGATGAACACCCACCAGCACCTGCGCATGGTGTTTTCCTGACTCCCATCTTGTCTTTCCCAGCTCCACCTCAGACCCTGAGAATGATGAGCAACATCAGCTCCCGGTGCCTGCCTGGCTGTGAGATGACCTGCCCCCAGCCCTGTGCCTTCACCAGAAGCCTTGGGCCCTGTGTGACATCCTGTGGTGACTCCAGAGCGGTCG
>VXBX01008070.1:42079-94413 GCA_013400415.1 Scytalopus superciliaris
CCTATGGAGGGGGCAGCTCCATGGGGGGCATGGGGGGCTCCTATGGAGGGGGCAGCTCCATGGGGGGCATGGGGGGCTCCTATGGAGGGGGTAGATCCTTTGGCTCCGGGGGCTCCTATGGAGGGGGCAGGTCCTTTGGGGGCTCCTATGGAGGAGGCAGAAGGTCCTTTGGCTCCAGCTCGTCTGGCGGGGGCTTCGGGGGCTCCTGTGGAGGCGGCTCCTATGGAGGGGGCAGCTCCTATGGAGGGGGCTCCTATGGAGGGGGCAGCTCCTGTGGTGGGGGCAGCTCTGGCTCCAGGAGGTTTGGAGGAGGAAACTGCGGCTACTTTTACTTCTGAGACGACAACATCTCCCCCGGCAGCAGCCCCGGGCTGTGCTGAGCTCCTGGGGAAGCTGCAACGCCCTGATGGCCAAGGCATTGACTTTGCTGGTCCACGTGGAGCTGCATCACTTCCCAAATCCCTGGGAAACATCCTCAGTGCTCTGTGTGACTGAACTCCCCAAACCTATCCCGTGTTTCCCTGTCATTAAAGTTCTGTTGCATTCAAACTCAATATTCAGATTTTTGCTTGTAACTCTTCTTTTCAAGTGGTATTTTTGTGTAATTCAGCAATTGAAAAAGATTTGAGGGTACTGGAGGAGAACGAGGCTCTTGAGGTTCCAGGAGGAGAATCAGACCCATTTGAGTACTGGAGGAGAACGAGGCTCTTGAGGTTCCTGGAGGAGAATCAGACCCATTTATTACATTTCAGACCAAAAATTTTGCATGCATCCTTCTAAATGATAAATGCAAAATAATAGTATTTTGTCTTAGTGTGACCTGGCAGAGAATCAAGTGGGTAAATGCTTTCCAGACATGCTCCTCTCAAGAACAGGAACCTGCAATATCAGTTTTAATTGTAACAGAATAAGTCTTTCACCTGAAGGCCTCTGGTTTTCAGATTTTCCTGAAGGGAACACTGTTTTGGATCCTGTGATGTGAACACGGGGCCTTCAGCTCTGCCCTGGCTCGGTGCTCCCAGTACATCTTCATTGCTATGGAGACGCTTTCCCACAACAACATGACTCATCCCTCTGAATCCAGTTGGACAACTCTGCTGAGTAACATGGATGTGTCTGTGTGAGACCCAAATGTGAAGAAAAGACTAAAATAGAGACAGAGATGATAAATGTGATTTCCCAGATAATAATTTCTTGGAGCCCTTGGCATTTCTCAACAGTGGTTTTGAAGAATCTCAGCATCACTGAGGTTGGAAAAGCCCTCTGAGGTCACGGAGCCCACCCTGTGCCCCATCCCCACCTTGGCACACAGTGCCACATCCAGGCATTCCTGGACTCCCCCTCCTCCCCAGGCAGCCCTTCCCAAAGCCTCACCCCCCTTTCCAGGTGGAAATTCCCCCTCATGTCCCACCTGACCCTCCCCTGGCACANTGGACTGACCCTCCAGTCCCTTCCCCTTCTCAAGCTTCTCCAGCAATTCCTATTCATTTAAGTGTTCACAACAACACTTGTTACTTCACCAATTTGACACCCAAAATCCTTTACCATCAGTGATTGTACAATGACTTCCTTATCCCTTGATTTTTATCCCTGGAAATAAATAAGTTCGTGGATTTATGTGTGTGAAAGTCAGACTTACTCAAAAGCTCCCTCTGGAGCTGCTCTGGGGAAGGCAAGTCGTGCCAGGAGAGTTGAGAGCTGCTCTTCCCGCAGCCCTGCTCCTGCCGAGGGTCTTTATGGGAAGTGCCTGAGGCAGGAACAGGGAAAAGGAGGAACATCTGGAGCTGGAAATGCATTTCAGACAGGATAAAGTCCTCTCTCAGTGACACATCTCACAGCTCCACAACAGTGGGGAGAACTCAGGTGTGTAGCTCTGCCTGGGTGGCAGGTTTGGTTGACACCCTGATTTTAGGGCCTTCCAGCCCCATCAAACTGGACATTAACACACTGAACATCTTCTGGGGTCATTTCCTGGGGTCATGTCCCTCATTTCTACAGAAACCCAACATTTTTTGCCTGTTATTGTCACGATTCCTGTGCTATCAAACTCCCTCCTGGAAACAGAGCGATTTTGGAGGCTCCTCTGGGCAAAACCTCTTATTGCAAGTGTTCTGAGGAAATGCTTTTGGATAGTTTTGCAAACACCTAGCAATATTTTATATATGCAAAGTGTTGTTGCGCTCTGATGTTAATGACAGGCTGCTGGGATTAAACTCCCCAGGATTGAATCATAGCGTCCCTTGGAAAGAAATATGTCAGGGCCACCCACGTGATTCCGTGAGTCAGACAGTGAGAAACCCCTCGGGAATTCAGAGCCCTTCGGTTCTTTTGATTAAAAGCCGCCTCTGTGTTTGTTATCCTAATGATATTATTGAAATCGAGCTGGCCAAGTATTCACCTCTCCAAATCAGGGCATATTTGGGGGTTTAAATGGGATTGTGCCTCTCTCACCCTGAGGGGGCTGGGGTTGAGCTGCAAAACATGCCAGGAATTGCTGTTTCATCACAGCAGGTCAAGTTGGGACCAAATTTGGGCTATAGCTCTTAGTCCTCTGTATCTGCAGCTGTCCTGAGCAGCCCTAAATAAATCAGGTGCCCCTCTTTTTCCTGTTTTTCCATGTGTTAAGTGGAATGAGCAGCTTTGGTGGCTTTGCCAGGGCACTGCTCCCTCCCCATGAGTTTTCCACATTCTTCTCCACACTCATAAGCATTTTTCTGGTGCAGCTCTGACCAAAACCACGGTGAGCTGGGCTGGGGATGGAGTGATTTATTCCATTCCAGGATCACTCTGACCGCCCTGCTTTTACCAAAATGAGCTTTCTCCCCTTATGTTTCTTCCTGGGACTGACCAGGAATTCTGTTGCAGAGGAGGAGGCATCTCATGCTGAACGTGAGCTGCCACATCAAGTCCTTGTGCTGTTTCATATCCCAGAATCCCAGAATAGCTGGATTTGGAAAGGACTGCTGGAGATGACCCAGTCCAGCCTCCTGCCAGGACAGGGTTGCCCAGAGCAGATGACACAGGGACACATCCAGTTGGGTTTAGAATGTCCCCAGGAGGGAGACTCCAAGCCCTCCCCATTCAGCTGTTCCACCCTCCACGGAAACAAGTTCTCCCTCACTTCGAGGTGGCACTTTGTTTTATTTTATGGCCATAAAACTGGGACCTGTGGTATTCTCAAATGCCAGCTGAGCAGCCAGGGCACCACGGGCACTGCTCTGCCAGGCCTGTCTCTTGGAGGCAATTTGAACCCAACAGTCATGAAGTGACTCCAGTCTCTGTAAACACGTCCTAACAAGCTTTAAACCAGCCAGCACACTCAGTACTAATGTTAGGTTAGGCTCTTATGCATTCTTGGAGGCCACGATGTTAAGCCAGGAAAACAAATCCCTGTTTTTTAAGGACTGGAAGGAAGAGCCCTGGGAGCTCTGGGAAGCTGCAGCACAGACCAAGCTCCAGCTAAGCTGGGCTTAAATCTGTGGCTGCTTCTGCACCATTGGGAATGGGTTTGAGGCTCAAAACTGGGAAATGAAAGGAATCCAGGGACACGAATTGCGAGTCACGTGCTGGCAAGAACAGGGTAATCAACACAAACAGTAAGCAAAGCAAAACAATTACTGTAATTAGCCTTCAAATTGAGTTTGGGGAGTAATGGAGCCTAATGCCCAAATATGACGTTCTTTTCTTGCATCAGCCCGGTGGTCCAGGCGGGTATATAAAACCATTCCTGCTGCAGAAACCTTCCAGCAGGTTCTCTTGGCTTCTCCTCGGTGAACTGAGTAAGTTGGATTCTGATATAACTTTTTTTCCTAAAATTGAAAAGAAGAAATAAAATGGTAATTTTTGAAAGGCATTTAATTCAGGGCTGAGTTTTGGGTTCGTGTCCTTCGATTTTGTTCAATATTTGGCACTTTATTTTCATCAAAGACCCACTTGTTTTGTTTTTTTTTCAGAAGTGCTGCCAGACTTCTGGCGTTTAAAAATGCATTTGAATTCTAGATGATATTAAAAACATCTATTTCCATTGCTTTATGGTACTTTAATGTATATATCCTTTAGTAGCCTCAAAATAGCTTATCCAGCAAGATCCATCTGGTGGGCTGGTTCTGACCTTGTGGCTTCTAATCTTTACCTAATTTTGGACAGGGGTATTGTGTAAATATCAACATGGGCTGGAGAAGTACTGAGGTGGTGAGATACCTGCAGCCACCTTTGGGATCAGAGCCGTAAATTCCTCGGGAAGTTGCTTTGGGGGTTTTTTATTCTGTTCATGCAAAGCAGTGGTCGTGTGGAAAACACTCCCCAGGCTGTGGAAGAACATTTTACCCACTGGGAATTTTGTGCTCTGTGTTTTGTGTTTGGGTCTGGTTTTCACTTCTCTTTTTCCTCTGCTTCGGTCTCTGCTGCTGGTCAAGGCAAGAACATGGAAATAATTGTTGTAGTAGGTTTAAAAGGTGGAACCTGAAGAAAGTTTAAGGTCTGGAGAAGTTTGGGTGTATAATGGCTATTTTGACATTGTGTCTAGAAAAAGAAAAGAAAACAAAAATTGCTTGAGTCAAACCCAGCCCCACCCAGGTTTTTCCAATATGCAGCTGTTAGACAACAAATAATCCCCTTGGCTGAAACCAAAATATGCCATTTAATCTCAAACAACAGACTAAGTGGCTCCTTCCTTGGGTGCTTTGAGTTGGAATTTGGATATATTTGAATGGCAACTTGAAATGTAGTTCTAACATAGTTTCCAAATCACCTCCCGCCTTGCTTCAAGTTTTTCCAAAAGGTGCAGAATTCAGTCCAGTTTCGGGAACGGTTTTACTCTGAAATTTAAATTCAGGGACCTACTGTCAGGTTTTTGCTGTGTTTTGGCTTTTTCCTTGTGATCTTGCAAAAGTTTAATTGTTTAATTTTCCAAGGGAGTTTGATACTGAATATCTTTATTAAAGTCTCTGTTCCAAATTGCCTGCACTAAACCCATAGTTATTTATGTCCTTATGGGATCGATTCCCTCATAGGGATGATATTCTGCTTTCTGTCTCTTGTCTGCCTACCCTGGACTCCTGCAAATTCAGGGCAGTAAAACACCTTGTGTTTTCCATCCCTGAATGTTTGGTTACCCTCATTTCACCCAACTCCACCTCCCCAGTCCAAATTACAGAGGAGAAAACAGACCTTACTTAAGCAGCAGCCCCAAAGAGGCGGTTTGGTGTCTGCAGGGAGGATCTGGGGCTCTGAAAGGTCACGGAGAAGAGCAGGGTGGTTATCACCTCATCTTCCAGCTCAGGTGTCGGTCTTGTCCTACCAGCTCCTTTACTTTTCCTTTGGTTGATTCCTTCCAGGTCAACAGCACAGCCTGAAGATGTCCTGCGAGAAAACCGTGTGTGCCGATCCGTGTTGCATCCCCTGCGACCCGAAATGCCCCGACCCGCGTGCCGCCGCCTGCACCGAGCCCTGTGTCATCNAATGGAGCCTAATGCCCAAATATGACGTTCTTTTCTTGCATCAGCCCGGTGGTCCAGGCGGGTATATAAAACCATTCCTGCTGCAGAAACCTTCCAGCAGGTTCTCTTGGCTTCTCCTCGGTGAACTGAGTAAGTTGGATTCTGATATAACTTTTTTTCCTAAAATTGAAAAGAAGAAATAAAATGGTAATTTTTGAAAGGCATTTAATTCAGGGCTGAGTTTTGGGTTCGTGTCCTTCGATTTTGTTCAATATTTGGCACTTTATTTTCATCAAAGAGCCACTTGTTTTGTTTTTTTTTCAGAAGTGCTGCCAGACTTCTGGCGTTTAAAAATGCATTTGAATTCTAGATGATATTAAAAACATCTATTTCCATTGCTTTATGGTACTTTAATGTATATATCCTTTAGTAGCCTCAAAATAGCTTATCCAGCAAGATCCATCTGGTGGGCTGGTTCTGACCTTGTGGCTTCTAATCTTTACCTAATTTTGGACAGGGGTATTGTGTAAATATCAACATGGGCTGGAGAAGTACTGAGGTGGTGAGATACCTGCAGCCACCTTTGGGATCAGAGCCGTAAATTCCTCGGGAAGTTGCTTTGGGGGTTTTTTATTCTGTTCATGCAAAGCAGTGGTCGTGTGGAAAACACTCCCCAGGCTGTGGAAGAACATTTTACCCACTGGGAATTTTGTGCTCTGTGTTTTGTGTTTGGGTCTGGTTTTCACTTCTCTTTTTCCTCTGCTTCGGTCTCTGCTGCTGGTCAAGGCAAGAACATGGAAATAATTGTTGTAGTAGGTTTAAAAGGTGGAACCTGAAGAAAGTTTAAGGTCTGGAGAAGTTTGGGTGTATAATGGCTATTTTGACATTGTGTCTAGAAAAAGAAAAGAAAACAAAAATTGCTTGAGTCAAACCCAGCCCCACCCAGGTTTTTCCAATATGCAGCTGTTAGACAACAAATAATCCCCTTGGCTGAAACCAAAATATGCCATTTAATCTCAAACAACAGACTAAGTGGCTCCTTCCTTGGGTGCTTTGAGTTGGAATTTGGATATATTTGAATGGCAACTTGAAATGTAGTTCTAACATAGTTTCCAAATCACCTCCCGCCTTGCTTCAAGTTTTTCCAAAAGGTGCAGAATTCAGTCCAGTTTCGGGAACGGTTTTACTCTGAAATTTAAATTCAGGGACCTACTGTCAGGTTTTTGCTGTGTTTTGGCTTTTTCCTTGTGATCTTGCAAAAGTTTAATTGTTTAATTTTCCAAGGGAGTTTGATACTGAATATCTTTATTAAAGTCTCTGTTCCAAATTGCCTGCACTAAACCCATAGTTATTTATGTCCTTATGGGATCGATTCCCTCATAGGGATGATATTCTGCTTTCTGTCTCTTGTCTGCCTACCCTGGACTCCTGCAAATTCAGGGCAGTAAAACACCTTGTGTTTTCCATCCCTGAATGTTTGGTTACCCTCATTTCACCCAACTCCACCTCCCCAGTCCAAATTACAGAGGAGAAAACAGACCTTACTTAAGCAGCAGCCCCAAAGAGGCGGTTTGGTGTCTGCAGGGAGGATCTGGGGCTCTGAAAGGTCACGGAGAAGAGCAGGGTGGTTATCACCTCATCTTCCAGCTCAGGTGTCGGTCTTGTCCTACCAGCTCCTTTACTTTTCCTTTGGTTGATTCCTTCCAGGTCAACAGCACAGCCTGAAGATGTCCTGCGAGAAAACCGTGTGTGCCGATCCGTGTTGCATCCCCTGCGACCCGAAATGCCCCGACCCGCGTGCCGCCGCCTGCACCGAGCCCTGTGTCATCGCCTGCCCCGACTCCAGGGTCATCATCTTCCCCCCTCCCGTGGTGGTGACATTCCCGGGGCCCATCCTCACCACGTACCCGCAGGAGACCGTGGTGGGCTCCACGGAGTCGGCCGAGCTGGCGGGAGCGCTGGAGTCGGGCGTGGCCATCGGCTCGTCGCAGAAGGGCCTCGAGGGTCTGGAGTCCTGCTGTGCCCCCAAGTTTGTTACCAAGTGTGAGCCCGTGTGTGTCACTCAGTGTGCCCCGTGTGCTCCTCCGTGTGCTCCGTGTGCTCCGTGTGCTCCATGCGCTGCTCCATGTGCTCCATGCGCTGCTCCCTGTGCTCCATGTGCTCCGTGTGCTCCGTGCGCTCCACCATGCACTACCAAGTGTGCCCAACCTTGTGCCACGCCGTGTACCACCAAGTGTGCCCAACCTTGTGCCACCCCATGTGCCACCAAGTGCGCCACGCCGTGCGCCACCCCGTGTGCCACCAAGTGTGCCACCCCATGCGCCACCCCGTGTGCCACCAAGTGTGCCCCACCGTGCCCGGCACCCTGTGCCCAGCCTTGTGCCACCCCCTGTGCCACCAAGTGTGTCACCAAGTGCGTCCCGACCTGCGCCACGCCGTGCACTCCCCAGTGCACCACCAAGTGCGTGCCGGAGCGCTCCTACACCTACTCCACCCGCTGGAAGCACCCGTGCCAGAGGGGAACCTGCAAGAAGGCCTAAGCACCTCAAAAGGCAACAGTCATGGCAAGAAAACAAGGAAAGAAGTGAAGGAATATGGCGTGTGATCCACAGGCTGCTGTTGGAAACCAGGACCCTGCATTTAACTCCTTGTAGCGCTTTAGCTTAGATTTCTTTATTCTCGTGGCTTTTGGATCTTATGTCTGTGCTTTTACCTTCCTCTACTACCCAGTTTGACACTGAGCACAGGTTTGGAAGAAAGGGGTTTGGTTTAAAACAGTAGGGATTTGGGTTGAAATGGTAGGAATTTGAATGGGACTCAGCAAGTGCGAGGGAAGGGAATGTCGCAAGGAAATGGGTCACGCTGGAGGAACTGGGGAATGGGGTTTAGCTTTTCTTGGCTCTAGAAAAAAAGCTCCTTCTAGTCTGCATTATTCTTTCTGCAAATGTTTACTTCCACTTTGCATTCACATTAAAATGCTGCTGCATCAAACCATTGGCCTTCTGAATCTCCTTTTTCCTCTGCTCCTTGGTTGCATTGCTCTCTCAGGGACACTCAGCCTTGAGGAGGCTCTTCCTGGACCACTCAAAACTTGTTGTCCAGGTAAAATGAAGGAGTTGGTTCTGCTCCGTGCCAAAATGTGTTGTCAGCCATGTGATCCAGGAAACCAGTGAGCAAAGGTCTAATTCACAAAAGAACCTGGTTCTGCATTTCCCAGGTTAAACCCTCTAAATTATAACAAAACGTTTTATTTCAGAGTGTCCTGTTCTAACTCATAACCAGCCCTATTTGGGGACTTTCTTCTCTACAAACAGACTGAACTGAGCCAAATTCCAGCTGTCCTTGTTTCTGCATCAAAGCGTTTCTGAGCTGCTCTTGTACAGAACTCTTTGCCCCATCTCAGGGGTGACGGTCACGGGTGGACCTGGAGCAACAATCCTTTACTTGCCCTCCTGGTCAAAGCCTCAGGTTCCAACACACCCCTCTGGTGCCAACAACGGATCCCTTTAGGCTGTTCGGGCCACCAGGCGTGTCCTGCTCATGCCGATTTCAGGTGGTGTTTTTATGCTAAAGATGTTGTTAATTCCATTCTTCCCTAATGGCTCCGTACACGTGTTTGCTCTTCGGGTGCCTGTGAAACACCATGTCATTCCTGCAATTACACCCACCCAGAAACATCCCAAGGCTTCCTCACAACAAAGGGAGTCGGGATGCTTCCCAAACATTCCCTGCATGTGTTACACCTGGAACATGGTATGTTAATTTAATGTTAATAATATATCATTTGGGTTACATTCCCCAAGACTCTGTAATAACTGATGAAGAAAAAAGGTCATTATTTCATTTTCACACACGTTTATTTCTATATCTTCTCAAGATTTTTTTTTTTTTTTTTAGTAAAATTATGATTTTCACTCTAAAGTTGCTCTTCTTTTGTTTTATGATGCCTTTCATGCCCCTAATCAAGACATAAGGCTGTTTCCAGTCAGCCCAAGTTTAAAAGAGGGGCTGACTTTGGAACCCTCATCTCAGTCATTCCAGAAGTTCACTTTGCAGGTGAGAACAGTTTGAAACAAGCTGTGGTTTTTAACATAAAATAAAATATAAAATAAAGTAAAATAAAATAAAATAAGTAGTAGTTTTATTCTTCAATTGAGAACCCTGTCAAGCCCCAGGTTATCAGGCTAGAAGAACTTCGTGCTGTACATTGACATCTAAGTTGTCACCCCAGTTTCTCACCACATTCCTTAGGAAAAGGGAATCTCCACCTTTCTTGCAGACATCCCTTAAATGCTGGAACAAGGTGATAATGTCCTAGAGGTAGAAAAACTCAGATATTTGGGTACAGGAAAACCTGAGCAATAAACCACCTGTAGATAAACCACCAAAGCTCTTCCAAGACACTGCACATGACCCAGGAATTCATCTTGCCATGGCTGGGAAGGTCTGGTGGAGCAAAACATTGGTCTGGTGGCCCCCAGTTTTGTGCTGGGGCTACAGGACCCAACTGGGATGTGGGTCTGGTGGCCCAGTTCTGTGCTGGAGCTGCTCCCTCCTGTGGAATCAGCTCAGGCTGACTCAGACCCAACCTGGCAGGGATTGTAAAACCTACCTGTAAGTCAAGGTCCATGCTCCAGTCGAGTCTAGGTCCATGCTCCAGTCTAGTCTAAGCACGTTCTCCCAGCCAGGGTCATCAAGACCCAACCATGGAGTGACCTGCGTCGGTGTCTGGAGCCTTTCCTGCCAACCACACACCCAGGAGAGCTCCTGGTTCAACCACAACCTCTGCAAAGTCTTCATCAACTCCTGTTCCTGAAGATCAGCCCATGGATAAGCCCGTGCTGGTCCCTCCCCTTCATCTCTGTCTCTGTTTACGACCCAAGACAGCTCCCATCACTTTCCCAGCTCTTCTGTTTGTCATCACTTTTGGCCATCACTGATATTTGATGGAAAGGAGGTGGTTATTATGTCACTTTTTATAGAAAAGATAATTGCTGCCTTAAAGAGAATTGATTTGCTCCCTGGAGGAGCTTGGCTTAGACTCAGCTCTCGGTGTCTTTTGAAACGTCTGACTTGAATTACAGCATTTCCTAAACCCCCCAGAGAAGTTTTGCCCTGATAGAAATTAAATAACACGGCAAGAAAAAGGAGACAGGGAAAGAAAAGGAGATCACTGGGAGGAGAATTGATTCATATTTACAGGCGAGGCAAGGACAGACTTTCCAAAGAGCTTATTAAATCTTAAAGCTTTGGAAAGTCTCCCTCGTGGACCTTTTTGGGGCTCCACATGAGGTGAATGAAGAAGTGACCTTCCTGTCACTCCCCTTCAGGGTCACCTGGCCCTGAGCAAAGCAGGGGTAACTGTTCCTGTGTTGTTTCTCTACAATTTGCTCCAAAAATTAACCCAGTGAGAGCATTAAAAAGATTGACAAGTGTAAACATTTATTCCATTCTGGGCAAGCAACATTTTCAAAGCAGTCTGGGAATGTTTCACCACACATTTGGGCGAGCACAGCCCTCACAAGGCCCAGTCCCTCAGCAAGATTTAATCTTTGCACATGAATCAGCCCTGCAAATATTCAGGGCAGTGTTTTTTGGTTGCCAAACCCTGAGTCAGTAAGAGCTGCTCACAAACCAAAAGGTTTGGTTTTGCAAAGGAAGTGCATAAAAGGGAGAGAGAGAATGGTTTGGGTTGGAAGGACCTTAAAGATCATCCTGTTCCACTCCTTCCACTGGCCCAGGTTGCTCCAGCCTGGCCTTGGATGCTTCCAGGGATGGGGCATCCATGGAATAACCTGTGCCAGGGCCTGCCCACCCTCCCAGGGAAGGATTTCCCCATACAACATAAATTTCCCCTCTGTCAGTGTGGAACTATTTCCCCTTGTCCTGTCACTTCAGTTCCCAATGAACATTTCCTTTCCAGCTTTCCTGCAGCCCCTTCAGATCCTGGAAGAGGCTTTCCCAGACATGCAGATCAAAGATTGTCTATGGATGGAAAAAGACACGGTGTCACTAATGTGGAGAAGCCAGGATGGTGCCAAAATTCCCCATGATTGTGGCTGCACTTCATTGGAAAAGGTCAGGATGTGCCCTGGAATTACTCACAGCTCTTTGTCATAAAGAATATTTGTGTTTCTGTGCTTAAGCCCCTCCTGTTTTTCTCCTTGTTGCCCAGCTCGCTGCCAACGTGTCAAGGTGATCTCTGGATTATGGTGACTCACCGGGACATCCCTGGAGCAGCAGCCTGGGAAAGCCTGGGGCTGGCTCCAAACAGGCATGTCAGGAGGTGTGACCACTGGTGGCTCCCTGACTGCGGGGATGAGCAGGTTGTCACCCTCCTGCTGATTGCTGGAACAAAACACCCCAGTGCTGACTAATTCCTCTCTAAAACATCCCACTGGTGATGGTTCCCTCAAGGAGGGTGTAAATGGGAGCTCTGGAAGCTTCAGAATTGATGTTCACATGAGTTAAACCCAACTTCGAGCTTGTTTTTCACCTCCATGGTCTGAATCCTCACCAACAGGTCCATCCTGTCCTTCCCAAGGTGCTCAGGGTCGGGAAGGGGGAGCTGACTTGGAAGGACAGCACAGATTTTCCCCATTACAACACCAGCTCCCCCTGAGAGCAACCAGCAAACCATCATCAAACTCTGCTGCAAACTCCTCCCTGAAGTTGTATTTTCATGCTATAAATTATTAATTTGTTTTCCCTCTTGGCTCCCGAGTGCCAGAGACCAAACCACCGACCAGAGGAGGAAAGACTGGCAGGTAAATCAACAAAGGCAACTGTTATTGCTGTTAAAAACAGGATTAGCATGAGCATTGTTTCTTAACAGCCACTGCTGTTCTTGCACCTATTCATTGTTAAATATAACTGTTGTATTTATCCCAGTTCTATAAACCTGTCTCCTGCCATTCCACATGCTGTTATTTTATGCTTATAAGGAAAAGCCCTCAGGAAACGTCTCATGGGCTGTGTTTGTGCAGGATCTGCCCCTTCAGGGTGTCCAATACAACTGGAGCTTCCAACAATTACTGGAATTTACAGGCTACGTAATAAGATAATGAGTCCATAATTGTTAATCCGAAATTTGATGCTGATTCCTCAGCAGAGTCTTAACTGTGTCAAAGAGTGGCAGGAATTCACTCCCTCCTGCACATTATTCTTACTGATTTATCACCTCCTGCACGTTTGGGGCTTACAGAGACTCCTCTCCCTCCCCTCAAAGTGGTTCTGTGCAAAGTGAGACAAGATAGAGGGGGTTTGGAGATATTTTTATAGAGATTTGCTTTAGGCACCTAATTCAGGGCACAGAGCAAGAGGATTTGGGACTCTCAATGTCTGGCTCCTCTCCTGGGTTTTTGGAGGGATGTCCCACTCTCTCCACGGGCTGCAGTGGGCAGTCTTTAACCAGTTTGGCAGGTTTGATGAATCACAGAGCCCTCAAAGGTTCTGCCCTCCCAAAAGATTCTCTGCCTGTTGTGGTGGAGGGTTTGGTCACTTCTCTTTAATTTCTCCGGATGAGCCCAGGGCAGCAGCCAGGGGGGTGCTGGTGACTGGGGAGGTCAACACCGCCCTGGGAGGGCACAGGCACCTCCCCATTCTGCTCTGGCTGGAGGAAAAGTCCCCTCGAGACAAGGAGAAAGGGTGATAAACGCCCCACATTTGTCTTGGTTTGCAAAAACAACTCACAGACACTTCCATGAACACGGTGGGAGGATGGAGCAGCTCTGGGAGAGCTGGGGTTGTTCAGCCTGGAGAGGAGAAGCTTTGGGGTGACCTCATTGTGGTTTTCCAAGACCTGGAGTGGCTTCAAGAAACAAGGGGAGAGACAATTTCCTGAGGGGAATTGCACCTCAATGTGTTTCTTGAAGTGAAGAGGACAAAAAGTCATCGAGGTGCTGGAGTGTGTCCAGAGGCAAAGTATTTCTTTTCAAAGCAAGGGTGTAAAACTCCTCATTAGATTTTGAGAAATTTGGCTTAAATGCCTTGGTCAATGTGTTGAAGAAATTCAGATCCTCCAGCTGGAAAGGAAATAAACCTGAGGGGTCTCAATTTCTATGGTGAATTAAAAATTCTTCACACAGAAAATAAAAGACAAAACTGTTCCTGGTGAAGGAAGGATTATATAATTTGTGCTATGTATGTTTAATTAGTGGGGCTGAATTTATCCCACTACAAGGCTGGTTTCAAAAGCTTGTAACAGCTTAAGCTCAGATTTTATGCAGGGAAATCCTCTTATGTACTTTTTCAATTGATAGAGCAAATTCACGCCATATAAAGACCAGAAGGTTTGTAAATTTAACACTTTGATTTTAGTGCAGCACAGAAAATAAATTGTCTTCTGTGCCAAAGGAAACGACCTTGATCTGCAGAGCCACAAAGGGTCTGCTCAGGAGGATGATGAGATTATGTTCCAAAGTGAAACTACTACTCATTATCAAGACTTAAAACTACAGCAACATGTAATTAATTTTATTACAGCAGAGCTCTGTATCTACAACACATTAATCACCCAGAGGTGCTTTGAAGTCCTCGATTCTGGAGCAAAAAAAAATTAGAACAACAACAAGTAAGTGTTACCTGGAGCTTCCTCATAACCATCCCACAGGACTTAATCCATGCCTAAAGTACAGGGCTTAAATTGGGATGGGTGTAAACAAGAGAAAGGAGCTGCAGCTGCTGCCCATCCTACACCCCAGGAGTTCTGCTCCCTCCTGCCCAAACCAGTGGCAAAAAAAAACAGCTCAGAAAGTTGTAATTATTCCCACTTGTCAGGGTCGGGGGTTAAATTTGCAGCCAGGACGGCAATGGACCTCACCCAAAGGTTGGGAGAAAAACACGGGAGAGTTTGTGTGTGAAGGGAAGGGCTCTGCCCCAAGAGCTTTGTACCCATGGCTAGCGTGGAATCATGGAATGGGTTGGAAGGGACCTGAAGGATCATCTCATTGCACCCCCTGCCATGGGCAGGGACACCTTTTACTAGCCCAGGTTGCTCCAACCTGGCCTTGGACACTCCCAGGGAGGGGGCAGCCACAGCTTCTCTGCCCAACCCGTGCCAGGACCTCCATCCCCTCACACAGGGAACAATTCCTTCCTAATTTCTAATCTAAACCTCCCCTCTCCGCCAGTTTGAAACGCGGCACTCCGCGCTCTGCTCTGGTTCGCAAGGTGGCGATGCCTCAAAGGTTGGGCTCGCTGGTCTCGGAGGTCTTTCCCAAACTGTGATTTCGTGCTTGTCGCTACAACCAGTGATCGGGAGGAAGCCTAAATCACTTGTCAGATGGATATCGGATGGGGCTCGGAACAACTACCCCTCAGAAGGATAATTACAGCAGTTGACCGAGCCAAGTAACAACGTCTGATTTGCAAGTACATGAGATAATCACCTACAAATAGGGCTTTTACCCTCAGGGCACTCGGAGGGATTATATAAAAGCACTCGCAGCTCAAGGCTGTTTACCTGCATCTCCAGACTTTCCCTCTTCAGAGGATCAAGTAAGTCTGGGCTTCTTCTTTTGACTGTTAGATCTTTGCTTTTAGTGTTAAGCTTTGCTACTCTGTTAAGCTGTTTGCTACAAACGGGTCTCTACTACAACCTGTTGTGAGCTTTGAGGGATGTGGATTTGGGGAGGTAATCGGAGACTTAGAGACCTGTAAGGGTTTTAGACACTTGAGCACGTGGGGCTTTAATTTCTCTCCTCTGCCTGTGCAGTCTCGCTACAGAAACGCTTTTATACTGTAGGCTGGTTTTTAGGATGGTTGTTTAGCCAGGGTCTCACCCTTCGCTGGCAGGAGCTGTGCACCAACTGCACAGGGCGTTACTTTGATCTCCTCCTTGTCTTTTAGACCAACATTTGTGGGGGGAAAAAAGCCTCTCCTGCGCTTGCCAGAGCCATGTCTTACTGCGGAGACCTTTGCCTGCCCTACAGCAACCCCTGTGAGGTGACCTGCCCTCAGCCCGTGGCCAACGCCTGCAACGAGCTGTGTGTGACCTCCTGTGACGACTCCAAGGCTGTCATTTACCCCCCACCCGTTGTCCTGACTTTTCCAGGGCCCATCCTCAGCTCTTGCCCCCAGGAAAGCGTCGTGGGCAGCTGCAGCCCCCCGGGCATGGGTCGCTCCTTTGGCTCTGGGGGCTCTCTTGGTTACAGGGGTTATGGAAATGCTGTCGGTTTGAGGGGCTCCATCCTCTTTGGAGGTTCAAACGGTTATGGGGGGGTGTGTAATTCCAGCAGATCCTACAATTCGGGATGCTCCTCCCTGGGAAGGGGGAATAGCAGCCCATACCTTTACCGCCAGTACAGCACCTGCAGCCGAGGGAGTTGCGGTCCCTGCTAAAGAATTCCTGGGAGTTCACTGCAAGCATGTGGAAAACACGGCAGAAAAGCATGGATATGGAGCTGGAGTTATAGAGCAGAGCTCAAGAAAGCAGGAATTCATGTAGCAGTGGCACAAGCTTTGTGATGGAAAAGCTCCTCAAGTGTCTGTGTTTATTCCCTGTGTTATTGTGACTGTTGGCTTTGCTTGTCGTGCCCATTAAAAGCCATATTGCACAGCACTGACGTGTGTTATTCCACCTCTGTTTTCCTTCTGGGCTCCCTTATTTCTCTTCCAGATGCTACATTTAATTTCCAGTCCTCGCCAGGGACAATTTCCTTCCAGCCACAAGTACTGGGTTACTTTGGAAATGAGAGCTTTGGCCCTTCAGTGTTAGAAAAACATCAAAAGTTCTTCATTTGCTTATCTCTGTTTGGGTCATCTCCATGCAAAAGCTGAAGCCAAGGCTTTGCCAGGATGGAATAGGAATCTATCCCAAGCAATGCTATTTGCAATTAGCAGAAAGCTTTTAAGCAGAAAATAGACTTTTTAAGTGTAGGAAAAACACTGAGATCCCTACTTTCTGTTCGTAAGCTGTGAGAGGATGGAGGTGAATTCTGATCCAATTATCTAGTGCAATTATTTAATCACAGAATCCCAGAATCACTGATGTTGGAAAAGACCTCCAAGATCATCAAGTCCAACTGTTGATTGATCAACCAAAGCAACTGAGTGCCATGTCCATTCATTCCTGGGACACCTCAAGGGGTGGGGATTTGCCCACCTCCCTGGGCAGCCCCTCCCAAAGCCTCACCACCCTTTCCAGCAGCAAATTCCCCCTCATGTCCCACCTGACCCTCCCCTGGCACAGCCTGAGCCCCTTTCCCCTTGGCCTGTCCCTGTTCCCTGGGAGCAGAGCCTGACCCTCCCCAGCTCCAACCTCCTTCCAGGGAGTTGGGGAGAACAAGAAGGTCTTCCTTGAGGCCTCTTATCCCACCCCTTTCACATGAATCCTTGCGGAAGATTTTAGGGCCATTTCCATCTTGTGGATAAATGGACAACACACCACTGGCAACCACCCACACAAGCCTGGCTCTCAGCTGAGGCATCATTTTAGCCCCATTGGCCAATAGTTTTCACCTGAGGAGAAAAGGAAACCAGGAAACAAATGTCGTGGTACAATATCATCTTTATTTGAAAGAGGGCAAAGACTTCATAGCAGCAGAACATCAGCCAGAGAGCACAGAAGTGACTGGAAGGGTTTGCTGGGGCAGAGTCCTGCTGCCCCTCTGAAAGCCACGTCCTCTCTGCTCACTCATGGACTGGGACTTTGCTCTGGTCCCTGCTGGTTCAGGATCCCTGCAGGGCTTAGAAGGGCCTGCAGCTCCCATAACGGTAAGAGGAGTACCGGGAATAGGAGGGGTAGGAATATCGGCCATACAGGGACTCACAGGAGCTCTGAGCACCCCCAGAGCTCCCGTAGCCAAAGGATCCTCCCAGCCCCAGCGGGGCTGAGCTGCCCACGATGCTCTCCTGGGGGCAGGAGCTCAGGATGGGCCCTGGGAAGACGATGGACACGGGAGGAGGGTAGACCACGGCTCGGGAGTCCCCGCAGGAGGTGACGCAGGGCTGGCTCCAGGCGTCGGCCACGGGCTGGGGGCAGCTCACCTCGCAGGGGGAGAAGCTGCTGGAGGGGCAGAGCTGCCTGTAGAAAGACATCCTTCTGTCTGGGAGTGAGTCTGGAACACACAGGGTGGGGAGAACAAGGCTCAGGGCTGGCAAAGGGGAGCTCTCATTTATTTGAGACATGCAGTATTATACAAGTTGCTCTCAGAGTTGTAGAATGGTTTGGGCTGGAAGGGACCTAAAGGATCATCGAGTTCCAACCCCTGTCATGGATTATGCCATGTGGGGTTAGATGACAGAAAGAAATTCCTCCCAGTGAGGGTGGTGAGGCCTTGGCACAGGTTATTCCATGGATGCTCCATCCCTGGAAGTGTCCAAGGTCAGGTTGGAGTAACCTGGGCTCATGGGAGGTGTCCCTGCCCATGGCAGGGGGTGGAACAAGATCCTCTTTAAGGTCCCTTCCAACCCAACCCATTCCATGATTCTACAATCTACTGAAGTGCAAGACTTCCCCTATAAATCCCATACTCTCCAAAGCCTGCCAGGATGAAAGTTCCAGAACCTTTATTTCTATTTAATGAAAATAAACATTCTACCAATAAGAGGCAAAGATACATTAAGCACTGAAACATAAGTACATTAAAACAACCATCCTATGACTCTATAAATCTCGGTCTTTAAAGTCCCTTCCAACCCAAACCCTTCTCTGAATCCATAAATCTTATTAAAAGGGACTTTTTAGCCAGACTTACCCAGTTCAGCACCAAGGAGAAGCCAAGAGGAGTGGATTGGGGAGCTCTGTGCCCTGAGCCCTTTTATACCGTTCCCCAGGGTCTGAGCCACACTTTGGGCATTCAGCCCTTCCCGCTTACACACCAAACTTCCCTGCATTGGTCACGTCACCGGGTGGAGGAATCTTTGCATATTGTTTGCTCTTAAGCAATTAGTAGCTGAAAGGTATCACGGCCACGGTGCAACCCACGGAAACCTTTCATCTCCAAATCAGCTTAGGATTCACCCTTAGTTTCTCTCTACTCATCACCAAAATTATCTTCCTCCTTCCACTTGTCCGAGGCTCAAAGCATAGAACTCCAAAAATCTGCTTTTAACAGCTCAGTTTGTGCTGAAATGTCACATTGGAGCCTCGTCTGCCTAAACGCAGGATTTTACATTATATTTACATTGATAACTGGTCAGATGTAACAGAGCACAGAGCAAAGGGGGTGGTCAAGCAGTGCACCTGAATTTGATGATCTTAAAGGACTTAAAAGTCAAAAACCTTGCTGAAAGCATTTAATAATTGGAGAGCTGAATTAGATTACACGTGATGGTTCCCTCTTGACAGCAAAACTCATTTAAGGAACCCGGTCCCTGCCCTGCTGAGGGCTGTAATCTGCATTCCTGTGGCTTCTCCCGGTGGGATGGAAATGCTGTTTTCTCTGCTCTTTGTTATAAACTGAGACATTCCCTGACCTTGCTCCTGAACCTGCTTTGGAAATAAGAGTTTTGGCCCTTCATTTCCCTTCAGGGATAACCAGAAAATATCATGGAGTGCAGACCCAGGACAAGGTAAGGATTAAGGCACAGTGGGCTGGAGCAAATTTCCAGCTCAGCCTTTGCCAAGAATTTGGGGAGAGGTTTTCAGATGCCCTCATTGTCCTGTTTTCACCATCCCTAAAACGAGTTGGTTTTGTTTCTTGGTTCCTGACAGGGGTGACTCGGAGCTCTCTATTTTTTGGTATCTGGGCGCCAACCCCGTTTCCATAAGCCAAGAGATAATAGAATTATAATTATAAATAATAACACTTACAAGTACAAGACATGCCCGGGATCTCCTCCCAGAGGCTCATTTAATTGCCACGGGGTGGTTGGTAAATCATTTGGCCTCTGTCTTAATCATCTCTGCTGGAAATCATCAGCAATGATTTCCCATTTCACGTGGGTGTTACAGGCTTAAAAAGAGCAGCATTTTACCTGCTGGGAAAAAGGCTTAATATAGTTTAATGCTTAATAAACATGTATTTTCTGGTTTCTGGCACATTTCTTGCAGGCTCAGCACCTTTTAGAGGGTGGGTTCCTCCCTCCCTGGTCTCCTGAGTTAGGAATATCAGCAAGTGGCTCATCTGTGATAAATAATTTCCCTCCAAATTTCTGACTCAGTGTCTTCTTTTCTTCATCCTCACCCAAAAGTCTTCCTCCTCCTCAGACTCGAAATGATCTCAGCCTCTGGACTCCTTTTTACCCCCTTCCCTGGAAATCACATTTGCTTTGTGTTCACACCAGTTCAGTTGCTGCCCATTTTAACACTCCCATTATTATTTCTTAATCTTAGTGTTTCCTTATCTCAAGACAATTAAAATCCTTGTTTTTTCACCCCTTTATACACAACCATTCATTTGTCCAACACCCAAATGAATTAGGTAATTTTTATTGTTGATTTCTTAATGGGATTATTAAAAGTCTGAGGCCAAATAATGCACTTGTTGATTCAGAGGGAAATCTGGGAGGAGCCCTTGGCATGGCAAGTCCTCATCATTTCAATCTCCTGCACCAACACTGAGTCAAGGACCTTTGTCTGGAGAGCTGGAAGCACCAAAAGAGGAGATGGAGAGGCTGGACATGAGCCAGGCCAGAGACCCCCCGTGCCCTGGGCTGATCCCCCAGTGTGGGCAGCAGGGCAGGGGGGGATTCTGCCCCTCTGCCCCCTCAGGTGAGACCCCACCTGGAATTCTGCATCCAGCCCTGGGGGCCCAGCACAGCAAGGACATGGAGCTGCTGGAGCAGCTCTGCTGTGGGGAAAGGCTGGGAGAGCTGGGACTGTTCAGCCTGGAGAGGAGAAGCTTTGGGGGGACCTCATTGTGGCCTTCCAGGAGCTGAAGGGGCTACAGAGACATGGGGAGAGACTTTGGACAAGGGCCTGGAGTGACAGGACAGGAGGGAATGGCTTCAAACTGACAGAGGGCAGGGTTAGGTGGGATATTAGGGATAAATTCCTCCCTGTGAGGGTGGGCAGGCCCTGGCACAGGTTATTCCATGGCTGCCCCATCTCTGGAAGTGTCCGAGGCCAGGTTGGGACAGCCTGATCTAGTGAGAGGTGTCCCTGCCCATGGAATGAGATGCTTCTTAAGGTCCCTTCCAACACAAACCATTCCATGTTTCTGTGATGTGCTTTGGACAAAGGGCTGGGATGTGAAAATCCAGCCCTGACTTGCTATTTATAACCCTGTGAAAAACAAGCAAACACCCATAAATGACCAATGCAGAGGGAGATATTGGTTAGGTTATAACACAGCAACCTAATTTGAAAAATTTATTTGAAGATTCATCTCCCTCTGTCCCAGTAATGTTGTCAGAGTTACAACAAAGATGGAAATCATTCTCCCTGTTTGACAGGCAAGAAGTTTCTGGGCTGTGATGTCAATTTAAAACCCTTTGAGGTGGAGTTACTTAGAAGAAACAATGATCACAATTACCTTGATTGAGTGACAGATGCAAAAAAAGTGCATTTGAGGGACAGTGAGGACAAGTGAGGCCAGGAAAGGTTCACTTGCCCCGGGGCAAAGGGAGAAACTGTATAAAAGCACCTGTAGCCCTGAGACTTCAAACGACTTCTCTTTGAATCTCAGCCCTCTCCTGCTGGGTGACCATGTAAGTCGTGTTCTTTTTGGGGCAGGGGAGGGTTTGAGCTAAAATGGTGTTCCATTTACCTCTAAGAAATTGCTGTGAGGAGGGTTGGGAGAGCTGCTTCAAGATGTGAAAAAAAAAAATAATAGGAAATAGAGAATAGGAAACCTGTGGCACTTCAGGTTCACTGAATGTGTTCCTTCATTGGCCTGGAGCTGTGTCAGGGCAGGGTCAGGTTGCAACTCAGGGAAAGGCTCTTCCCCCAGAGGGTGGTGGGCACTGCCCAGGCTCCCCAGGGCAGTGGGCACAGCCCCAAGGCTGCCAGAGCTCCAGGAGGGTTTGGATGATGCTCTGGGGCACAGGATGTGACTCTTGGGGATGGGCCTGGGTAGGGCTGAGGGTTGGACTGGATGGTCCTTGTGGGTCCCTTCCAGCTCAGCATGTTCTGTGAATAAATAAGGGCTCCCCTTTGCCAACACACCTGCCTGCCAGTCCTGACCCCCTGCCATGGGCAGGGACACCCCCCATGAGCCCAGGTTGCTCCAAGCCCTGTCCAGCTTGACCCTGGACACTCCCAGGGATGGAGCATCCGTGGAATAACTCATGCCAAGGCCTCACTACCCTCACTGGGAGGAATTTCTTTCTATCACCTAACCCCACATGGCATAATCCATGACAGGGGTTGGAACTCAATGATCCTTTAGGTCCCTTCCAGCCCAAACCATTCTACAACTCTGAGAGCAACTTGTATAATACTGCATGTCTCAAATAAATGAGAGCTCCCCTTTGCCAGCCCTGAGCCTTGTTCTCCCCACCCTGTGTGTTCCAGACTCACTCCCAGACAGAAGGATGTCTTTCTACAGGCAGCTCTGCCCCTCCAGCAGCTTCTCCCCCTGCGAGGTGAGCTGCCCCCAGCCCGTGGCCGACGCCTGGAGCCAGCCCTGCGTCACCTCCTGCGGGGACTCCCGAGCCGTGGTCTACCCTCCTCCCGTGTCCATCGTCTTCCCAGGGCCCATCCTGAGCTCCTGCCCCCAGGAGAGCATCGTGGGCAGCTCAGCCCCGCTGGGGCTGGGAGGATCCTTTGGCTATGGGAGCTCTGGGGGTGCTCAGAGCTCCTGTGAGTCCCTGTATGGCCAATATTCCTACCCCTGCTATTCCCGCATCCCCAGAATATTCCGTCCTTCCAAGCCCGACAAGGGCTCCCCGGATGACAAAACCCAGCAGAAACAAGAGCAAATCCGCAAGCTGTGAGTGAAAGAAGGCCAGGAACACTCCTGTTTCTCCTGAGGAGCATTTCTTCATCCCTAGGAACAAGCCCAGATACTGCAACCCCCCTTTGTATCTCTGCTCACAACTCCAGTCTCTGTTCCCAATTTACTTTGCCTTTGTGTAAATTACAATAATTTCTCTCCATTTTCCCCCTGCTTTTCCCCGATAAATCTCATTTGTCAGTGGTAATAAAAACCTTTCTGCATCACAATATAATGTTTTCTGCTTTCATTTGTGTGGTTTTTAAATCTGCAGATTTAGAGATGCTCATCTCCTGCATTAATTAAGGTGTTAAAAGGAAATCCCAGACCTTGACATAAATCCTAAATATATCATGTGGTTATTTTTCTACCCCGCATTTCCTTCAAATATTTGCAGGAAACTGGTGAAAGGAATATATAATATAAGAATATAAAGAAAAATCAGCAGGGAAATGGTGCATTCCTGCCTGGTTTCCTCCTGCCATTCCACAAATCGCCAGCTCAGCAGAGGGATGGGACGTTTACTCAGTGTGAGATTTAACTTGGTGTGGCTGCACCACTTTGAAGAAGTAAACAACACTTCCCACCGTGTAACTCTCAGCCATCATTCCCTGAAACGTCTGGAAAAACAGCTTAGATACGCATTTTGATGCAGTTTTCCTTGTTCATCCCTCAGCAACAGCTCCAGATGGAACTGCCACAGGTCTGGGAAGTGTCAAACACCTCATTGCTGATGAATCTGATACTTCCCTGTCTCCTTCCAGGCAGACCCCAAATGGTTACAAACAGCACATGAAAAGCCCTTGCTCAGGAGCATTTTCTGCTTTACCAACAGATATTTATTGCATACTCAGCTCAGCTTGATGTGCAAAAGTTTCCTGACTTACCCCCATGACTCTGGTGCTCCCCGTTTCATCATGTGTGACCCAACACCCCAGCCTGTGGTTCACCAGGTCCTTCCTGGTATCCATCCACTCCCTCTGCTGCTTTTGGGTGGGAATGAATCAAGTTCCTTTCTTTTGGTGATTATTTTACATCCTTCTCCATGTTCAAGAGCACTCATGATCCATGAGGCCACAATGGAAATCGTTGCTATAATTAATTACGTGCTGAGGGGCTGAATCCTTTCATCTCCCCCATCAGTGGGATTAATTGTTATATTGATCAAAGAATCAAACCCTGGTTACCATCAGGTCACTGCTACTCAAGGTCTTGCCCTGGAAAATCCTCTTAGAGGGCAAAGATAATAAAAAAACTGGAGTTTCCCCTCTCTGTGTGTCTCCTGTACTGTGTGGATTCCAGGGAAAGTTGGAATTCGGAAAGTGGGCATTTATTGCTTTCTGTGACCCATCTATGAGCGGATTCTAAACTACAAAAGATATAACAGAGTTGTTAACCAGATGCTGTGAATTTTATTGAGCTGCCTGTCCTTCCTGCAGAGGACAAACCCTGGGGATGGGTTCAGAGAGGCTGAACCCGGACATGACCAAAGACTTGGAAGGGGTGACGTAGTGAGGTGTGATGGAAAGCTGGGAATTGCCCAATCATTGCAGACAGAGATTATAAACTATGAGTCGTTGTGTGTAATCGTTTCTCTCTGGAATCTGATCAAACATCACGTGCAAAGGGTGGCTCAGATCCTCCAGACTGTCCCAGAAGGAGTATAAAAACCTGGGCCACTCACACCTCTCCCAACAGATTCTCCTCACTTCTCCTCTGGAACTCAAGTAAGTTTTTAATTCTTTCCATCCATTTTTTATATGTTCCTTTAATGAAAATTAGCTGAATTCTTCACAGGAGTCTGTTGTGGGACTAATTGGCTGTGGAAGCACCTTTGCTGATCCTGCAGAGAGCTCAGGGCTGGAATTCTCCAGCTCCCTGAGGGAATACTACAGTCCTTGCTAAGTGCTCCAAGGATTCCCAGCTCTTAGTTCCTAAGGCTGGTATGGAAATGATCTGCAGCCTTATCTTGGCTTTAGTGGGAGGTGAAGCTCAGTTTTGAAGCTCAGTGTAAGAGGCAGTTCTATAAACCCTGTCCTATTGAGTTGCTTTACAAAGTTCTAAAAACTCTGTCCCACCATGGAATTTCTTTACAAACTGACCTGCAGAAGACTCAGGGGAGCCCTCACTGGGGTCTGCACGTTCCCCCTGAGCATCTCTGCTCCCTGTGACCAGTGGCAGGACCTGGAGCTGTCTCAGGAAGTTTAGGATGGTTATTAGGGAAAGGTCCTTCCCCCAGAGGGTGGTTGGGCACTGAACAGGCTCCCCAGGGTGATGGTCATGGCCCCAAGGCTGCCAGAGCTCCAGGAGTGTTTGGACAAACCCTTGGTGGGGTTTGGGGCTCTCCTGTGCAGGGCCAGGAGTTAGACATTAATCCTTGCATGTCCCTTCCAACTGAGGATATTCTGTGATTCCATAACTCAAAGCTGTGTGTGTTCCTGTGTTCCAGACCCACCTCCACTCCAGCACCATGTCCTACTACAGACAGATCTGCAGCTCCTCCTGCTCCACCCCCTGCGAGGTGTCCTGCCCTCAGCCTGTCGCCGACGCCTGGAACGAGCCCTGTGTCACCTCCTGTGGGGACTCCCGGGCCATCATCTACCCACCCCCTGTTGTCATCACTTTTCCTGGGCCAATCCTCAGCTCCTGCCCTCAGGAAAGCGTGGTGGGATCCTCAGCACCAGCTGCCATCGGGGCCTCACTTGGCTGTGGGGGATCTTATGGCTACAGAGGCTCTTTTGGTTATGGGGCATCACAGGGAAGCAAGTTCTCGTCCCCTTATTGCTCTCAGAGGTTCAGTGGTTATGGATTTCGGAGGCGGGAGCGCTCCCAAACCCAGCAGGAGTTTTCTTGCTCGAAGAGCAGTCAGGATGCTGAATGCAAGATCCAAACTCAAGAGTAAAATGCCATAAAAAGGCTGATTCTTGCTACCACTTGGCATTGTGTTTGTGCCTGTGCCCACTCCTGCCCCTCCTTTCTTAGCTATAAATGTGTTCTGTTCTTCTCATGGTCCGAATTTCAAACACATTAATGTTCCTCCTACATAACAACTAATAACCTTATACAGGGAGCAGAATGGAGAAGTTTGTAACTTGTGATTGCCCCCAGTTGACACTGCCTGGTGTCCATCAAGAGCTGTGGTGACACATGAAAACTGGACTGCAGGGTGAAGTTCACAGTTGGAGAAGAAGAAAAGAACACTGTGCTTGGAATGAAGATTCCTGAAACCAGAGACCAAATCTGTAAAAGCCTCAAAGCCTCACGCTCTGTATGACCACCTTTTGCTTGTGTAACCCTTCCCCCTCTCTCACCCATTAAAAAATCACGCTGCATCATCATCATTTGAGTGTTCTGGGTTTGCTTTCTGCCTGTTTTGATGAAATAACACAACTGAGAAACCCTCCTGGGCGGAGTGTTGGTGTTTCCATCCTCTCAGAGGGGAGTGAAGACCCCAACCATCAAAACCTACCCACCCTCTCAGCTCTTTGCCCAGCAATGAGCATTCCTGAGTCCCATTCCTGCTTTAGACCTCTCTGGGAATACTTTACACCTCTAGAGAACTACTGGAGACATAAAACCTTCCAACCTGAACCGTCCCTGGCATAGCTTGAGGCTGGACACACCACTCGAGGTGCCCCACAGAGGAACAATCCCTGCCCTGGTGCTGTTGCACTTTGCTCTTTGACACAAACACAAGAGCAGAGAATTAATTTCACTGGCAGACCCAAAGCAGGTCAGAGATGGGAGGCAGCTGCTGTTTATCCCAAAAATCTGGGAGCATTGCTGGGATCTTGCCAGTTTTCCAGCCCCTACAACACAGGGATCACGCCTGACTGTGGGATCTCTGTCAGGCTGTTGACAAGTTCTCACCAGCAACCCAAACTCCTGCTCCCCCTGTCAGCAAACTGTAATTTCCAAGAGCAGGAGGCAGCAATAAATGAAGCCACAGTGTCTCATCCTGAACTGCAGAGGTCGCTGCACCCTTTCTGAGCTCTGAGTTCATATCCCAGTACAAGGCTTGTTAAATGAGATGCAATCAGAAGCTGAGTCATCTCGAGGTGTTGTAAACACAGCCTGGAGTCGCCCTCCCCACGCACTAAACTGCAGTTCAAGGCAGATATTGGTGCGAGTTAAGCCTTTCATGTTTGATTTCATAGGTGGATTCACTAAATATTTAGTCACTCCTAGAGCCTAATGGTTTTTCAGGTGGTTCAGGCTGGTAAATAACCTGCAGGCACAGTGGTTAATGTAACAGAATGAGAAATGAGCCCTGCTGAATGCCAGCTTCCTTCCAGGGCTGGATTCTGGTGGAATGGGCAAAGTGAGGGTTTAAATTTGCCTCTTCTCAGCTTTGCAGTTGGAGGATTTTCACTTGAATGTTTTGGGTGTTTTAAATTCAATGCTCTGAGATACACCTGGGAAAAAAAGGAGGTTTTGTAGCTCATTTTCTCCTTTTACTTAGGAAATAATAATAAGCATGTCTGAAATCCTTCAGTCACTGGCTTTTGGAAGTGTTCAAGGTCTGGTTGGATGGGGGTTTGAGCAACCTGATCCAGTGAAAGATCAGGCCATGGCAGAGGGGTTGGACTAGAAATCTGGAGGTCCATTCCAATCCAAATCACTCCTTGACTCCATAGTTCCAGGACCTGTAAAATAACCCATGTCCTGTACACTCTGTCCATGCCATACACCATCTCCCAGCCAAAATCAGCAGAATTCCCTGAAAAGGTGTAACTTTGGCTGATTTTCTCATTTTCAGAGACTTTGGATGCTCGTGGAGAGGCCCCACTGAAATCATGTTTAAATAACAGAAATCAAGGAACAGCAGGACATGGTACTCAGTGCTCTGGTCTGGTTGACAAGGTGGGGGATCAGTCCCAGCTTGGACTTGATGGCCTTGGAGGGCTTTTCCCACCTTAATAATTTTGGGATTTAAAACTTTTGATATCTTCAAGGGATGGAAAACTGAGAGCTTTCATGACAGGAACATTTGAACACCCTGTAAAATCAGCCTGTGCTGAAGTGTTTTGTGGTGCTGCAGCTCAGAGAGCAGCTTGGTCCTTACTTTTGGGAATGTCCCACCCGGGAGAGGCTGTGGCTGAAGGGAAGAAGGAAAACCAGGAGGCTGCTGTGGGATGCAAGGAAGTTTTATTGAGCAAAGCGAGATACCACAGAGTATGAAAGAAAACCTCTTTCCACACAATTTCAGGCAATGTTCAACAAGTATCCTGCTCCGAGATATCCCTGTCTTCAGACAGCTTCTTCTGGCTGTTGTGCAGTTGGTGGTGAAGATACTTCTTGTTCTGGGTGGTGTCCATATGGAATAAGCTCCCCAGGATGGTTGAAACATTTGGGAATGCTGGAACAGGCACCAACAGCCACAAGGAGATGCCGAAGGGTGACCAACAAGCAAGAGAAAGACCAGAAACGCCAAGGGGCAGGAGCTCCATTGCAGGGCTGCAGGAAAGCTGAGCCCTCATCCTCATTGCTCTGGAGCTGGGTCTTCATTCGGGCTCTTGGGAGACACCCCAGCCTTTAGCAGGGCCCGCAGACGTTGCGGAGGACGCGGCTGTACCGGCGGGAGGAGAAGGGGCCGCAGGAGCCGCTGCCGAGCATGGAGAGGGCTGGGCTCCCATAGCCATACTGGGCTCCATAGCCATAGCCCAGGGAGCCCCCGTAGAGGCCCCCCAGCCCCAGGTTGCCCCCAAAGGCGGGGGCTCCAGACGAGCCCACCACGGCTTGCTGGGGGAAGGAGCTGAGGATGGGGCCGGGGAAGGTGACGACGACGGGGGGCGGCTGGATGAGGGCGGTGGAGTCGGGGCACTGGCGGACACAGGGCTCGTTGCAGCTGTTGGCCACGGGCTGGGGGCAGGAGATGCCAGTGGTGGTGGGGCACAGGTCGTAGCAGGACATTTTGTTGGCAGGGAGGAAGGTGATCCTGGAACACAGAGAAAAGAGATGCTTAGAAACCAAGCATGAGGTCTGACAGAGCCATAGGTCAAGGGGTTGGTGTTGGGTCCTTGGGGGACACACAAAATGATCACCCCGTTGTGAAGTTGAGGAGTATTGTGTGTGGTTTTGGTCATGACCATATAAGAAAGATGTTAAGACACTGGAGAGTGTCCAAAGGAGGGTAAAGAAGATGGTTCAGGGCCTGGAGGAGCAGCGTGTGAGGACAGTGAGGGCACTCAGTGTGTTCAGCTGGAGAAGAGGAGGCTGAGGAGAGACCTCATTGCAGTTGCAGCTTCCTCAGGAGGGGCAGGCACTGATCTCTGCTCTGTGGGGACCAGAGACAGACCCAGGGAATGGCCTGGAGCTGTGCCAGGGCAGGGTCAGGTTGAATCTCAGGGAAAGGCTCTTCCCCCAGAGGGTGGTGGGCACTGCCCAGGCTCCCCAGGGCAGGGGGCACAGCCCCGAGGCTGCCAAAGCTCCAGGAGGGTTTGGATGATGCTCTGGGGCACAGGGGGTGACTCTTGGGGTTGGGCCTGTGCAGGGCTGAGGGTTGGACCTGATGATCCTTGTGGGTCCCTTCCAACCTAGAACATTCTGGAATTCTGTTACACCCAATGGGACAGAAGCAGGTTTTGTCTTGGGAGAGATGGGATGGAAATGGGATGGGAGGGAGACAAGAACCCAGCACTGCTTTAACCACACATTTCGTCCTCCTTGTCTGGTCCCTGTTTCTCTTCAAGCTCTTTGGGGTAATAACTTCAGTAGTTTCCTTTTAGTTCTACATTCCCTCACTCTCTGTAATTCCTCTGGTAAAGCCCCCAAAGCATTTGAGCCTCAACACAGACTCCTACACTTGATATACTCAGCAAATACACCCTATAAAATATTTCTATCCAAACATTTCCTGGCACAAGCAGCACAAATCCTTACAGACTGTGGAGCAAATGGGTAAAATGTAAGGAGCTCATTTCCCTAATCAGATAAAAGTACAGTTTGCAAATGATTTCAGCTGAATGTCTGGTCATAAAAGCTGCTGGTTTAACATCTTTTTCCCAGGAAAAAAGTGAAATATTATTTTCTTCACCAGATCAGACGACCAGTCTGCTTCCCTTCTGATTGACCATGGTGAAAACAAACAGGGTTTAAAATAAACTCTTTCTTTTATGGTATTATTTAATTTAGGATATGGCCAAGTCTTTCTGTTTCAGTCATGAAGTGGGGCAGAAGAATTCTGCATTCTAAAGCTTTTTCCATCCTACATTTTCAATCTGCTACCAGTGCAAGAATGGCCAAATATGAATTTCAGGGAAATAAATGCTACAAATCCTGGTCTGGGGTCTTAAAGTCTCACAGCAACAGGAGTTGACAAGATACTCCAAAAATAAAGTTTAAATAAATAAATAAACAAATAAAGGAAAAGCACAGTGCTAAAAACTCTAGCAATGAGCAGCATTCTGAGCTCTAGAATTAAACCAAATAAAACTAAGACATTCTGGCATTGAGAAGGAAATGAAATGGCATCAGACTCACCTGATGTGGAGGAGAGGAGCAGGAGAGTGAGATGGAATAACTCTGTGTAGCTGCTTCTTTTATAGGGCTCTTCAGATGGCCCGGGGGGGCTGAGCCACACACTCTGCACTCCCCAAAATGATGAAACTCTCCTTGCTTGCAGTTTGCAAAATCACCCTAAATCTCTGACTAGCACAATCTGCACATTCCAGCTCCCTGTTCTCTTTCATCTTCAAGCCTAATTGACCAGTTTCACTGCTGGTATCATCCCACCCAGCTCATTGCAGCAGGAGTTAAACTCCTTCTATTTATTTAGCACTTCCTTCATTAAGTTCCCCTAATGATTTTAATCAGAGCTGGAACCTGCTGTCGTGGACATGTTTGGGTTTAAGTGCTTTAGATCTGGCTGTAATCTCATCTGCTCACACGTTTTGCAATGAAATGCTCAGTCAGGTGGAAAAACCTTCTGATCATTGTCACTGTCACAAACCTCAGGTGCCTTCTGGGAACTCTGGGCATTGTCAGGGTTTTGATTTAGAAATTCCAAAATCTCTTTAATGCATAAAATATATTTTAGTACCTGAAACGGGGTTTAAACCAAAAGGTGAAGTTTTCTCTGAAGAAATATCGGTGGGTTTTTTTATTTCACAGAAACATTTGGGTTGGAAAATATCTCCAAGCCCATCAAGTCCACCCTGTGCCCCATCCCCACCTTGGCACTCAGTGCCACAACCAGACATTCCTGGGACACCTCCCTGGGCAGCCCCTTCCAAAGCCTCACCACCCTTTCCATGGAAAAATTCCTCCTCATGGAAATGCAAACAGATTGATGGTTCCCACTCTGTACTGAGATTGCACAGCTCTGAAGGCAGACATGGAATCAAAGAATCACTGGATGGTTTGGGTTGGAAGGGACCTTAAGGATTGTCCCATCCCATCCCCTGCCATGGGCAGGGACACTTTTCACTATCCCAGGTTGCTCCAACCTGGACTTGGACACTTTCAGGGATGGGGCAGCCACATTTTCTCTGGGAAATCCATTCCAGCCCCTCCCCACCCATCAGGGAGGAATTTCTTCCCAATATCCCACCTAAATCTCCCCTCTGTCCGTCTGAATCCATTCCCCTTTTTCTGTCACCCCAGTCCCTGATGAACAGCCCCTCTCCCCACATTCCCTGTAGCCCCTTCAGATCCTGGAAGGTGCTTTGACATCTCCCCACATAAAAGAGGTGAAATCTGGGCACATTTCTCGGTTGTTTTATGGCATTACACATTTTGACCACCACATGGAATTACTCACCATCCCCAGCACTTAGTGGGGAGGGACAGGAGTTCCAGCAGGACAATTCACCCCATCCCAGGTGCTTACCTGGCCAGAATTGGCATCACACCCAAAACACACCAATTTGGCTTTCCTTGGCTGTGGGGACACCCAAGCAGCTCCAGCTTGTAAACAGGGGAGTTTTGCTGAGCTTTGTCCCACCTTTATTTTCATATTCCACAATCCTGTGTAACAAACAGCGCCTGGTCCCACCTCAGAAACCCTCATTTGCCTGTGCATTGGTTGGTTGTTTAAATAAACACATTTCTGCCACGATTTCTAAATAAATTTCAATATAATTCTCTAAATAAACACATTTCTACCACTTAGATCGGGAGGTTCTTTTTCCCCAGCCCTCAAGATGCCCCCAGGGGACACAGGAACAATAATGCAATGAGTGTCCAAATACTTCTTGTGTGTGTTTTTAAGCACTTCCCAAACCCTCCTTAATAATTTACGCCTGAAGTGGGGTGTCATTATTGTCATATAAATACGTGGTTGGGTTCAAACAGCACTTTGAAATGTGTGTATTAAATTGTGAGCTCTTCCTGTTCCCTTCAACAGCTCATGGTTTGGAAGCTCAGCATTTTGTGTAGAAATTAAGTTTTTGTTTATTTCTGGGGGTTTCTGTTTAAGCTCCTTCGGTGCTGGGGTGTTAATTCACATTTTCTCTGTAACATCTGCCTGAACATCTGGGAGACAACACATGGGTGTGGATAGTTTAAAAAAATCCTCTGCAATGTGTCTTTTGATTTTTCCTCTGCAAAGTGCACGGTGTTCTTGTCCAAATCTGAATTCCAACCTTAAATAAAAGTTGCTGATTTCTCAAGAAAGACACTGTGGTTTTTAACAATTCTATTTATCTACTGTGGGTAAAGAAGAAAGGAAGAAAACCTGCACCTTAAAGCAGATGATAATTATGATTAACACTTGAGCCACCGTCATTATGTCACCCAATAAAGGAAGAGGTAAATAAATGAAGCAGCATAATTCCTGCTGTCATTCCAAATGTATTTAATGGAACGTTACCAGGAATGAATGTTGCCAATTAAGTGCTGAGATGAAAGAAATATTTGTTTTGTAATTTGCGTTTTGTGCAGCGTCAGAATTTGAATCAACGAATAAACAGAAATATTGAGCAAAACTCTTTCGTCATTTGGAGGTGACCCAGGTGTGATAAATGTGGGTTGGTGTCCGTGGGAGTCCTCGGGCAGCTTAAGGGAATGTGTAAAGTCCCTCCTCAAAACTGCCTTCTGTTTCCCAGAATCCCAAAATCCCTAAGGTTGAAAAAGCTCTCCAAGGTCACTCAGTCCACCCTGTGCCCCATCCCCACCTTGGCATTCCTGGGATACCTCCTGGCGTGGGGACTCCCCCCCCCATCCCTGGGCAGCCCCTTCCAAAGCCTCACCCCCCTTTCCAGGTGGAAATTCCCCCTCATGTCCCACCTGACTCTCCCCTGGCACAGCCTGAGCCCCTTTCCCCTTGGCCTGTCCCTGTTCCCTGGGAGCAGAGCCTGACCCCCTCTGGCTCCAACCTCCTTCCAGGGAATTTTAGAGCCAGAAGGTCCCCCCTGAGCCTCCTTTTCTCCAGGATGAGCCCCCCCAGCTCCCTCAGGACTTCTCCAGACCCTTCTCCTGCTGCTCCAGCTCTGTTCCCATCTCTGGACATGCTCCAGCCCTTCAATGTCTCTCTTGCTATGAAGGGCCCAAATCTGGACCCAGAAATTTCCCATTTCTGTGAGATCAAAGATTTTCTTTGTGTTCCAGACAAGTTACACCAACACTTAGTCATGTTTCCTGATGACCAATTCATGACCAGCTCCAGAGCAGGAGCTGATTGCCCTGACCTGAGGGTGGTGGCTCAGCCACCCTCCCGTGTCATCACCTTGGCAGCTCCATCCCTTCCTCCAGGACAGCAGGGCAGGAGCTCCGTTAGTTCCCTCCTTAAGGGCTTCTTGTGTAACATGAGCTTTTGTTATGGGTTTTTTCACCACAACTCATTTTCTTAAGGATTTTCAGGTCCTGGCAGCAGGTAGAACATCCCTCCTGGCTGTGCTTTGGATACCAGGGGGAAGCTGTAGGTCCTGCTGGAAGAGCTTTCAATTTAACAGAGATAATTAAATAAAAATAAACAAAACCCTGATTTATCACTGCCTTTTTTAGGTAATGAACACTGAGAATTATGCTGTGTGCACTGTGCAGCTGCAGAGGGTGGAGTTGGGCACATGTGGCAGCTCTTGCCTTTCTTGCTTCAGATTTTACCTTCAGTTTCTGGTCAGGTGTTCTCCAAACATCATTTTGTTCAGGCATAGGAAAATATGTACCCTGAGATCTTTTGGCAGCCACATAAGGAGAAATGTCTTGGGAGATAAAAATCTGACTGAGTCAGGAGCTGGTTTTGTGCTTTGCTGATAACCTAAAAAGATACGTCATGTTTGGTGCAGCACTTTTGTTTGGTTTTAGGCTATTTATAAAATATTGATAAGGATTTTGTTTATATTTAATATATACACAACTTAAACAGAACAAAAAAAGTCCCAAACCCAGGAACTTGGTGTGTAAAAGGCCGGGAGAGCTGGGATTGTTCAGCCTGGAGAGGAGAAGCTTTGGGGGGACCTCATTGTGGCCTTCCAGGAGCTGAAGGGGCTGCAAGAGACATGGGGAGAGACTTTGGACAAGGGCCTGGAGTGACAGGACAAGGGGGAATGGCTTCAAACTGACAGAGGGCAGGGTTAGGTGGAATATTGGGGATAAATCCTTCCCTGTGAGGGTGGGCAGGCCCTGGCACAGGTTGGGCAGAGAAGCTGTGGCTGCTCCATCCCTGGGAGTGTCCAAGGCCAGGTTGGATCAGTCTGGGATGGTGGGAGGTGTCCCTGCCCATGGATTGGAACTATATGACCTTCAAGGTCCCTTCCAACCCAATTCTGTGATTTTATGATCATGCACATGTTCCTTATTATGGTTTTAAAGAAGTGTCACAAACACACAGCGCTCATGAACCAGAAGTCTAATTATGTAATGTGTAGAGAAAACTGCTTCTCATCTTTGGCCACCACGTCGTGATGATGTTGCTGCAACTCAGTGATGAAAGAGGCCCATCAAGGGCTCCTCAGGGAGACTTTCACTCCGTGGGCAGGGTTTGCACAACATCATTGCAGCCACATGAAAAACAGGCAGCTTTATCCAGCAAAGCTGGCAAATTCAGAGGGGATGAGGACACAGAACCACAACACGTGTATTTTGAATGATGCAACAGAGTTTTAATAAGAAGGAAAAGAATGAAACCACATTGTAATATCAAGAATGTAAATCCAAGATGTCAGAGGCAAATGCAGTTTGAAGGACACTGCGAAATCTCTCACTGCGTTCAGTGATAAAAAGAAGATTACAAAGACTTGAACACATGAAAATATCGAGAAAGACTTCAGAGGGAAAGAAGGAGAGGTGTGGGCACTGAACAGGATCCCTGAGTGTTTGCACAGAGCTCACACTCAGCTGCTCACGGCTGAATCTGCACTTTGCTTTTCACTTCTCCATCTCTCTGTGGGTTTTCCTGCTCTGCTTAGCAGATCCCGCAGCTGCCACGGCCGAACCTGCTGCCATAGCCAAAGCCATAGGATCTCCCATAGCCATACAGGCCCCTGGAGCCCCCATAGCCCCCCAGGCCTCCATAGCCCCACAGACCCCCATAGCCAAGGGATCCACAGCCCCCATATCCATACAGACCCCCATAACCCAGGGAAGATCCATATCCCCCATAACCCAGGGAGGAGCCATATCCCCCATAACCCAGGGAGGAGCCATAGCCCCCATAACCCAGGGAAGATCCATATCCCCCATATCCAAAGGATCCATATCCCCCATAGCCAAGGGATCCATATCCCCCAGAGCGTCCAAGAGCAGGCACTCCAGCAGATCCCACGACTGAATCCTGAGGGAAGGAGCTCAGGATGGGTCCAGGGAAGGTGACAACCACAGGGGGTGGCTGGATCAGGGTGGTGGAGTCGGGGCACTGGCGGACACAGGGCTCGTTCCCGCTGTCAGCGAGGGGCAGGGGGCGGGCGACGCCGCAGGCAGAGCTGGGGTACAGGTCGTAGCAGGACATCTTGGAGGGATGGAGCTCACCTGCAACACACAGTGATGGTCAGCCTACAAAGAACACAATTCCATCCCAAGGATGCGACTGGAACAGTGCCAGGTATTCATTTTTCCCCCAAGTCTTCATGGGATGGAAGAATTGTCCACAATCTCAGGTGATGTTTAGGTCATTGTAGCAAATAAATTTGAAAGGTCTCATAAATGCCAATAATGAACCCAACAATTTCATCATCTTGGTGGTGATGTGTTTGAATTTGGGATGGGGAACCAGTGCTGGTCTTGTACCTCCAAGCTCTGATATAAAAGCTCTTCTCTCTCATCACTCCTCATTCAAATTCTACATTCAGCATTAAAACAGCCAGACAAGTACAGTATTCTGAGTAAATAAATTGATTTTCCACTTTTCAATCTTAAGACTCTTTTCACACAGCAGATTTTCAAAAAGTCTCTAAAATTTGTCTATGCAATATAAAGGGAAATGTTCCTCCTTCCTTGGAAAATCTCATCCCTCAGAACATCCTGCAAAGCACTAAAATATGTTTTTACATTATCCAGCCCTTGCAAACTATTCCCTCTCCACTTTGCAGCCACTTTTACAACATCTGTGTCTGAAAGGTTGTTTCATGTTTCTTTTATACATGGAAGACAAGGAATACTGGCTGGGAACAACCTTTCCCCCAACTGGAAACAGTAAAATATCACCATATAAGAGATTTCTGGTGGCATCTGGTTCAAATCAGGGACAAAATAAAGGGCAGGTTGGGATTTCCTGGTTTCATCCTTGTTTTTCAATACTTATTTAGACAATGCTTCTGTAATATTTTTGGGATTCCATTACATTATTAATGGTTAATCCCAGAATCCCAGAGTCACTGAGTCTGGAAAAGCCCTCCAAGGTCACCGAGCCCACCCTGTGTCCCATCCCCACCTTGGCACTCAGTGCCACCTCCCTGGGACACCTCCAGGGGTGGGGACTCCCCCACCCCCCTGGGCAGCCCCTTCCAAAGCCTCACCACCCTTTCCACGAGGAAATTCCCCCTCATGTCCCACCTGACCCTCCTGTCAAGGAGCTACAGAGTGAGAAGGGTCCCCCTGAGAGTCCCTTCCTCCAGGCTGAGCCTCCCCCACTTCCCTCAGCTGCTCCTCATAGATAGGACTGACTTACCCTTAAGCTTGTCTCTTCAACAACACACACATATAAATAGACACATCTCAAGAACTTACATTAAATAATTCATAAAAATCTCCTAGTGACTCAACAAACCTTCTGCTGAGGTTCTGGAAGCTGCTTTCGTAGCTTTAATTTCTACTACCAAGAAACAATGTTTGCAAACCCAAGTTAGACCATTTCAAACCCAAACACAGGGATGTCCAACACCAGATCAGAAAAACAAAATCAGGGCAAAACCATCCAACATTATTAAGAATCTTAGAGCACTTATGGCTGATTCCAACCTTAAATAAGCCAGAAGAAAAGAGATACTGAGATTTTAGGAAAGAATTCCACAGAATAGTGCTTACCCTTCTCACGGAGGTGAATAAAGCAAGGAAGGTGAAGTGAAGAGCTCTGGCTTGGGAGAGCTTTTATACAGTTCCCAAGATCCCGGGGATCAACTAAGGTGCAATTTGTGGATGTGCGTAATTGGGGCAAACCCAAAACTAATACGACACGTAGGTCCTCAAAGTTTTGCTGACTCTTTGTTTATTTGTTGGTTCCAAGTCTCGTGAAACACGATGGGGGCATTTCATCACACAAAGCTCTTTCATCTCTGATGGTGACATGCCATATTTATTCCTGTTATCATTCCATTCACATCCTTGGCGTTACAGCAGGAATTACACTAATGCTCTTCCTTGGCTTCTCCATTGTTAATGGCACAACCTGTCTGCTCACCTGTGGTCACCTGATGGGCACAGTTTTTTGCCATTAAATCCAGGCTGTGACACAGGTGGAGACAAAATTATTTGGAGCAACTTTGGGGTCATCATTTTGATCTTTGTCATTTGCACTCTCAGCTGCTTAATTCGAGAGCAATGTTGCATACAAAGGAAGGAATGGGGGGCATTGTGTGGTGCTTAAATGGTTTTCTATTACATAATTACAAAATTATTTAGGTTGGAAAAGACCTTCAAGGTCACCGAGCCCAACCTCTGCCCCATCCTCACCTTGGCACTCAGTGCCATGTCCAGTCATTTCCAGACTCTCCCACCGCCCTGGGCAGCCCCTCCCAAAGCCTCACCACCCTTCCCCGGAGCAAATTCCCCCTCATGTCCCACCTGGGTTTCCCCTTGGCCTGTCCCTGTTCCCTGGGAGCAGAGCCCGATCCATCCCCAACTCCAACCTCCTTCCAAGGAATTTTAGAGCCAGAAGGTCCCCCCTGAGCCTCCTTTTCTCCAGGATGAGCCCCCCCAGCTCCCTGAACACAATTATGGTCTCGTCTCATGACTGAGGGTCTTGGGGAAATCCCTCTTGCTTTCTGTGCTGCTCATTCCATCCTGGACTGCTCTCCCACTCCTTTTCTCAAACACCGACAAGTCCTTCGGGGCATTTCAAGCAGAAGGCAGAGGCAGAACATCCTTTCAAAGCACTCAAGTTCTTCTAACAAGAGTCTCACTAAATTTATGGAATAACAGAATCATGGAATGGTTTGGGTTGGAAAAGACCTTAAAGATCTTCTCGTTCCACTGCCTGCCATGGGAAGGGACACTTTCTACTAGACCAGGTTGCTCCAAGTTTCATCCAACCTGACCTTGAACATTTCAACCCAGATTGGAGTCTGAAGACAAATCAAACCCCCAGAGAATCTGATGCTGCCCCATCCCTGGAAGTGTTTTTGAACTAAACACAGCTTATAAAATCTTGTATTTTATTCAAAATGTTTTATTTCTATCACTATTTTTTACCTTCTCCATCTAAAAAAACCCGAAGGTGCACAAATCCCTTGTATTCAGCCACGAACTGATTATACCAAGGTCAAATATCTTAACTGAGGTATTTTCATGTGATGTCATTCCCTAATTGCAAGGCTCCCAAATCCAGGTACATGCCTTTAATCTACTGGATCATCTGCAGCATTTGAATAGACTTGTTCCCTGGAAGCTTGAAAATATCACTGTTCAAAAAGCCTTTTAACCACCACAAAGGCTGAGAACTCCACCTCGTAATTTAGAGATAATCTGTGGCACAGAGTCTACAATATTAAAGCATCACATCTGTAAACAAGGTGAAAATGATCCTTTGTTTGTGTCAGGCATTCCAAATTCATAATTGTTCCCTGGTCACAGAAACTTCCAGCTCAGTCCTATTTCGGATTTATGGCAACAACAGGAGGTCATGAATCCCTAAGAATCCAAGCCAAACATTCAAAGCCCTTCTGTCGCATTCCAGCTTTTGTACCAGAGGATCAATTTGTACTGAAAGAAACCCTCCTGTTTCCTCAGGTCTGCTCAATATTCTCGAGTACCATCTTGGTCCTTAAATTGTACCACTGGGAAAAGTCTCTTTGGGATCTCCAATCTCTGTGCCTTCAGTTAACTCCAAAAACTCCTTCCTTGTTTATCTCCAAAGTCTCAGGAGGACAAGGGTTTCCTCTCTGTGCCCTACATGGAATTCTGCACTTGGCCTTACACATTTTGGAATGACTCCACAACTCTTTGAGAAGTTGTTTCTTTGTATGGAGAAACTGCTTCAGGTCACATCCATATGGAAAGAGCCCTCAGAGCTCCAAAATGAAGGATTTAATTGTTTTTCCTGCTCAAGGTTAAATTCCTGGTCAAGGTTAAATTTTAATTTCCAGATAAACCCTACTTAGAGACTGAAGAACCTGTTGCAGGTCCCTGGAGCTGCTGCTGCTCTTGTGAGCCTGAGAACTCAGGGAGTGTTTGGACAACTTGGGATTGTTGGGACAGGAGCTGATGACTTTGATGGTCCTTATGGGTCCCTTTAAACTCAGGATATTCCACAGTTCTCTGATTCTGAACCAAATCCTTCTCATTACAGCCCATTTCAAATACTGGAAAACATCAGCAGCTCCCAGGGCTGCTGCAATTCCAAGGAAGCAACTGGAACAATGCCAGGTATTAATTTTCCCCCCGAGTCATCATAAGATGAAAGAATTCTCCACAATTTAAAGTGATGTTTAGATCATTGCTACAAACAAATTTGAAAGGCCTCATAAACACCAATAATGATCCCAACAATTTCATCACCTTGGTGGTGACATGTTATTGGAATTGGGGCGGGCAACCAGTGCTGGTCTTGTACCTCCAAGCTCTGATATAAAAGCTCTCCTCTCTCATCGCTCCTCCAAACACTTCCCTTGACTTCTCAGTGACTTGGGTAAGTCTTGATTCTTCTCTGTTGCTCTCAGTGTGTCTTCTTAGCGCTGGTTTTAACTGGGGTTGGTGTCCACCACCCATTCTGTTGGGTGTATATGCATCAATTGCTGACAGAGGTTCTGATGAAGAGCTTCTTCTGTCTCTGGGGTGGCAGATACACCTGGTTGGTGCTTGGAGCCCTGCGGAGTGAGGCACTGGTTGTGTGGCTGCCCCATCCCTGGAAGTGTCCAAGCCCAGGTCAGGGGGTTGGAACTGGATGAGTTTAAAAGTCTATTCCAACCCAAACCTTCAATGGTTTCTATGTCTGGTTCACTTCTAAGAAGTCCTGCAAAGAGCAGGGAGTTGGACTTGGTCCTTGTGAGTCCCTTCCAAGCTGAGATGGTCTATAAATCTGCAATTCTCTCATTCTTACTCTGACACATTTAATGCATCTCAAAGTTTGCATGTGAGGTTCCAAGTTTGATAATGAGCAACATGTGTCCTGCCATGGAAAACGTGGCTCTCCTTTGCTCTCCTGCTTTCATGTTCTTCCTCAAAACTCTGCTAAGGACTTACAGGACACAGTTAAGGAGAGATTTGCTCTTTATTGTCTTGTCAAATGGCTTTCTTAAAAATCCAGGCAGAGGCAATCCTATAATCTGTTGTTCCCTTGACTCTCATCAAAACTGGGATGAGTGGGAAGATGGAGCTACTGTAATTAAGTCCTATATAAGCCACATCTCATGTAAACCTGCTGAACCCAAATCTGGGTTTTGCTCCTGACTCATCCAACGACCTTGGACAAAGTCACTTTGCTCTCTGTGCTTTTGCTTCTCAGTTCTCAGTTTAATGTGTGAAAACACATCTTAGTCCTTTGTGGGATGTTCTGAGGGATGAGATTTTCTGAGCAAGGCAGAACATTTCCCATGTGTTGCTTGGACAATGTTTAGCAAAATTTTGAAAAAAGAGTATTAAGCAAAACTATTTACTTTGAATACTGTACTTGACTGGCTGTTTTTAATGTTGAATTTTGAACTCCTTGTCTTCTTTTCAGTCTAATCCTCAGTGTGAGCTCCATCCCTCCAAGATGTCCTGCTACGACCTGTACCCCAGCTCTGCCTGCGGCGTCGCCCGCCCCCTGCCCCTCGCTGACAGCGGGAACGAGCCCTGTGTCCGCCAGTGCCCCGACTCCACCACCCTGATCCAGCCACCCCCTGTGGTTGTCACCTTCCCTGGACCCATCCTGAGCTCCTTCCCTCAGGATTCAGTCGTGGGATCTGCTGGAGTGCCTGCTCTTGGACGCTCTGGGGGATATGGATCCCTTGGCTATGGGGGATATGGATCCTTTGGATATGGGGGATATGGATCTTCCCTGGGTTATGGGGGCTATGGCTCCTCCCTGGGTTATGGGGGATATGGCTCCTCCCTGGGTTATGGGGGATATGGATCTTCCCTGGGTTATGGGGGTCTGTATGGATATGGGGGCTGTGGATCCCTTGGCTATGGGGGTCTGTGGGGCTATGGAGGCTCCTCCCTGGGCTATGGGGGTCTGTGTGGATATGGGGGCTATGGATCCCTTGGCTATGGGGGTCTGTGGGGCTATGGAGGCTCCAGGGGCCTGTATGGCTATGGGAGATCCTATGGCTTTGGCTATGGCAGCAGGTTCGGCCGTGGCAGCTGCGGGATCTGCTAAACCCCACTGAGATACCCCTGAGTAAGGAAAAATGGGCAACTGAGGGATCCAATCTCAATCCACAGTTGTGGCCCCAAAGGAGGTGGTGTTGTGACCACTTCCACCCCATTCCAGTGGGCTGGAAGCACAGGACACCTCCTTGATTTATTTATCCTCTTCTTGTCGTCTTCTGAGCTTTGTTTCTTTTATCTGTGTGTGTAATGAGTGGGATGAAACAAGTCATTTACATTCTTCTCAAACGCAACTTCACTGTCTAGCTGAAGAAGAACAATTCTGGGAGGAGCTGCCTGCAGTCTGAGATCCTTGTTATCCTACAGTGCTTTTCTGTGAATGCTTCTTTCTCATTAAAGTGATTCTGTTCTGCATCAAACCAATGAACTTTGAGTTTTAATTGCTCTGGCTCTGAGTGTGCAACACTCCTTTTTGTGAACGGGGAAAACTCACAGCCTTGCACAGGTCAAGGCTCAAAACCACAGCTGAAACAGCCCAGCTTGGAGCAAAGTCAGTGCACTCAGTCATGTATTTTGGGATCAGGAATCCTCCCTCCCCAGGGCTACAGGAATACTATTACAGAGTCATAGAATCCTACAATAGTTTGGGTTGGAAGGGACCTTAAGGACCATCGCATTCCAATCCATGGGCAGGGACACCTCCCACTATCCCAGGTTGCTCCAACCTGGCCCTGAACACTTCCAGGGATGGGGCAGCCACAGCTTCTCTGGGAAATCCATTCCAGTCCCTCCCCACCCTCACAGGGAAGGATTCCTTCCCAATATCCAACCCAAATTTCCCCTCTGTCAGTCTGAACCCACCCCCTTGTCCTGTCCCCCCAGTTCCTGAGGAACAGCCCCTCTCCAGCTCCCCTGCAGCCCCTTCAGGTCCTGGAAGGTGCTCTGAGGTCTCCCCACAACCTTCTCCTCTCCAGGCTGAACATTCCCAACTCTCCCAGCCTGTCTCCATAGGGGAGGAGCTCCAGTTCCTTTGTCAACTTCGTGGCCTCCTCTGGACTTGCTCCAGCATTTCCATGTCCTTGTTGTGTTTAGAGCACCACAATTCAGCATTCCAGGTGGGATCTCACCAGAGCAGAGTACAGGGGGAGGATTTAAATCCTGATTAAGACATTTCCTACCCTATAGTTTTCAGGCACCAGAACTCTGTTCTCTCTGTTCCAGCCGTTCTTCCTGGTGTGGATGAGCCCTGGGGGACTGTGTGGAGTACCTCTTTTTTCTGTCAAAAGCCATCCAACATTTTTGATTTCATGATCACACAGAAGGACAATCCCCACACTTCAGAGTTCAAACTCCTTTGTGTGGCCAGAAAATTTAATTCAAGGATTTGACTTCCCACCATGTCAATTACTGAGGATGGGTTTTAAATAGTTGAGTGAGAACATGAAGCTCAAAGAGATAAAATACTTACTTGGAAGAAATTCTTACTGAAGTCTAAAGTGTTTTGGAATATGCTTAAAATCAGTGATCTAATATTAATTTCTCTGCCAGCGCTTCTCTGTAACCAGTGGAGCTACAACCAAGAAGCCAAATTCCTTCAGGATGTCACTGGGGAGGGAAGGGCAGGAATTCCCTCCGTGCTGAGGCTTCACAATGGTTTTGTACCTTGGAAATCCCTGATTTTTTGGGAAGGATATTCATCTCCATAGTTTAAGGTGGGGTTGGATGAAACTCTGAGCAAGCTGGTCTAGTGGAAGGTTGGAATCAGATGGTCTTTAGGTCCCTGTCAACACAAAACATTCCCTAATTCTATGATAGTTTAGGCTGTTACTGACACCTGCACAGAGGTGACAACATGAGAGAAGACCACCAGACCATGGCAAGTTTGATGCAATAAACTTTTAATGATAGCAAGCAAAGAAATACATTTTAGAGTCTCCATGGAGTAAGAAACTCCTCTCCAACCAGAGGTACATTCACACATGGTTGAACCGGGTGTTTTTCTGAGTCTCAGCTGTTGGTTTGAACAAATAAAACTCATTTTGAGTGCTTTGGTTACATGTTTACCCCAGACAAAACAGAAATGGGGCTGGAGAAGCATTAAGACAGAAAACAGCAGCAGAAATTAAGAGGAGAAATTCCAAAGGGGCTGAAGAGCTTCAGCTCCATGGCCTTGGGACAGGGCAGTGGTGGTTCCGAGCTCTTTGGCTGGGAAACCATCACATCTCGTTGTTGGTTAGACCTGGCCTGGGGTGTCTCAGTGGGATTTAGCAGGGCCCGCAGCTGCCACGGCCGTACCTGTTGGACCTGTAGGAGTAAGGGCTGAAGGAGCCAAAGGATCTCCCATAGCCCCCCAGACCCCCATAGCTCAGGGAGGAGCCCCCACAGGCCCCCAGACCCCCATAGCCCAGGGATCCATAGCCCCCAGATCCATACAGACCCCCATAGCCCAGGGAGGAGCCANTGGAGTCGGGGCACTGGCGGACACAGGGCTCGTTCCCGCTGTCAGCGAGTGGCAGGGGGCGGGCGACGCCGCAGGCAGAGCTGGGGTACAGGTCGTAGCAGGACATCTCGAAGGGATGGGAGTAGATCTGTGGGAGGTGTTAGTTTGTTAACATTAAATATATGTCAAACATTAGGCTGTGCTGAAAGAGTCCAACAGAGTATCAGAAGGAAACCTGGGAAGTTTTTCCTATTACTATTCTTCCTGTCACCGTAATCTCGAGGCTAGTCTTGACTTTGTAACAACAAAGTCATGTTCTCTTCAATTGCATCCAAAAAAGTCATGAACTTTTCTTCTGGATCTTTGGAATTTCCAGTGGAGATCATTTTGACAGTAATACATTGCTCTTAGTTGATGGTTCCTACTCGATAAGTTTGATCTTTCCTGTTATAAACTCAGCAGACCAAATGCAGCCACATATAACAATATATATGAGTTGTTCTTTGCTTCCTAAAAGATAACCAAGGACTTCTTCCAAGTGCTAAAATGCTACAAGTTGGATTCAAAACTGTTTCATCTACTCCTCTCCTGGGGTCTGTCTTTAGAAGGTCTGGAGATGAATGAGAACTCAAACATTATTTTCAGCAGCAAATGTTCTGCAGATCACTGACAGCCTGAGAGTAACCAGAGAGAACTCAGCCCTAAGTTAAAGCCCAGAGCTCTTGACAGGAAGTTTAGAGAAGTTTAAGAGAAGTCTGACTTACCTGATTCACAAAGGTGGATGAATTGAGAGAAGTGGATGGAAAGCCTTGGAGCAGAGAGCTTTTATAGAGCCCTCTGCTTGCCTGGAGGACATTGGGCACCTGATGTGTGAGTTCATAATTAGGTCCCAACCCCAAATTGCAGGACACATAATTCCTCAAAGTGCTGAAATTGTTTGTGCTTATTGCTTGTGCATTGCAGGCACTTCAAACCCACACAGAGCATGACATGCACATTCCACCCCAGACCTCTATTGTCTTCAGGCTTTAGGTGTGGAATTAATTTTTATTATTCCATTGCTTTCCAGAGCGTTAGGGGAGGAAATAAGCTGGCTTGATTTATTTACAAGTCCTGATAATTAGGATGATAGGAGGACAGTCATACTTTTGTCAGTTTACAGGTCTTTTACTGCAGTCAACAGGATACCTGGAGCCAAATGGAATTTCTTGCAGGATCTCAAATGAGGACTCGGGGCAAATAACAAGGGTAAACCCATTCTTTCTGCAGGCTCAGCACTCCTCCCTCCAGCTGTTCAATGCAAGGCAAACACAATGATCAGGAGCATCTTTTCATGGCTTTAATATCAAAGAATCACATCATGGAATGGTTTGGGTTGGAAGGGGCCTTGAAGACCATCTCATTTCAACCCCCCTACCATGGGCAGGGACATCTCCCATGAGCCCAGGTTGCTCCAAACCTGGCCTTGGACTCTCCCAGGGATGGGGCAGCCGCAGCTTCTCTGCCCAACCCATGCCAGGGCCTGCCCACCCTCACAGGGAGGAATTTATCCCCAATATCCCACCTAAACCCCCTCTCTGTCAGTTTGAAGCCATTCCCCTTTGATTGATCCAGGGGGTTGTCCCAATCCAGGTGCAGCACCAGCACTTGGTCTTGTTAAACTGAAGTCTCAACTAGTTCTCTTTCAGTCCCTGACAACAAAGAAATATTACAGCTGGGACCACAAATTCTGTAGAAACTAATTTTTCTGAGTTGTTTCATCAAACTTTGTTTTCCTTTGTCATGTTTTCTCCTCCTACTGTTACATATTTGAGACACACCAACGTGTATTTTGAATAAAAAAGAAAAGGCAGATTTAATTTTTAAAGTCAAAGGAAGGTCAAAAAGTGTTATAAACCACAAAGTGATTATGGGGAAAACCCCAAGTGACCTCAATTTACCTGTTTAATGTGATAATCTCTCCTAATAGTGGGGTGGATAAATCCAGGCACACATTGTATACGACTATGACACAGTATGGACAGGTTAGTAATGGGTGTTCTGCAGGGATTTGAAAATCCTTTGGAATGCCCTTGTAAAACCTTGACAAGGTTGTTTTTTTTTTTCCCCAGGATAATGGCTCGGGAAATCTCCATATGTATCTCCAGATTTGGAAAAGCTCATAATTTATAAGTAATACATGGTGTGAAGATAAGCAGGTCGGGCGATTATGATAACGATGATAATGACAGAGTGGTAAAGAAACCTCAGCAAAAGGCAGCATTTGCCTTTCCCAGCAGATTCCCACCTCCTAATTGCTCCCTGCTGAAAGATGCCATCAATGATGGGATTAACTGCGAGATCCTTGCAAAAAACAAAGGGGTTTTATTTATCCTACAGTTAAATTTGGGGGGTGAGGGGATTCATATATAGAATCATGGAATGGTTGGGGTTGGAAGGGACCTTAAAGATCATCTTGTTCTGGGGCACCTTCCACTAGACCAGGTTGATCCAACCTGGCCTTGGACACTTCCAGGGGTGGAGCAGCCATGGAATAATCTGTGTCAGGGTCTCCCCACCTTTTGCAAAAACATCTCAGTAAAACATAAATTCAATTATTAATTCAATGTACACTTTGATTATTTTGAGTTCTCCATCCTAATGTTTGAAAACATGAATACCTCTCATTTCAGAACTAAATTCAGCTTTAAGCTGCTCTCAGTTTGAAGGTCAGAGAAAACCTAAGGCTGTCCTGGACACGTGCCCCAAAATCCCATGATTTTATGATTTTCTGATAAATCTGAGCATCGTTGTCCTACAAGACAGGAGGAGAAGGATATCAGTGCATAACCAGCTCATTCTCAACTGCAAAGAGAGCAGAAAACTGGCATTAATGTAATGAATCATGTTTAGGATGAAAGATGCATTAATTTCACCCATCAGCCTCTTAGATGAAAGGACCTCGTGTGATGTAACGTGCGTGTCGTGTTACGAGAGAACGCAAATCAAGAAACAAACACAAACACAAAGCGCAACAGTTTCATCATTTTGCAGGGCTATCAATACAAAAAACGTGCCTTGTCACCTAATTAGCTCATTAAATCAGCCTCTCACCCCTCGGGCACTCTGAACTGTATAAAAGCTGCCTCCACTCGGGGTTCTCCAACATCTTCTCCTCACTCCTTCTTCCCGACGACTTGGTGAGTCTGGAGCTGCTCTTTCCAGCTCTTGGAATTTCTCTTTGCTTAAAAATTTCTCTGGGATGGAAAATTCGTCAGGGATGGTCTGTTCCATTAAGAATTAGTAGGTAAAATTTTAGGTGAACAGATAAAGCCTGGAAAACTTTTATTAACAACTCTTCTCTGCCTCTGGGGTCATCATTTAATTTCAAAGAGAAACGGAAGGTTCTTGATACAGCAGGAAATGAAGTTTGTTATTGCGTTGCTTCTATTTGTACCCATGTTGAGAGTAGTTCAACATTTCTTCTTCCTCTCTCTTTGGTTAAATGGTTGACTGGAACTCACTTGAAAAATTAATCTTCTTGGTTTGCAGGGAAATGCTGAGCTTCGAATGCGACCTGCCATTATATCCAGATTATTCTTTTACATATCACTCAAAACACTTTTATTTAGAGATAAATGGGCATGAGAACTGCCAGAGATCAGGCACTGGTTTAGGGTGGGACAGGGAGGAATTCAGAGATGTTGAAGATGCTCTGTAAAGTATTTTTTTAGGATAAAAAGAGGTCATGGAGGGAATTTAAGGAACTGAAAGCTGGAGGGTTGGGTTTCTTGTTAATTGTTTGGGTTGAGTCTTTCCCATGATAGATCAGAGCCCAAAATCAAAACTCTGTGGTGTTAAGAGAGTTGTAAATATCTCAGTACTCTGATTAAATGTTTGGAAATTTGGGCCAATCATCTTTGCAATTCCCTTGTAATGGTCTCATCAAACAAGCTACTGAGCAAATCTGAATAGACAATGAGTTCTAATCCCTGTTTTGACAAGGATCAGCACAAAGGAGATCAGTGGGAATGAAGAGCTAGTCACGAAATCATGAACAACAACTCTTGGAGTCCCACTCCTTGCTGAGCCACTGACTCACCGCAGCATCTGAGCAAATAATTTTGCTCTTCTGCTCCAATTTTCATTTTTAATAGCTGTGAGGAAATCGCTGCGCTTCAAAGCACTCTCGTCTGGGGAAAGGCAGAGAGCTCTACAGCAGGTTTGTGTAGGTAAATAACAGCTTGTCCTTGGTAAAATCAACCCTTGCAGATCGACCTCCACCCCTGCAAAATGTCCTGCTACGACCTGTACCCCAGCTCTGCCTGCGGCGTCGCCCGCCCCCAGCCCCTCGCTGACAGCGGGAACGAGCCCTGTGTCCGCCAGTGCCCCGACTCCACCACCCTGATCCAGCCACCCGCTGTGGTTGTCACCTTCCCTGGACCCATCCTGAGCTCCTTCCCTCAGGATTCAGTCGTGGGATCTGCTGGAGTGCCNAATCCCACTGAGACACCCCCTGACTGAAGAGTGCTGGCAAATGACACAGTTTGGATCCTCAGCTCAGCTCCTGAGCAAGGGGCAGAGCACCAGACTTCCCATATTTCCCTCTCCCTTTGTTTCCTCTCCTCCCCCTTGCCCCCACCAGTGGCCCGATGTCTGACTCCACCACCCCCTGGCTTCTCCCTGAAACTTCTGCCTCCTGAGACAAAGCTCAAGGAACATCTCTTGTGAAGCAACCTTCCTGTGTTTGCCGTGTGTCTTTGTCCAGGGGGGCTTTCCTGCCCCTGAAATAAAACAATCCTGCATGCAATACCTGTATCTGTTTTTCCTGTCAAAGCCCAGTGTGTGATTTAGGGGTCCCTCATCCTACACATGCCCATGGTGATCTCTCAGCCCCATCAGATCCAGGCTGAGCTGCCTTTGGACCCACCCCACAGATGGTCTTGCAGCTTGAGCTGTTGCTAAGCTGAATTTAGGGTGTCCCTTTAAACTGATTATTCCCACTGTCAGACTTCCAGTAGTCAGGGCAATTTTTTTCATCCACTTGAGCACTGGGAAAGGGTCACCGTGACCCCAAGCCAAGAGTACAAGGAGCCTTTGGACAACGATCGCAGGGACATGGTGGGATTGTTGGGGTGTCCTGTGCAGGGCCAGGAGCTGGATTTGATGAGCCTGGTTGGTCTCTTGCAATCAGGATATTCTATGACTCCATTTTTAACTAGTTAATTTAGTGCTGGAATTCCCTTTAATTTTACACCTTCCAGATCGTGTACCAGAAATCATCAAACTGCCTTCAAAGACAGGGTAAAAAAATGTGGCCTGAAGTTCCATCAAAGCCTCCTCTGAAAAAGAGTGAAAGGAGGAAGGTGAATAATGGGAAACAATTTCTAAGATTGGTATCAGCTGAGCGAAGATGAAGCACAACCTCTTTTTTTTTCCTATTAATCACTGCCATGATAACAGTTGCCTCAAGGGAGGTTTGGCTGAGCCTGTTTGGCAGCTGGGTGAAGTGAAAAGAACATGAACTAATGCTTTAGAGAGGATTTACCTCTTCCTTCTCTGAGACTCTTTCAAAGAAAAACTCCACACACAAATGTACAATTTCTTGATCTTGATCCTCTGCAAGTCTGATTTCTCACAGATGGTTTCAGTGTTCCTCCCCATATGGAATTGGATATGTCAGATGGCCATGTGCTGTAAGTAATAACAAATTGAAATGGAAATTCATCCATGGTGCTCATGAAGGTTGTTTTTATTCTAAGAAAACAGTATTTCATTTCTATGGACAAATAAATATTCATTGAGAATATTTTGACCAAGAATCCCAGACTCATTTTGGCTGGAAAAGACCTCCAAGACCATCGAGTCCAAGCCTTCACCCACCTCCACCCAAGCAGAGGTGTGTTGTGTCAGACACAAGGGCTTAGCACAAGATAACACCAGTGGTGAGAGCTTTTAACACCGAGACAACACGATGACTTGGCTTTTACTTGGGCTGGATGCCTGAGCAGAGTGAGCTCATGTCTGATTGCAAAACACCACACAGAGATGCCCTTTCTCTCCGTGTCTGATGTTATATGGGAGTTGTAAGGATGGAGGGAATTACTACATTTCCTACTCAAGACTCAGTCTCAGAAAACCTCTAATTATTCGTTTACGTTGAGGGCATTGGCACATCTTTAGGGAGCGCTCTGGTTTAATGCCCCGATAACATAAAGCTGAGTGGCACCAAACAGGAGGGAATCAGACTTCCAGACTGGAAAAACGAGCTGTCTTAACTGATGGGAGGAAGAGTAACAGTGGGATTGTCAGGAACTCAGGGCAAAGCCGGGTACCTGCTCTGCTGACTGCGGAGAAAAGAGGTGGTGTAATGGGAGGGAAACTTTCCTGTCTGACCATCCAGGAGCCACTCCAGCAGTCACACTGAGAATTCCAGAGTCACTGAGCCTGGAAAACACCTCTAAGATCATCAAGCCCAACCTCTGACTGATCAGCAGCTTCTCAACCAGAGCAGAGCACTGAGGGCCACGTGCAGTTGCAACACCCAAGACAGGAGTGAAGTCCCTTCACAGGGGGGTGGTCCAGGGATCCCACAGGGGTCCTGTTTGAGTCCGCACACACCCCACAGAGTCAGAGAAGGTTTCCTTCTGGCTTATCCCAGGTTTTTTAAGCAGAGTGTCAGGGTTCTGGATCCTTATTATATCAAATATATTAAATATATATTAAATGCATATCAAATATGTATTGAATATATATAAAATATATATTAAACATATATAAATAATGGAATCAAATATAATAGACACATATAAAAATAGCTTTATATATTAAATACATATAAATCCTTAATTAATCCTATTAAATATATAAATATATGTAAATCCTTAACTCAAATAATTTAACCATGGTGCAACAACAGAATAACAGTTGGTGCCTCCAAGGAGGGACCCTGAATTAAAGGACACTCTGGGCTTTTATACCCTTTCAGTCCCATCATGTGGAAGTCTGGGGTCACCAGCTCCTGCTGTGCCTCAGTGTCCACTCACTGTGCNATTACTACATTTCCTACTCAAGGCTCAGTCTCAGAAAACCTCTAATTATTCGTTTACGTTGAGGACATTGGCACATCTTTTGGGAGCGCTCTGGGTTAATGCCCCGATAACATAAAGCTGAGTGGCACCAAACAGGAGGGAATCAGACTTCCAGACTGGAAAAACGAGCTGTCTTAACTGATGGGAGGAAGAGTAACAGTGGGATTGTCAGGAACTCAGGGCAAAGCCGGGTACCTGCTCTGCTGACTGCGGAGAAAAGAGGTGGTGTAATGGGAGGGAAACTTTCCTGTCCGACCATCCAGGAGCCGCTCCAGCAGTCACACTGAGAATTCCAGAGTCACTGAGCCTGGAAAACACCTCTAAGATCATCAAGCCCAACCTCTGACTGATCAGCAGCTTCTCAACCAGAGCAGAGCACTGAGGGCCACGTGCAGTTGCAACACCCAAGACAGGAGTGAAGTCCCTTCACAGGGGGGTGGTCCAGGGATCCCACAGGGGTCCTGTTTGAGTCCGCACACACCCCACAGAGTCAGAGAAGGTTTCCTTCTGGCTTATCCCAGGTTTTTTAAGCAGAGTGTCAGGGTTCTGGATCCTTATTATATCAAATATATTAAATATATATTAAATGCATATCAAATATGTATTGAATATATATAAAATATATATTAAACATATATAAATAATGGAATCAAATATAATAGACACATATAAAAATAGCTTTATATATTAAATACATATAAATCCTTAATTAATCCTATTAAATATATAAATATATGTAAATCCTTAACTCAAATAATTTAACCATGGTGCAACAACAGAATAACAGTTGGTGCCTCCAAGGAGGGACCCTGAATTAAAGGACACTCTGGGCTTTTATACCCTTTCAGTCCCATCATGTGGAAGTCTGGGGTCACCAGCTCCTGCTGTGCCTCAGTGTCCACTCACTGTGCTGGCCACAGGTCCCGGTACCTTTGTATGCTCTGGGGGGACTTTATTATAAACAAAAAATGCCAGACAGTTGTGGAAATATAAGCAGAACCTGTTAAAACAAGGAGGAGAACACACCCAGTTTCCCTTTGACTGCCAACATGTCCCGACTTCTCCAAGAGACAGGGAAAATAAATGGGATTAATGCTAAATAAACTAACATGGTACAACAGAAAGGGGTGGAAAAAAATGTTGGCTGTCAAAGGGAAGATTATCTGTGCTTGCTGTTGCCACCAAGGGAGTTACACATTCCCTAAAGGAGGTACAGCAGCAGTTTTGTACAAGGACAAAGATTTGGAGATTGGAAAGGCAGTATCTGATGTTCTTCTGGAACAAAAACAGTATCTAAGACAGACATACTTCTAATACAAAAATATGACCTAAATATAACACTGTACAGATGATTTTTTTATCTGTGTGTATCAGAACAGAAGCATATATAAGCAGCCTTGAGGAGAGATTAACACTAACTAGCACATATCAATCACTTCCTGCACTTCTGCCATTGAATGGCTCCTGTCTGCATTGTCCATCCCCAAAAATAAGATATTTCATGATATGACCAAAATTAAATTGGAGGTGAATACAAACAAAGCAGGAGTCACCTCTTCTCTCAGACATGTTAAAATGCATGATAGCTTGTGAAGAAATGAGGAGAGACCACTTTTCACTCCCACGACTGCCAAGAAAAGAACACCAAACAAATAAACAGGGAGACCAGACTTGGATGCAGGAAAATGTTTATTGTGCCCAGTGAGGCAGGAGAGACAGTGAGAGA
>VXBX01008072.1:0-30920 GCA_013400415.1 Scytalopus superciliaris
ATTTTAAATCCATAACACATGGACATATTCCCATTTTTCTTTCCCAGGTTTCATGATTAAAACAGTATTGTCCTTCCCTGTGGCCATTACTTCAGCTGATATGGAAGGGCCATTTACTGCTCCATTATTAAGACTGGTGGATCCAAAACCTTTATCTCCACGAACAGTAGTGACTTGAGGTGGATCTCATTTTTTCACAGTTGTTTTTAAAACTGGCAATATCAATAATTGTGCTATTCTCTTGTGGGGTTGAATAATGAAATCATGTTCACATTATTTAATAAAATTACTTTTATTTCTCCTTGAAAATCTGCATCAGTTACTGCCTCCATAACATCAACACCTTTTAAGGTCAAGTGTGAGCGAGCAGTTACCAACAGAAAATGTCCTGGAGGAATTTGAATTCCTGTTTCAGTATTGATAATTCTTACTTGCTTTTGATTTATCCCAATTAATGCTAATGCATAAGGGTCCAGTCTGGCAGCCTCCAGAGTGGCCCTGTAAGGGGCATTGCTCCCAGAATGATTTCCCAATAAATTGAAGTCTCGCTCATTGTTAGGGTCACATTTGCAAATTGGGTGTAGTCATGTGCATCAAGGGGTTTCCGTTTCCCTAATGGCCTGTTGTTTGGGATATGTAATGCATCTGTGAGATGGGTTCTCCATTTGGGGCAGGTTCCCATCTCTTATTTTTTTCAACTGCTTATGCAACAACCTGTTCATCATTCAGTCAGTCCTGCAGCTTGTGCATAGTATGGTATATGAAAAACCCACTGGATATTTTGCTGCTCATCATATTGTTGAACAAATTTATTTTTGAAATGAGACAGACTGTCGGTTTGGATCTGTAAGGGAATTCTATAGTACAAGTATGTTTACTTGCATTCCAGTAGGCTTCAGGCCCTTAGAGTCATACCTACATATCTGCCTGTCTTCAGCTTATTTCTCTCTTGTACCTTACTGAGTTTTTTCAAGATACACCTTTCTATTCCCGTACCCTAATTTCCCATGTAGTTGACATTTTTCTCGCCCTTCTTTCTCTTTTTAGAGAAAAAGATCTCCTCAGGCTCATTCATCTGCCTTCCCTTGTCTGAAACCTTGACCTTGATTGTGCAGTATCTCAAGTCTTGCTTTGCTATCCCTCCCCCCATATTATGGTGTTGGCGTTAGCACAGCAGTTGCAGTGAAAACTCAGACCATGCAATCCTCTTCTTTTATTTATCAGTTTCACTTGAAAGTTATTTTGGTTTTCTTGGTCTATTAGCAAAAAAATATTCAGAGACCTTAAAGAAATAGTAGGAATTGTTGGCCTGCCTACCTGTGGTGCAGGTTCATAAGATCATACAACTGTTCTGTGACAAGTTTGATTTTTTGGTGAAAAGCTGTGCAAGCTGTTCACATGACACAAGGCCTTTATTTAGTTTGTTTTTTTTTTTTTTCATTTTTTGAAACATTGTGATCCTTCTTGCATTTGGTATTGTGGAAGGTCAATACCTGTGATAGACTAAGACCAGTGTGGTTGTAACACTGAGTTTAGTGGTGCTGGGTATCTTTCTCCTTGTGGTAGAAAACCACGTGTATCATAAAAGCAGGAGTTAATAATTTAAAAAAAAAAATTACAACTTAGTATTATAATTATTTTGGAAATGTTATTAAGCTGTTAGCAACTTATGCAGGATTGGAGCCTCTTGTTTACTTCAGGAGGAGTTTACATGAAAAAATAAATGTATGATCAAGCTCTCTAAGGTGAGTACTTCTTATTGAGATAGAATACTTGCTTCAGCTTTTGTCTCTTATTTTACCTTAGTCAGTGACTAGGTAAAAGTGGTGTTTCAGTACATTCTATTAAACTGTATGCATTCTGTAAACCTGGAAGAATTACTCAGATTTCTGTAATTTTGTTCTATGAATTTGTTAATAGAAAGAAAAACTTGTATCTCACAGTTGTACCATCTCCCCTTCCTGCCCCCCAGTTTTGCCTCAGTATGTTTATCCCTTCTTTATACAGTTGGCAGTTTCTCAGAACACTTAGATCAAATAAATGGAAGAAGTGAGAGTGTGGACAGTACAGATAACTCCTCAAAGCCAGCTGGTGAAGTTGCATCTCACATTGCTCGTCAGCGACTGGAAAGCACAGAGAAAAAGAAGATCTCTGGAAAAGTCACGAAGTCCCTTTCTGCAAGTGCTTTGTCCCTCATGATCCCAGGAGGTAGAGATAAATACTTCTCATTGAAATGTTATGCCTTATGCAATGTTACCATGGTTTATGACACAATGGCAAGATTTTGGAGAGTCCAGAATGGATTCTGTATCACAGGTTTTTGTTTCTCATATTCACTTGCATGATTAGAAGGTGCAATCTTGTCTGCAAGTTGTGGTGATGACATTACAGCTAAGGGGCCTTCTATGGCAGACAGAAATGTAACTTACTGGTGACTTTTTTTGACAGTGTGCATGCACAGCAGAATGCGACTGCAGTCCTTTCTCCTTTCAACAGTAGGGTTGTGGCTTACCTAGCTCCCTGTGTATAGCTCCAATAATAGATGTTTTTTACAGCAGCACAGTCAGGATGACTCGTTCTCTTCATTCAGTGTAAGAAAAGCTGGAGAGCAGCATCACAAAAATTAGAAGTAACATGTAGGCTTCTATTTGCATTACACTGACTAAGATGAAGTGCTCAAAATTTGGAGCCAGAAACAATGCTATAAGTAAGTGGAAGTACAACAGTAGTGTTGAGTGTTTCCACACAAAGCATTGATGCTGTGCTGTGTCATGGTTCAGAATTGAAGTCCAGACTTCCTGTACTGCTGCAATTGTATTCACATTTCCACAAATGTGAGTACATAGTGCATTTAAGAAAACAGAGTAAAAGGAAGTTGTAATTGATGTTGTTGCAAGAAACTACTTTGGTTTACGTGATGTAGCAGAGTGTAGAAATAGAGGCTTGGTACAAGCATTAGGTTACTGTCCTAGGTAACAAATATTGTGGTTTAATTAAAATAATTTTTATCTGTATCTATATATAAATGAAAACAAGAAAACAGCTAGCAATTTGTTAAACACTGCTGGATGATTTGGGGAGCAGTTTTGGGTGTACTCAGGATAACATCTGCTACCAAGCTCTGATTTTCTTTTCATTAATGTTTGTTAGGAAAAGACTGAGAATTGTTCTTGCAAAGTTAGCAATGAGTGTGTTTCCTGTCCAAAAGGAAAAATCAGTCTACATCTAACAAGTTAACCCTTGCATTAAAAGATAGGGTTTACCCTACAGGGAAGAAAAATTAGTTCTAATATCTGGTTGTTGGTTAAACATCTCGTTCACTTACATGCACACCAGGTGAGGAAGACAGGTTGTCTATAAAAAGAGAATGACACAAAGGTGTCATTAAACGAAGTTTGTGGGTTCAGAATGTACCCTAAAAAGCACATTTTTTTCTTATAGATGTGTTTGGTGTTTCTCCTTTGGGAAGTCCTATGTCTCCCCATTCCCTGTCATCTGATCTTTCATCATCCCGAGATTCATCTCCCAGCCGTGATTCATCAATTGCAGCTGCAAGTCCTCATCAACCAATTGTAATTCACAGTTCAGGAAAAAAGTATGGCTTCACCATCCGAGCAATCAGGGTTTATGTGGGTGACAGCGATATCTACACTGTGCACCATATTGTTTGGGTAAGAGTACTTTTTTTGGTGATATACAGCCACAGAAAACTTTAACGGTGTATTAATTTATTTTTTTTTGTGCCTCTGACGTCTGTTTGTTGATTTACTGTGTAAATCATGATATGCCAAGCAATTTTCCACCCCTTTTTATCATGCATGACAACTGCCCTGCTGTACAGAGCTTACTGAATACCAGTAGCAACAAGCAGTGTTTCAGTGAGCTTTGAAACCGTTCCAGGCACCATCTAAATATAAAGTTTGAGTAAGTAGTTGATGGTCAAAGGGCTGGATGTATTTTTCTTTCCTTCCTTTATAACTTAGTAAGTTTCTTCATTGTCAGTGGGTTTTATGGGAAGAGTTCATTAAGCAAAGTCTACTCTAGAAAGTACGAAGGTTAAACAGGAGTTCATTTTCTGTGCATTCTCTTTGTCTCGGTTTTTCAGAATGTGGAAGAAGGAGGTGCGGCTTACCAAGCAGGTTTAAAAGCTGGAGACCTGATTACTCATATCAACGGAGAGCCAGTGCATGGTCTTGTTCATACGGAAGTTATTGAGTTGTTGTTGAAGGTAACTGTTGGACAACTGGGATACAAAGCGATTGCTGTTTTCACTAATGATTGAGGGATTATGTTTGTTTCCTTGAGATAAGTCAGTAGATCTTATGGTTGTTAGAAGTACAAACTATAACCTGCTATTGCGACATATCTGGAGAAAGTCCAAAAACTTTCATATATCCTGCTATGATTTTAGTTTATCTGGCATAGCTTGGCACTGATGCTGAGATAGCTGAATTAAATTCGAGGCAATGACAAAAAGAGATGTCTGTCTCTCAAAAAAAAAAAAAATTTACATTTTCAAGCACTTATTTGAATGCTTACATTTTCATCAGGTAATTCATGCTTTTGATGATTATGATACTTGTAATTTTTCATCTTTTAAAGTGAAAACAGTGAGAAGAAAAACAAAGAATATGAAATGCTTCCTTGCCTCCTGCACAGGAGGTTGCCTTTCATAATCTGTGGATCAAAACTGGTTTTGTCTAATATGTAGGCAGGCATGTCTGACAGAGTTTCTTTGACTAATGCAATTCTCATCCTGGATCTGGACTTTTATGAATAATCTGTCACGTTTTTCTCTTGTGGAGTTTCCTGAGGTCTGTCCTATTAGAAAATTGTATTTTTCCCTTGAAAACAAACAACTTTTTTTAATGAATTTTTCTTAATTGAATAGTGTCTTGGCTTTCCTCTGTAGCTCATCATATCTCAGTTTTCATGTAATTTTTTTCAGCATAGGCTGATGTATGTAGGTCAGAATTACTTTAGACAGCTATATGCTTATTTCCTATATTATTAAAAATTCCTGTTACAACATGCAAAGCTTTGCTTGTCAGAGTGGGTAGTCTGCTATAAAAGAAGTCAAAAAAAGCACTGGAAAGCAGTGAAGTAATGGTGAAATATGAATTGCTAAGGAAAGATGCAAAATGTACTTTTCCTTAAGTCTTTATTTTCTTTCTCTGAAACGAGCAGGAATGTCCAAATTTTTCAATTTTGCAAGAAATATGCAACAGAAAAATCTGTAATTTTAGGCAGTTGGGTGTGCAGTCGCTTTCTGTGTGAGATACAGAAAAAGGCAACCTTGACAATCCTGCTCACTACTACAAGAGTAAACTCCAAACAAGAGGTTGTTATTTATCCAAATGGGCTGTATCATGAATTAGTTTGGGCTATTAGAATTTCTTTGAAAGAAGTTCGTTGTAGTGGTATACAGTGCTGAGCAGGAGTTATACAGTATTAAAACATAAGATGAGCAGGAAATACCTATACTATTCATTGAGTCATCTGTTTGTGCTCATTTGAACAAGATGAAAGGATGGTTTGGGACTGACAACGAAGACTCAATTTTACTCCTCTGTTTCATCACTGTATTCTGAGATATGAATGGGCAGTGCATGGACCGCTGTGCAGTTATGCCTGCTCTTTGTGGGAAAATAGAAGGTTTCTTTAGAAACTTTCATTGTGAATATTACAGTCTTAATAGTCCTTGGTCTCCTTCTGTCTAGCTATAATTATTGGGATTTCTCATTGTCCTGAAGCTGGAATGGAGGAAGTTAAGAAATACGGCAAAAATGGAGAACTTCCTAATCATCGTTTATTTGACATGCCTGGCAACATCTGCATAGGGTTCCCTGCACTAACACCTCTTACTCTGATGCTGGAGCTCATTCTTGTTGCATTCACTTCTGTAGTGTAGATTCAATTCAAAGCAAAGTTGTCTTGTGTTACTCATATTACTCACACTTAAAGCATCCTCCTTCATTTTGGCAGAGTGGCAACAAAGTCTCAGTAATGACAACTCCTTTTGAAAACACTTCCATCAAGACAGGACCTGCCAGGCGAAACAGCTACCGTAGCCGAATGGTCAGGCGCAGCAAGAAGACCAAGAAGAAGGAGAGTTTGGAGAGGTGAGTAATCCTTTGCTTTCACAGTGAATGTGTTTCCTTGTGTGTGTGTATGTATATACAAAATAAATTTAAAATATGAAATTAATACAGTTCTCTCTTTGTCTTCTATGTATTTTTACCTTCTTCTCTGGCCTTCTAATCTTGTTTTGCCTAAACTAGATCTGCGAAAATAATCTTTAAAAGTTCTGCATGGTAAACATCTAGATATGGGGGAAGAAAGTGAATAACTGAGGTTGCATTTTGATTTAAGTATCTTTTTGCACTTGTTTAATGAAACTTCCTAGTGCAAAGTTTTTTAATATTTTTGTTTGATGACAAGTTAGTGTATTTTGTAAATGCATCACTAGTATTTTACAGATATTCCTTCAGTTTTGGTGGGTTCCTAAATCATGAAAATGAAGATTTATACTCAGAAGGAGATAATTGTTGTTCTAAAACACAGTAAACAAATTTTAGTACAAATTAGATTTAATTGCAATATCTGTCCCACCTATTGGCAAACCAGGATGTTTTCTGAACTTCATGCTCTGTGGTGGTTGGCTTTCATGTAAAGATAGATTTAATAGTTACATAATGGAAGAGGGAATCAATGTCAGCTTGCAAGAATTTTGCCTGTGGTAATAGTATCTCCTGTGCATCTTAATTTACAATTAATGCTGTGCTTTTTTCACACAAGGAGAAGATCTCTCTTTAAAAAGCTGGCAAAGCAACCCTCGCCTCTTCTTCATACCAGCAGAAGTTTTTCCTGCCTAAACCGATCACTTTCTTCAGGGGAGAGCTTGCCTGGGTCTCCAACCCACAGCTTATCTCCTAGATCTCCTACCCCAAGCTACCGTTCCACTCCTGATTTTCCATCAGGTGAGTGTGAAGAAGTGGAGGGCAAAAGAAAAGAACTTTGAAGAGTGTTGTATTCCCTGTGAGCCTCCACAGATCTGATACACTCTGCTAAGAGCAGTGAGCTCTGACAAGCACAGTCGTTGAACAGCTCATTTCTGTCTGGAAAAGGGAAAAATATTCCTGATGCAAAATCAGAGCTGTTTTTATGATACAGAAGCTCATAAAAAGGAATTGGCTGTTCAAAGTTTGTTCTAGCATTTAAATCTGAGTCCAGTGGCTCTAAGTTGAGTAACAAAACAATCCCAATCTGTAGCAAAAGGGAGAATCTTGCCTAGGAGAGGGTATCTGATAAAAGGGTCAATCTGAGGTTAAGGTTGCTACGTAGTGGAACTATCATGGGCACTCATGAATGCAGATTATTGCTGAAAAGATTAGCGGAATGTTGAAATACGCGTCTTTTTTGCCTCCTAAAGGCCTGTCCCTTTTTCCTGTTTTTACTACTGTCACAATTGAAGTGTGTACTAGAAGTTAACTGCTGTTATACCATCCCTTGGCAAAGGTAAATAATCTGGAAAGCCTTGATCATTGCTTTGAGTAGCTACTGCAGAAAGCATTAGCTATTCTGTTTAAGTAGAAGGAAGAGATAACTTCAAGGGGATGATGGAAGACGAGGAAAGGGAGAAAGGGCAACGTAATTGGAATGATGTGGGGTTTGCAGCCCAACCACTTAAAACCTTCCAGATTTTGGAACATTGTGGCAGGAGATGGAATAGGACTTCTGTTCTGTTTCTCACTTAACATTTATATGGAAGATGGAAGAAGTCTTGCTGTTCTTATGTTTATTTGCTTGGGTTTTCTGTTCTTTTTGTAGGTACTAACTCTTCCCAGAGTAGCTCCCCTAGTTCAAGTGCTCCCAATTCTCCAGCTGGTTCAGGACACATAAGACCCAGCACTCTACATGGCTTGGGTCCAAAGCTGGGTGGGCAAAGATACAGATCAGGAAGACGCAAATCAGCTGGCAGCATTCCCCTCTCTCCTCTTGCACGGACACCTTCTCCGACACCCCAGCCAACATCTCCTCAGCGATCTCCATCACCATTGCTGGGACATTCTATTGGAAATACAAAGATAGCTCAATCTTTTCCTAGCAAAATGCACTCACCTCCAACTATTGTAAGGCATATTGTCCGGCCAAAGAGCGCAGAGCCACCGAGATCTCCACTCTTAAAGAGAGTCCAATCTGAAGAGAAACTTGCACCCTCTTACGGCGGTGATAAGAAACACTTATGTTCACGAAAACACAGTCTAGAAGTGACCCAGGAAGAAGTGAACAGAGAATTGTCTCAAAGGGAAGTAACTCTTCAGAGCTTGGAGGAGAATGTATGTGATGTGCCATCGCTCACACGAGTCAGGCCTGCAGAGCAGGGTTGCTTGAAACGACCCATCTCCCGAAAATTAGGTAGACAAGAATCTATTGATGAGCTAGACAGAGAGAAGCTGAAGGTCAAGGTAGTAATGAAAAAGCAAGATTTTGTTGACAAAGCAAATGCTGCTGTACATGAACCCAGCAGTGAACCAGAAAATCTCAATACCGTAAGACTGGAAGAAAAAGACAAAAAAGCATTCCAGAAGGTATTAGAAAGATCAAATCAATTTGAAACGAAAATAGTTGCTTTGGAGACCCAGTCAGCTGGTGGCATACTCAAAGACACCCTTCAAAAGAATGCAAACTTGCGATCAAGTGATGGTGTTGCTTTAGATGCACCGATGTTGTGTCATGGACCTCCCCCTAGTGAACTCAGTCATATTTCTTATAACTTCAAAAGAGTTTCCCCTCCATGTACACTGCAGGATGTGCTACCTCAGTCCTCTGACAAGTTGCTAAATGGAAAGGGAGAAAACACAGATAAAACTGTACCAACGAAAGAATTTGTCAAATTTGAAAGGTTAGATGGTAAACTTGCAAATATTGATTATCTCAGAAAGAAAATGTCCATTGAAGAAAAAGATGACAGTGTCTGTCCAGTGCTGAAACCCAAGCTGACATCTAATGTTCATGAATGCCTTCAGCTTACTACAGGCAGACCCATAAACATACAGCAGGACTCCACTGCAGTTGCAGACAGTAGAGCATTTATTGGGAATGCACATGCTGCTCAGATTAACTCAGTTTCTTTTGTTCCTCTCAAGACTTTGAGTGGCCGAGTGGACATGAGTGTGGAAAAGTCAGGCCTTATTTCCACTGATACTCCTGTCAGAAAAAGTCCATCAGAATATAAACTTGATGGGAGGTCTGTGTCCTGTCTGAAGCCAATAGAAGGTACACTAGACATTGCGTTACTTTCTGGGCCACAGGCTTCAAAGACTGAGCTGCCTTTGTGTGTGCTGCCAGAAGGACAGAGTATCAGCAGTGATGGGGGATCTTCTAAACCCCCAGCACCACAAGGGAGTGGTGGGAAGGCAGAAATGGTCTGTCAGAAAGAGCAGTTGTTAAGTCACTCAAAATCTGGCAAAGTCAACATGGCAGAGCCTCAGGTTCTACAAACAGGCAAGGTTTCTCCAAATCCAGCAGTCATCCCAGTGGCTGCAGAAGCAGTGACAGAGAAANCTGTTCAAAAGAAAGATACCTCCCCTTCAAAACAGATGGACAGTTCAATGGAGGCAAAGTCTTGTGCTACTCAGAGTGTTAAAACTACTCAAACATACTCCAAAGTTTCTGCTGTCCAAAGCACTCCTGAAAAGGCTGTAGGAAAAGAGAAACAAATACAAAAGGAGTTGCCTGCCAAACAGCCAGTAGCTCGGAGAGGTTGTGAGCCTATCCCTGCAAAGGTGGAAGTGATCAGGGAGTCATCTGTGAAGGTACCTGTCTCGGATGTCCTGATAACAAGCTACCCCAAAAGCAGTGAAAAAAACTGTGCTGATTTTGCCATTCCGTCTCAGATGCAAGGTAAAATGCAATCAGCTGCTCCCAAGGCACAACCTAAGGATGGCAGAGAATCACTGAAACAGCTAGGCAAAGATGATAGCAGTGTTGCTAAAAGTATTGTGGAAAGGGACATAGTCAAACAGAAGGTTGAATCTAAGAAAGTTACCTCAGAGTCAAAGAGTGAAGCTCTTCCATCCAAATGGCCTGTGCAGTCGTCAAGAGATGCTGATTATAAAACTGAGAAGTCTGCACCAGTTTCCTCTGTGCAGAAGGACAACGCCAAAGATTTGGGGAAGAAAGATCAGAAACCACTCACTGATACAAGGCTTCAGTCTACTGAGAGAGAGCAGTCTGGCCAGGTTCCTCGGCAGCACCTTAATGCTTCTGGCTCCCCTGCTGTGAAAGACACAGTAAGCAGACACTGCACTGTAGAAGTTCATGTAGGTGTTCAAGAACTCACTAAGCCTGCTCCCACCTGTGTGGAAACCAGCAGTAATAAACACAGGCCAGCCTCTGATACAAGTTCCTCTAAGTCTAAGTCCTTGGATAAACAGACACTGTCACAAAAACCATGCACTCCAACCATAAAAGAAAAAGAAACTGTTACTCAGTTGTCTGTCAGCTCCCGGAAGGATGGGAAACATGCCAGTAAAAATGTGCTAGATCACCCCTCTTCTGTTCCAGGCTCTTCAAGGAGAATGAACAGTGAACATGTGCAGGCTGAAAGGCCTGTGAGTTTGGATCACGGCTCAGTCACCACCCTCCAAATGAGCAGCACTACCCCTGACACTAAACCCAAATCCTCTGCTGTGGGCCTTTTACCAGCAGGCCGAGAGAGTTCCAAGCAGAGGCAAGAACCAGCAGGCTTGGGGGAATCTGCTGATCAAAAGCAACTTCACTTCAGTGAAAAACAAACCACGTCTCCAAAGTTTTCCACTGTGAAAGACTGTCTCTTGCTGAACAAAGAGGCAGACAGAAATCCTAGTAATGAGATGATCTCTTCAGACAAAAGACCTGAAGGAAAAATATGCACTGACGCACTTTACGTTCAGCTTGACAGTGGGAAAGTAGAGCCTACCCTTTGTCTTACAAACTGTGATGTCAGAGGGAAAGGAGCAGAAAAGGCGACCACAAGTAGCAAAAGCTCTCAAGATATAAAAGGGAGGGGACAAGTTAATCAGAAACAGCCAGAGGATACAAACAAGCAGACTGCAATAAAACATTTGTCCGCTGCTGGCGGGCAGAGTTCTTGTCGTGTGTCTGCAATGCCAGGGAAGTTGCTGACTTGCTCATCCAATTTGTCTGAATGTAGGCAAGAAGTACCTGTTTTGTCTTCAGCCAAGAGTGATGCAACTTCAGCAAAGGTTAAAGCAGGCTCACCTGAGCTTCCTGCAACTTGCAAGGAACTGAATAAGAAAAGTACCTCTTCTGCAGGGAGCAGTAAGGCAGAAATGACTAAAAGTGTTTCTCTGATGGCCTTGCACAGTCCCGCTATTGTAGCAGAAGCCCACCACCCTGCTTCAAACCTTGGGGGGAAACCTGGAAATCAAGAAAAGCCTCTTTTTGTTAACACTGTGGATGTAAAGGGAAAAGACACCATTCTGGCTCAGCAGTCTGCTTCAAGAAAACAGAATGTAGGTAAAGATTTGTTGAGGTCAGCAGCCACACCTGACCGCCCTAGCGCACTTTCAGAAGACAAAGACTCAGCTCGGCAGCGTCGAGGAAAGGAAGCTTCACGGAGCAATGTTCACAAAAAATCCTGTTAACTGTAAGACCTGGCAAGTGTGAATTCAACACTAGCTGTAACAATTTCAATATGTTGTACTGCCTTTAAACCAGCACTGTGTCATGTCTTTGTGCGGCAAAGCTTTCATGTCACTGAAGAAACAAAACAAGGGGATATGTAAAGAGAGGACTTTTTTCAAAATGCCTTTCCAATTGTAACCGGTAAAACTGTTACCATATAGTATTTGTACAAAAATACCTTTGCAGCCAAGAGCTGTTGAAGAAAATGTTTCCTCTGTAAATACTTAGCGATGTGTTTGGGGTTTGAATGTAGCATATATACTTCGCTGCTGGTTGCATTGTTTACTCTTTCCCTTTTTAAGATAGTTGCTTTGCCACTTATTTGCCATACTCGAATATGAAACCAAATTACTAGAACTCAGACCTGGCATGGACATGCACAAGTACTGGTCTGACTGGGGAAGAAACAAACACAGGCCACATTTTTACATACTAAAAATCCTAGATAGAGGTTAAAAAAATACTAGTACAGAACAAATATGGTGACCTATTGTGAGTTTTTACATGTATTTTTAATAATCTGATTTTGATAGTACTGTACCTGTCTGACTGCTTCACCAGATCTGACACAAGGCATAACCACATCTCCCTACTGCACAAAGCGTGATTAGAATAGGTGTCCTTAAAGTTATGAGAAGACCACTTAATTATCAGGGCATCCCATCAGGAGTTATGTTCTCTGGTGAAATGGTGGTTCTTGTCTGTTGAGAGTGTGTTCTGTGACTTTCACCTCTAACTCTCTGAAGCACATGCCATGTGCTTAGTCTTTGCTGCAGTCCTCTCGAGGTCCTTGTGCTTTTTTAAATTCAGGCCCTTACAGTGTGAGGCACAAGTATAAGCACATGACTGGTAGTACTAGTATGTTTATCCCCGTTTTTAATACATTTAGAGAATACATTTTGTGGCATATAGGTCTGTGTAATTAGTGTCATTATGCTATAGCTCTTTTATATTTTATGACAAGTAAGGTAAAAAGTTAAAAATAATTAAAAAAAAAAGGCAGTTTCGGTATCATATCTTCAAAAAAAAATTAGGGTATCCGATACATTCTAATACATAGCTGGGGCCTTATGTTGTAGACTTAACTTGCTGTTTTTAGCAAGTAACTCTGGGTTTCACATTTGTTTCTAAATGCATTGAGTAGCTCCATACATTTCATAACATAATCTTTTTATTTGTATGCAAAAAAAAGTTAAATACTGTAACTACAAAAGAAGCGTTTTGTAACAAAGGAACCCGTTGGAGCTATTTGGTGCTAGAATGTTACTGTCTTTTTACTTTTGCTAAGCCTTATTTAAATTTTGTATACTGTGGAACATGTAGACTTTGATCATTTTAGTGTGAAAGTATTTTGTTTGTTTTGAGAGATGAAAGGTAAAATTTGAAATATGTACAGAAGCACTACAAAACACCCTTGCAGATGCATGGGTTCTAATAATTGGGGATCAATAGAACGGTCATTTTACTTATTTCTGTTTTCTGTAACCACAGTAGAGCTAGGCCCCTACCTTTTGCACCAGTGCTTATGGTTTGTCTTTCTGTCTCAAAAGCTAGAAAATTGTCCATAAAAGCACAGTGTAATCTTGACTTGGAGACTTGCAGACAGTGTGCAGAATTCATTTCCCTCTGCTGAAAACTTCATTATACTGATGAGTTGAGTTGGGTTACAGCAAAACTGTCAGGAAAAGCCAATATCACAAACAACTTCTGATTTTTCATGTGGCACTAGAACATTCATACTGCCTTTGATTCATTCACAGAGAAACTAGTGAGCAATGGGTAACAATTTTTGAGAAGTTTTAACAAGAAAATGGTCTCAACATTTACAGTTCATCTGTGCTTTGGCAGTTACCAGAAATGAATGCTAATGCCCTTCAAAATAACATTTCTGTCTGGAAGGTATTTCTTAGTTTACAGTCTCTGCATTTTTTCAACTATCCTCTTGTTTCCTTTAAAGCACATATAGCTTTTGTTTACAGTATACTTTATGTATATTTTGTATAGTTCATTATCACTTCTGACAGATAAGTTCTTTGCATTTTGAAAGTGTAACAGTGCATAAGCTTGTGTTTATGTAGTACCTGTTTGTTGGTGTTTACCCTACCAGTGAACTGTAGAGATCCTCCTGCCTGTGTTCTTCTTGGTCAGTCCTAATGTGATTGTAGATCTGCTGTGTTCTTTTGTAGACTTCCTGCAGTAGGCTTCTCAGCTTACAAAAAATAAAAAAAAAGGAAAGGAAAAAAAATTTTAAAAAAGTTGTTAGGGTCTGTGCAATAAAGTGTTTGCAGTCTTATTTTCTCTAAGAAACTCCTTATGGATGTCATAATTGTTATATATTGAACACAATTATTTATACTTATGCAGTTGCATAACATTGAAATAAAAATTCAGCATGAAACACTGTTTTGTTAGCATTTTTCCTTAAACTGCTTTCACTGCTGTAACTTAAGGCACATCTCTGCTCTACTCAGAGGCAGGCAGATTTTTCTCTGGAGCTAACTCAGTGCACCCCTTAAGGCATATGCTGGTGGTGGGTATTTTGTGAGGAAATGCAGTTCGGTCTGGGGACAGAGGAGGTCTGCATTGTTGAGTATCTAATCTCAGGCTATGTCTGGAACCACTGCTCTGCTGTTGGATAGGTAGATATGATGTGGACAACATATCCTGAGTATTAGCTAACATAGGCAGTAGGCTGTAATGTGACATTTAAAGCCTTCCTTCAAAATACATATCTTCATTACTATAGGAGCAGCACCTGTTAATATACGCACCTCTTTGCTGTTCTGCTGCTGCTGACTTCTCTAGCTGTGCAGCAGGTGGGAATGTCTGTTCACATTTTATTATTACATTTTCTCTGTGTTTCTCCTCTGTAAAAAATTAGGTGCAGCAGTATTTTACAGCATCACTTTTGCAGTTTCACTCTCTTTGAAACAAATAGGGGAAGCTGCAAGTCACCCTCAACTTTTCCAATTTGCTTCAACCCACTAGAAGGCAGATAGTCTTGCAAAACTGATGCACTGATGGTGGGGTAATGGGTCGAGGAGGGAAGAGTAGGATCCAGCAGCTGAGGGAAGGAAATGACTAGTTGAGGATTGACTCTGAATTTCAGTCATGCTTTGATGGCCATGGACAGCAGCCATCACCTCTGCCTGGGGAGGCATAGAAACTTGCATGCTCAGAGTGAGCCTCCATAGTGTTCAGGACCAGAGGAAGGTGGTGGTATACACAGTTAGTGTTAATGAAGAAATCGGGAGAGACATGTTTTTGGCATTATATCTGGCATAGCCTGTCCATCTGCACTTCTACTGTGGTAAGAAAAGACTGAACTTTTACCTAAGGTGGGAATGCCTTCACAGTCTCCTGGAGGAATGTGAGCTCCCTTCCTCAGCACAGAACTCACAGTTTGCTAAGCCCCCTTAGCCTTACTGTAGTCTTAGGTAGTCTGCAAGACTTAGCAGGAATGTCCAGCTTGGATTTGAGTCATAACTTGGATGGCAGCTCAGAAAGAATAGATCACAGGACAGGAAGATCCTGGAGCGTGTACGGATGCATGTCCCATTTCATGCCTTGGGTTAGTGACAGTTTTTCTTTCTTCTGACTGTATCAGTAGTATTAAGGTTGATGAGAACTGACCAGCTCAATCTCCCAGATACCTGCAAAGGATGCATTCATAGGAACTGAGGGTACAAATCATAGAATGGTTTGGGCTGGACCTTAAAGATCTCCTAGTTCAAGCTGCCCTGCCATGGGCAGGAAGCAATGCTAAAGGCTGTGGTTCAAGCTATGAAAAGTTGGGGACATCAGGAAGAGTGGAGAAGACAGTAACGTTGCAGTTGTGTTCTATTACGTGGCAAGCCCTACAAAATGCAGGTGTGAATTGAATACAGGTGAAAGAGGATGTCCAAGGGATATGGTGGAGAAGAATGTCTGCTGCTGGGAGAGAATTCCTGTCGGTTTTGTCAAGATGAAGGATATGGTATAGAGCGTTTGGGAAGGCATGTTTCCTGCTCTCTTTCCAGCTACAGACATGACTAGTGAATAAGAGAAGGTTCTTAAAAGATGTACTATTGACATCAGGGTGTGTTGTTTTAAGTCAGCATATGTAGAACTAGCCCATTCAAACATCCTGTTCAGAGTGAAATCCTCTTTTGAAAGTTGACTTTCATCTTACTGAGAATACCTTGTTTAAGCACAGTTAGGGAAGGAAGAACCTAACTGAGTTTTGGTTTGTCCCATTGAAATAAAGGTAAATGCTTACCAGTCTCTGAAATTTGACTTACTAATGAATATATGGTGAAATTCCAGCTCGGTGTAAATACCGATAAATTCCGTGTTGTGAGTTGTTCCATGACTTCAGAGACATCTGTAGCCCAGGAGCCAGGATGGTGCTAAGTTAAATCACCATTCACCTCGGGCAAGTCCCTTGTTCTCTCTGTGTGCTGGCTCCACAGCTGTATTTCAAAAAATAAGAGAGGGAAGGCCTGATTTGAAACCAAAGAGTGCATCACATCAGAGGTTGACTAGGTAAGCAATTCTGTAAGGAAAAGTAAATCTACTGTCTCTTTCCATTTCTGTCCTTACTGAGTAATCCTAGAAGACTAAATCTTTGGACTTGAAAGTCTTAATATACAATCTGGACATTTTAGTGTATTATAGATAAATTTTCCTTCAGAATAATCAGTCCCTGTATTTAGGATTTGTGTATCCTGAAACATACAGCATGTGCTGTTCATTTTTTGCATGGTATCTTAGGAATGGCATTTTTGCCAGCCAATAGAGCAGAGAGGACAGTAAAGAAAAAGGAAAGTCACAACACATGAAGATATGGTCATCTAAAACAAGTTGTGTAGAGGGAAAGAGACGTATTTCGGGAAAGTCTTAGTATTCTGTGCAAGTATGTATTTCACAGGAACACATTTTGCCTTCTCAGTCATCTTCAAGTTTTAACCAACTGAAGTCTACACTGGAGTTACACTGCACTGGGTGGCATGTCAGAAACTGGTGGTGGTTAAATTGTATGGTGCTCTCTCTAAGGAAAAAGGTGTTTCAGAATACCTTTCAGCTGAACATGCAGTTTCACGCTCCAGTCGCTAATATTTGTGGATCTCCTGCAGTTACTACCTGATACTTGCAGTAATTTTTTTTGTGCCTATGGAGTATTATGCTCCCTTTTAACATCACTATTTGTCTAACGCTTTTCTGAACCCACAACTTTAAGACGACAACAATGGGAGAAGCAGGTCTTTCTTGGATGGTGCATGCACTGGCAGTCATGCTGGACTGTTAGATACTGGAGGTTGCTCAATTGGATTTGCGGATGGAGGGGAAAATGCTGCTTTGGTGTTGGTCAGATGAAGCGCAGTGCCTACTGATGGGGTCAGGAGGTGTCTTCAGAGTGTGTCAGCGGGAACAGGGAATATGGACCGGCAATACAGAGAGCTGTGAGGAGGGGCAACGTTTTGGTACCCCAAATTTGGGAGTGTTTGTAGGCAACCAAAAAAGGAACAGCACATGGCTATAAAGGTGGGAGAAGGAGAAGCTGCATGGTAAGGCATTGGCATATGTATGTGAAGGCATGTGAAAACTGCAAGAATACACATTGTATGAGTCTGATCTGCTAATAGAAAGTAAACGGGGCTTTTCAAATGAGAGGTGGTCCTTACCGGAGGAGACCAAGCAGGGGTTCTTGTCAGCAGTATCATCAGAAATGAGCAAAAAGTTTCTAGTCCAGCAGGAATCTTTGAAATTTTAGCAAGTCAGGATGTTACAGAAGACAACATTGAGGAAATGCTTTTGGGCTGGAACTGAAGCTGAATGTGGAGTCCTGCATGGAGAGTGTAGAGAGAGAGCTTGCCATTCACATCTCAGAGAAGGACCACAGCTCCTGGCTTAACACAGCAAGGAGCCATTCTGGGGCAGGGCAAGACTGGTGCATGCTCTGCCACGGGGACAGAAGGATCATACTCCTCAAGAAGGTTGTGTGTATACATCAGGATTAGCTTGTTATTAAAGTGCTAGTGATGTAAATCACTTTATAGTAACACAAGGCAGATGAGCAGGCACAGAAACTCCCATTAGATCCTTAGTCAGATGCACATACTCTGTCTTGATGCTGGGTTTATTCACATGATGGCAGATCAAGTGGTTTGGTTTTATATAAGTAGCAACAGGTCTATATTCCTCCCTAGCTGTTGCATACCACATTGGAGCAGGAAGACTCAAATTTCACTCCAGGGATGCAGACCAGAAGCACCGTGAAGTAGCAGTCAACACCAGAAGCACATACGGGATGAGGTGATCCACTGTGCTGCCCCCTCTGGAGCCTCTAATTTTCTCTCCTGGGCTTCAGCTGCAAGGAACAGTCAACTCTGGGCTGGCACATTAATCTCAAAGCTGTTGGCATTGAGGTTTTTTTGCCCTGTGCAAGCAAACGTAGGGCCAAGCACTCACAGATTCTTTACCAAATCTACAAATTTTATGCTTAAAGATGAAAGTGTTGGCAGTCTCTGCTTACTGTGGAGTCTAGAAAATAGCACAGGAGCACAGCCTGCCCCAGGGTGAGAGATGCACAGATGAGATCCAATGGCCAGGAATTTTCTAAGAATCAGTAATATTTTACAGAAATCATAGAGGTGATATAGGCTGTTCCTGACAGTTCAGCAGGAGTGCGTCTTATGTGACTATGAATGTTGTGCCTGTTCTTCACAGATAGTGTTTTTTTTTCTTTTTGTCAGAGTGTGGTATACTACTGCCAGACCTTAAACAACATTGGTTTTCAAGGGTATTTGACAGAGAGTGGGATTTGGGTTTTTATTGGTTCTTCTTTGGTGTGGTTTTTTATTGTGTTTTATTTGGTGGCTTGGTTGGTTTTTTGAGGGTGGTGGTGATTGGGTGTTCTTTTTTTTAAAGAGAAGTGTTTGTATTTTGGCCCTTGGATCTTCCCTTTACAAGTGCTTCAGCCATAGTAACAGATACACCCTGATTAACATTGAATTGAACTGGGATTTCTCTATAAGGTAAGTTGTTCATGTTCAAGACTCAGGTCAGAGTTTATTTTTTCAGTTTTAATTTTTTCATTATTTTTCTGAAAGTTATAATACAAAAGGTATTACAAAAATCAAGAAAATACAGGTCGCAAACAAAGCATGTCTTTCAACGCAATACAATTGCTGTATATATTTTTCTGTATCTCCATCATAATCTTATATTCGCTGGTAATTTTGCTGGAAATAGAAAGCACCCTGAATAAACATCGTACCACAGGATAAAACAGCCAGGACAACTGCTATGATTCCTGTCGTGCTCATCCCACAGGAGAGCAAGACAGTGGCCAGCTGAGTCCCAGCTAGTGATTTGGGTTCAGAGCACCTTGTTCCTTCAGGGTCTTCGATTTTTTTCAGATTGTGCTTGTACCAGGTGATTAAACCAATATTGGAGCAGGTACAGTCCAGAGGGTTGTAACTTAAATTGATTACGCACTGGCCAGCTAGGGACACTAGCTTATCACCTGTTACAATATGGATCTTGTTATGGGCAAAATTGAGATAGATGCTTTTGAGATTTGAAAATGCATCTGTGCTGAATGCAGTAAGCTTGTTGTGGCTCAGATCAACATGCTGTAACTTCTTGAGGCTGTGAAATACTTGGTTACCTATTGCTGTCAGTTCACAGGATGATAATATTAGCACCTCTAAATTGGATAGTTGCTGGAACAGATTGTATTTTGGCATGATCCCCAACTCAAAGTTATTTTGACTAAGATCCAAGAGCATGAGGTTTTCCAAGCCTTGAAAGAGATGCTGAATGCTCATATTAATGTGGGAGGAGGAAAGATTCAGCACTTGCAAGAGATGCAAATTTCGGAAAGGACCCTGCAAAGTGTTGATACGAAGAGGAGTGAAGGCTAGGTCAAGCAGCTCTAGGTTAGGACTGTCCTTAATGAGCACATCCTGGAGATGGAGCTGTTTGTTGTGGCTCAGATTCAGGTAACGAAGACTGCTCAAACCGCTCAGTGCTTCATTACAACACTCAGAGCTTTCAATATGACTCTGACTTAAATCAAGATGTTGAAGCTTTGCCAGTTTCTCCAAACAGCCAGAGCCCAGCTGCAGAACTTCTGAATTGCCCTTGATGTGAAGGTGGGTGAGGGAGGGGAAGGCAGCAGAGTTGGTGTTGCAGAGATGCTTAAAGGAATTTGCACTGAGAACTAACTCTGCTAGCGAGCTCATGCCACTGATGCCAGGGGGCAAACTGTGGATGTGTGTTTGGGTTAGGTCCAGCTTTTGGAGCCTGGTTAAGCACTGAAATGTGTCAGCATTTAGATTTCTGAAGTGCCATAACTGCAGATAGAGATCCTTGACAGAGATATTACAGAGGCCTTGTAAAACATCTGCACTTACGTAGGGCTCCTTTTCTGTGCCGTAAAATGTTCCCAGCCAAAGTGTCTCAGCTGCGGAGTTCTGTATCCCTGCCAAGACCCCAGAAATGTCAGCACAGCCCCCAAAGTCCAAACTGTAGAAATGGGACTGGAAAGCTCTGGGTTCAATGTATGTAATGTCGTTGCCTTTTAAGATGAGAGTTATATTGCTGATCTTCTGCAGAACACGGACATCCTCTGCTGTGATTGCTCGTATGTTGTTCATTTGAAAGTCAAGATGTTTGAGGTTTCTAGTGAGAAAGTTGGGAGGAAACTGCAATGAAGAGATGTGGTTGCTGCCCAAGATGAGAGTGTCTAAGCTGTCCAGATTTGTCATTGGAATGAAGGACATACTGGTTATTCCTGTCTGTGTTAAGACAAGATGCTCCAGGGAACGTGGGCCAACAAATGCTGTGTCAGACAGAAACATGAGCAGGTTTCCTGTCAGCACAACTGTCTTCAGCTGTGTGTTGCTGTGAAAGGCACCATCATACACTCAGTTGATCTGACACCTTGAGGAAATAATAGAAAACAGCATTGGTGGCATGTCTCACGAAACTTTCCTGATATATGTGATTACCCAAACTGCAGCTCATATCTGTTAAAACTCATTATCAGTTGCCTTCACCAGGAAAGAAGTGTCTGTCTTTTTCAGTGATGCTTGCCTAGTACATGTAAGTTCACATTTAATTACAGGGTTCTGCTGAGAAGAAAAACCTGCCCTGAAATGATGGGTGTGCAGAGGCATTTGTGGGAGTCAGGGAGGGAGGAAGTTTTTAATGACCAACTTAATAAAATTAAAATATTTTTTCCTATAGAATAAACTGGACATTTCCAAGGATCAAATGTGTCTTTCTCCAAGTTTTAGGGAACAATATAGAAAAATCAGTAAAAACCTGCAGCAGTGACTTTGCTGTCACTGTCTTAGAAGTAGCAATACCTTGCAAGCACATATTTCACCCACTGTCCTGCAAATGATTGGTATCAATGGAGAAGCCTAGATATTGCCTAAGTGGATCAATCTCTGCTTAGCAAAAAATTTCGCCAGCTCTCTGAAGGTTTCCCTGTGAAGGCAAGGAGGTGCTGTGGTGGTGTGCTCCCAAAATCTCTGGCAGGGGCAGGGGGTTTCACTACTGTGATGAGCAGAAGTGAGGATGCTCCTTCCATACCTTGTTAAGTTCAAGTAGAGAAGAGACTTCAACTCAGAGAAAGTTGAATTCTGGAGGGAAGGGAGCACATTGAAGCTGAAGTCAAGGATTTCAGTTGTGACAGGTAGTCTTTCAGGAATCTCAGTCCTAAACCTTCACAGCTATAGCTTTTATTTTCTGTAATCTGTGGAAAATACACAGTGAAGCTGAAAGAGGAATGTACTATGAATATAAATAGGAAAGTATGGCACTTGGGGAAAAAAACCCAACAACCACAACCCCCATATAAACCCAGAGTTTTGAATTATTTACAATGCAGCATACAGAACCCTAGGAAGCCTCAGCATAGGCTTGCAATGCACAGTCCTGGGGTTTTGTGGAGTGTGTTTTTAAAATGAATGCCTTGAATCTCTCCTGTACTAATTTGAAGTGTGTCTCATCTGTGGTACTTTCTTATCAAAGTTAGCACATATGAGAATTGTTTACTCTTCTGGATGAATTATTAATCCTTAAAAAAGGATTCCTACAAAGTGGCTTTATATTCTGAATGTTGTGAGTCTTGTAACAAAACTTATTCTAAGATAAGCCTTAGGGAAGCTTTACAAAGAGGAGGTAAAGGAGAGCATGTCTGAAAAATGTTTCTAGGAGGAATGTAACCAAATTAATTTGATATGAACTGCAGTGAGGAAACAACAGGTTAGCTCAGGCTGAAAAAAGATCGTACTTGATGTGCCAAATCTTTAAAATGTCCATGAAGGCTTTTCAGTTTAAGATAAAATAAATCAATCTATTACATAGAGAAGTCTACTCTGTGGATACCAGGGAAATTTGTTAGAGGTGCCTGACCCACCTTTGTGTGGTGCTATTACAGGAAAGTCAACCAGAGTCTGGGAAGTGCCACCCTGAAACAGCCTGCCATGCTGCTCCAGGCACTGGGAATGCTCAGAGCATTGCCCTGGTCCCAGCTGCCAGGCTGCAATGGGAGTGTGGGCACAGCCGATGCAGCACCAGCTGGCTCCTCACCTGGGCCCAGCCTAGGAGGGGTGGGGTCCCTGGGGCTGCGTGGGAGCTGCAGCTTTGGCAATACCCTGCCAAGTAACCTTGCAGACGTTCTGCTGGTGGGTAAGTAAATGCGTGTGTGGCACAGTTGGCCAACATGAGCATATTAATTGATAAAAAGCAATTCTAGTGGAAGAGAGCAAGGAGGAGCAGCAGTTGTGTGTCCAGAGGGAAATACCCTGGAGCCCCTGATGTGTAGGGGACAGTGCAGGTGTGCACCCTGTGAGTGGGAGCATGTGGTCTGTCAGGGTTTGCTGCGGTGCATGTACGTGGGCCCTGCAGAATGGTGCACGGGGCTCAGCTCTTTCTGTTGACATGCAGCTGTATCCAAGGCTAAACCACGTCTCTGCCTATCTCTGGCTCAGGAGAGACAGTGTCAGCACTCCATAGCCTCACAGGGAAGGAAAGAGTAGTAGTATTTGGTGCAAGCCACAAGCTAGATATGGTGAACATTTTCTTCCTTTCCTTTAAGCACAAATCCTGTAACTGGATGGTGCCAAGGAGTCTCGGGGAAGTATGGGGCCCCACAGAGCTGCAGGCAGTGCAGCCTGGCAAGCATGGGCAAAGAGATGCCAGCAGCAGCATGCTGAAGGAAGTGGGAAGGGACTTTCACCACAAAATTCCACATCTGGGTGGGGTGCACAGCTCCTGTACTGTCCCCCTCTCCCTGGCATGCTGGATCCTAGTTGGAGTTCAAGTGCAGGTGGACAGCACCCAGGGACAGCACCAGCAGGGAGTGACAAACCAAGGCTGCCCACAGCAGAGCCCTGACATGTAGGTGCTTAGCATGAGCTGGGAGGCAGAGAGACACCCCAGTACCTGCTGTGGTAACACTTGTGATAGCACAGGGACCACCCTAGAAATGCGGAAATAATAGTGTCAATAACTACAAAAATGGCAAAATACTGCCTTAGAAAAGCTGATGCTTTCAATGCTGATAAGCAAAGAAAAACCTGTGGAGCTAACTGCTGCCATGTGCAGTTTAGACAGATAAAAGTTATTTAGCTGTCACTATACATGAGAACAGTGCCTATGTTTTGCCATTCAAATAAAACAGTGAGTAAGCAAGCTCCTTCCACATGCTTCAGGGCATGAAATGGCTCTCACAGGGAGCTGAGAAGACACCATCCCAATGAGGATCCTGTTAGACAGCTCTCAGTGCTCAGGAATTTGTAGATTTTATTCAATGAGGAATTGTTATTGGCCTCAAATGTGTGCTGCATAGGGCTGCTTTTCCACTGTGCTTCTTCCCTTAAACAAAAACCTTGCCTTTTTTCCCCACTGTCTTCCAGCTGGAATAGAAAGGATTAAAGAAAAGAAAACCTTACTGGGTCAGTCCTTTCTCCTGCCTCTGAAAAAACCTTGGCATTCTCTTATTATTCTCTTGTGATATTGCACACCAACAAACAGCAAATAAAGACGTCATTGTTCCACCACTGTGTACAAATTCCCATATGAAGAGCACAGCACAAGAGGCAAAAGTCCTTATACATCTCATCTGTTTAGCTCTGATACCTATTAAATACCCCTGTGAAACTCTGTCATCCCTCCAGCTTTCTGAGGGATGAAGCACAGTGCTGGTTTGATGGGCTCCCAAAATCCCTGTAGAAGAGCGTGAGGGTGCACAGACGTGCAAGTGTGAGGAATAGGAATGGTGGCTGGTGTTCCTAAGCATATATCAAGACACCTGCCTTATTTCTCTAATGAAGACCTTCAGATTCCCCTTACCAACTGGAAACATTGGAATGTTATCAGGCAAGCATTCACCTGAGATGTCTCCAGCTCCTGCATATCAAGAGGGACTGGTGGCTGTCACTCACCTCCATGCACATTGTCTCTGCAGCACCGAATGCTTCACAGCTGATATGGGCGAGCACAGTGAAAACCAGAAGATGTAAACCACAGGCCATTATGGAGAGAGGTGGGTTGCTCCAGTGAATGGTCTTGTTCTGCCTTCCCTGAATGAAAGTGAGACTGAGCAGCAAGGTCAGACAAACTGGGGGAGTTGGCTGGAAAGCAGGTTGCCAGGCAAAAACATGCTTGCTGAACTTCCCAGACTCAGCATGAGCCAAACAGTAGTTTCAGAGTGAAAGCGGAACTTGCCTGCTTTAAATATAGTCAGGTTACTGTGCACTGGTGCTTTTCTGGGGCAGAAAAGATTTTTAGTAAGTGGAAACTGAGGGAAATTGGTCTTCATGCTAATGTAGAATGAAATGTCTCCCCTAAGTACAGGATAATGCAGATGAGACTGTAGCGTCTCACCAAAGGGGAATTTAGTGCAATGGAAAGTTTGAGTTGAACAAAATGTAATATATCACTTAGGAAAGGATTACAAAATCATGTAAAGCAGCTGAAGGCCAGAGCTCTGCTTTGGGGACTGGCAGCAGTGGTGCATTTGGCAATGTTAGTTTTACAGTGGACTCTACAACTTTACAAGTCTTTTCCAACCTAAACCATTCTATGATTCTAAGGTCTGTGCCTATATTTCTGCTAAAGTATTGTGATGCTGATGCACAACTCTTCAGAAGAAACAGTAAAGCTGAAAAGCAATACTTCAGACTCAAAATGAACACTCTTTCTCTTGTATTTAGATTACAGGGAATGACCAGGTTTTTTTGGAGTTTCTTTCCTTTTTAACTTACCGAGTTATCAGCTTGATGACTTTGTTTTCCATAGGCTTAAGTGGCACTCTTTCTCATAGAGTAGAAGAAAGTGTGATGAAAACTTAGCTCATCAAACAAGGCTTTACCTGATGGACCTGATCCAGCACCAGTGACTCAATCAGTGAAGCTTCAAGCAATCAAGATGCCATCTGTAAAGCATCAAGCTTGACACTCAGGAAGGTGTCTTGAGCTTCTGTGGTGCCAAGGACATGCACAAAATCAGTGGCTTCGGATCTGAAATGGTGTATGAAGGCCACAGCTGTGCTGGTAGCTGGAGGTGATGTGTCTGTCAGGTTTTACCTGAGCCATGCTGTGCTTATCCCTGCAGGTGGTTGAGTAGAGGGGAGCAGTCAACATGGCAGGAAGGGAGGTTAAAATCCAGTGCAGAGCTCAATTCAGTTTACATGCTTGCCTAAATCTGTTGGGTGGGCTGTTGGGGCTGGTTAGGCACCAAGAGGCCACAGAACCGGTGCTGCTGCTGTATTGTCTCCCACTAGGATGCCTCTGTTGGCTAGGTGTTTTTAACCCTCTTTAACTTACAGTACACAAAAGAAAATAACTTCTCTGAATGACCAGCTGAAAAGCTCACTCTACAATCCACTAACAGTTCTACCTCTTTCCCAGTCAGTCCTGTGTTTTCTGGAAACTCTGCTTGCCCTGCAACTGGTTGCAGAAAATTCAGAAGAATTTGTTTGATATATGTTTACTCATTGTTTGTCTGCCATTTCCGAAGTTAATGCTCAAAGACTAAGTCTTGGTGTGTCCCTGTGTAATGGATTTGCGTGGCCAGATTTTGGTAGTGTGGAGGGGGCTACACAGATAGTCTATGAGAAGCTGCTGGAAGCTTCACCAATGTCCGGTAGAGCCAGTGCCAGCTGGCTCTGGGGCAGACTTGTTGCTGGCTGAGGCCAAGCCAGTCAGGAATGACAGTAATGCCTCTGGGATAACATATTAAAGAAGGAAAAAAGTTATTGTGCAGATATAATTGCAGCCAGAGAAGAGAGGAGTAAGGATATGCAAGAGAAACACTGGAGCTGTTCATGGAGAACAGTTGCCTGTGGGAGGGACTCACACTGGAGAAGTTCATTGAGAACTGTCTCCTGTGGGAGGGACCCCATGCTGGAGCAGAGGAAGGACTGCTCTCCTTGAGCAGTAGCAAGAACAACGTGTGATGAACAGACTATGACCCACATTCTCCATCTCCCTGTGCCCCTGAGGGAGAGGAGGCAGAGCCTGCGAAGGAAGAAAGGGTGGGGGGAAGGTGTTTTTAAGATTTTATTTTACTTCTTATTATCCTGCTCTGATTTTATTGGTAATAAATTCAATTAATATCCCGATGTTGAGTCTGTTTTGCCTGTGGCAGCAATCTGTTTGTCATCTCTCCCTGTCCTTATCTCAACTCATGAACTTTTTATATAATTTCTTTCCCCTGTCCAGTTGTGGAGAGGAGTGATAGAGCAGGTTTGGTAGATACCTGGCATCCAGCCAAGGTCAGCCCACTATACCCTGTCATCCCCACTGTGCTTTCCTGGTGTGTAGCAGCTTGGACTCATGCTTGTACCCCATGACCTTTTTCTGGCAGGCTACAAGCCCTGATGGCATAGATACTTTCTCCAACCACCCATACCAAAACCATCAAATTTAAAATGAATGAGGTGCTTTGTAAAAAGTCCTCTGAATCAAGAGGGTACATCAGCCAAAGCTAATTCTGCCTCATTCTGCAGTGCAATGAAGCCCATTGTTATGTACTGTGGAATTTATGTGTGATGTTAGGAAGCAGTAATAACTCCAGAGATGGTTTTGGGTTTGGTTGGTTTTGGTTTTGTTTTGCAGGGGGAGCAGGGAGGAATGCAGGGAGTTGGGGATATTCTTAAGGAAATGAGAAGATTTATTATTCAAATAATAAATAGCAGATTCATAGAATATCCTGAGTGGGAAGTGATACACTAAGATTACAAAGTCTAGCTCCTGGGCCTGCACAGGACAACCCCAAGAATTACACCAGGTGCCTGAGAGCATTGTCCAAGTGCTTCTTGAACTCTGTCAGGCTTGGTGCTGTGACCCTGCCTGGGAAGTCTATTCCAGTGCCCAACCACCCTCTGAGTGAAGAACGTTTTTCTAATACCCAACCTAAACCTCCCCTTACACAACTTCAGGCCACTCCCTCGGGTCCTGTCACTGGTCACCACAGAGAAGAGATCAGTGCCTGCTCCTGCTTCCACTTGTGAGGAAGCCGTAGACCACAGTGAGGTCTCCCCTCAGTCTCCTCTTTCCAGGCTGAACAAACAAAGTGACCTCAGCCACTTCTAATATAGCTTCCCCTCCAGACCCTTCACCATCTTTGTGACCCTCCTCTGAATGCTCTCTAATGGCTTATATCTTGTAGTGAGGCTGCCAAAACTGCGCACAACAGTTTGAGTAATGAGTAATGACAAGTTCCTCTTCTTGACCATGTGCTCAAGTAATCACTGAATTTAGTAAAACTTACTAATAATTAGGGATATTTGAATTATTTGTTATGTGTGCATATCTGTGCTTTTAAAGCAAAATGGGAAGAGGTAAGAATTTATGGCAGTAGTTAGCAGGAGACGGTTTGGGTGCTGGCAGGGAGCTTTGCTATGGACACCTACCATGGGTTTGAGCAGGCTGCAGACCCTCTGTGACTTCAGCAGCCAGGGCTATTGCAGGCTGCTGAACTTCCCGTGTTCAACTGGGACTGCTCCTCTTCTGCCTGCTCATGTTTGCTGTTCCAAAATGTTGGATGGATTCTTTCTACAACACTTCATTCAGAGGGTTGTCAGACCACAGGGGTCACTGGGAAAGTCCCCTCATGAGTAATTTGCTGCTCCTAATTTTACTTTCTCCGTGCTTGGGTGAAACTCTTTCCACTATGATGATGGAGGATTTAGGAGTATGCAAATACCAGCAGTAATAATTGACTCCAGTGTGACTGTGCTCATCACTAAGCACCTGTGAGATGCTGCATGCTGCTGAAGGCTGAGCACTTCACTCCCTCCACACTGCCCCTGTACTGCAGTGGCACCCCACACATTGCCAGTCTGCCCTCCAGTCAGAAGGTCCCCTGAAGATGGCAGTAATCCCCCAGAGGTTCTCAATTTTAAGCTGATTTCTTGAGCTACATGGGAAGAATGGCTCAAAAGGCTCACCAAAATGCAGTAAGTCAGTGTCTGCCCATGGGTGGTAGACCTTCCTCCACCAAGAACGTAGTGTCAGTTGTAGTGGGGACTGTGATGGTAAAGTGCTGGTGTGCTCCTCAGCCCAGCCAAGTGGCACAGACCTAGGCATGATGTGGGCTGTTGGCATGATGCTGAAGTCACAGGATGCCAGTTCCCACCCCTGACACAGAAAAATGGGTCCCATTTCTGGATGGAATCCTGCAGGAGCCTCTTCACCTGGGTAGGAGGATGGCTGTCTGGGTTGAGGGGAAATCCTGTCTAATGTCAAATCCACCTGGCTGATCTTGTGACTGGCCTGGCCCAGGTCTCCCTGTTAGACCACTGAGTGTCACACCTCCAAAAAGCCTGGCCCTGAGGAGTGCTGCAGGTGGCATCAACATGGAAAATTGCTCCTCTTTCATGTTTGCCTTTGACAAAAGTATGTAATGACTGTAAGAGTGAGTGGGAATCCATCTAAGACATACAAAAAAGCCACCCAAAAAGTGTAATGAGCTGTGTATCTATATTAAAAATACTTTAGTACCCTCAGAATCCTATGAGATGTTCATTCGCTCTAATATAACAGATAAATCACATCAGCCTCTGGGTCTTCCAAAGCTCTGAAGAAAAAGAGATTGGCAACCTCATACAGCAAGGCTTCCAAAATACCTGTAAATCCTATGCAGGATCAAAGGATTTATATAATTTTCAGCCATTTGTTCTAAGTATGGATTTCAAGATCTTCCTGCTCTGTTGTTTTCTTTAGAACTATAAACAAGAGCTAGGAATCCAAATGATTGCTTTAAATATTGCATGTTAAGAACCCAGACCAGGATTTGCCTTGAAGCAATGTAATTTGGGCTGTGATCGCTCCCCCACCGCGGCCAAGTGATATCCCCAGAAAATGAAACCTGACAGCTGGGGAGGACCAGGACCACCTGCCCTGCCACAAACACGGATTTCCCAGCAGGAAAACTTACATGGACTCTGCTGCCAGTGCAGGTATTATAGGGTCAGGCTGCACTTCAAGGAGAAACTTAAAACAAGGTCATGCAGCAAGAGCATAAATCACTGTCAGGACTAAACTGTTGCTGTAGAACATGTCAGACTTTACCAGACTTCATGTGAAAGCCCACTACTTCATGCTACAGCAATTGATCTTTCTGAAATCCTAAACAAGGGCAGGAGACAGCAGTCAGATGTGTTCTCCAACCCATGCTCTGTGTGTGTGAGCAATGCCCCTTTGCCTGCTCTGTGGGGGGCAAGGAGATGGTGAGGAAACAAGTGGGACGACAGCTGCATGATTGCATCTGTGATACCCTCCCAGCTGGGCACCAACCTGACTGATGGATCTTCTGGGCAGCCAGAGACCAGGCTGAAGAATTCCCCTGCCCCAGGGATTCCTCTTCCTCTGCTTTGACACAATTCCTTGGTAAGGGATCAAGCCACCAGCTTCTGTTCTCTGGCACTGATGGTTGAGGTTAGTGCTGAAGACATGCTACTGCTTCAATCTGAAACTCCCATGGCTTGAGCAAACCAGGTAGTGGTTTTTTTACACAGGTAGTGACCTAGATGCCCCTTGAAAAAGAAGGGGAAGTGCGACCAGGGACATATGAGTACTGTTTACAGAAATATTCCAAACAAACAGAGAACTCCTATGACTGCCTTCCCATGGATGGATTGTTCTCTTGTGGGTTTTGTTTGAGGTAACTTTCAAATAGATTGGTGTGCAGGTACATAGCCAGGGCACTACTGCTGTGCCATGTCCTAGGACCCCTGGCTTTAGGGAGGGCATTAGTGCTATTTTTTCAGCAGGCAGGATGAACAAACTTTCAGGTGATGACTGCAGCTTGCTAGAGGCCACAGGGTTTCCTGGCCCCTGTACCTGCATCCTGAGCCCTGCCTGATAGCCAGGAAGCCAAGGTGGCCATGGCTGGGGTATGTGAAGCTGTGCAAAGCCCTACCAAATGCAGACTAAAAATAGCCAGGACAAAGGCACTATGTAGGAAGGAAATTGCTCACAGGAATTAGCAACTGATTAATTACTGATATCTTGCTCATCTGTGTTTCATCTTCAAAGGGGGAACGTCTCCTATACTCTCCCTGCAGACACTATTTCTGGATAGCTACTGCTGTTGTGTTACCCTCCTTGAGTATCTTGTGATTTTTCAGAAATTCAGAAGATGTCTTGAGGATCTCAGTGCTGGAGCTCCCTGTTAATCTGTGAAACAATTATGAGACTTTTCCCTGTCTCAAAAATTCAGCTTCTGTTTCCTGCTAAACAAGCAAAAGACCTAGCATTCTTGCTCCCTGTGGAAGTGAACATTTTATAGTACTGTAGAAGTACTATCATCATCATGGCTGGTCTTCTTGAATGAAGATTTGAGAAGGGCTCTCCCCACGTTTGCTGCAAGCGCACTGGTGGCTAAAAAGGCCAATACGTGATAGGCAAGTCCGGTCACAGAAGGCACAGTGGAAAGTCTCCACAGGCTGTATTGGCGAGGCACGGTTCTTTCTGTGCTGTCTTTATTTCAAGACTGATCCTGCGTGCGCTCTCAAAGGAAGCAGCAGCGTTATACATGGTGTGCCTCCATGCCTCCCGATTGGAGGCCAGAGCGGACCATTGATGGTGGTCAATATGGCCAAGGCTGAGGTGTTGTTTGAGGGAGTCCTTGTATCTCCTCTTTGGGGCTCCTCTCTTGGGGCAGCCGGTGGCAAGCTCACCATAGAGCACAATCTTAGGGAGGCGGTGATCCTCCATCCTGGA
>VXBX01008072.1:31114-98872 GCA_013400415.1 Scytalopus superciliaris
CTGCAGAGCTGCTTCTGTGTGAGCAACGAGGGCGGCATCGTCAGCAAAGAGCAGCTCACGGACAAGGTGATTGAGGGTCTTGGTGTGGGATAAGTACTATAAAGCCAAGATAAAATGCAGTTCTCAGTGATTAGTAACAAGCCCTTATTCTTTCTAAACAGTACAGAATCTGACAAACTGGGCAACACAAGCCTTAAATCCTATATTTTAAATGGATGATAGAGAAATCTCGTAGTTACATCAAATCTGACTTTAGCAGCAAGTTAAAATTCAGAATTAAAACCCCCGTGACATTCCCCTTTCCTCAAATGGTATCTGTTGGCTGTTGCTTGGCATGGCTTTGGGGAAAGGAGTTTCTTAGCCCTTGCACAGTGAGGCTGGACTGATCACTCAGAGTTGGTTTTTTGTTTGATTTAGTTTTCTTCAGTTGGACACAGACATTAACCTTAAAATGGGAGGAAACCATGCAGAAATAAAGGAAAAGAGCCAAACTGAGGGAGTTGGTGTGTTCAGAGGGAGCTGTGAGTTCAGACTATTTAAAGAACTTCTGGCATGGAGGATTTGAAATGACAAAAGGGAATCTTAAAAGGAAGTCCTGTTGCTAGGTGACATGGATTATTGTATAGAGCTCCAGGAAGAGTGGAGAGACACCTCTTAGCTGCTCTTAAGTAAAAATTGCTGGTGAGGAGCCATAACTGGATCCAAAGTGGATTTAAAATGTTCCAGCCTTGTCCTGGCTGAGAGAGGGTTTCCATGATCCTTTGGTGCAGGGTGACCACTGGTGAGACTGTGTGGGCGGGTAAGTGCCACCTCTCCTCCTCCACCTGCTGAAATGTAGGAGCAGGCTCTGCCTCTGGTCAGGGTGGGTGAGAATAACTGGAGAAACCCAAAACTGCCATGTTGAGACAAAAACCCCATAGGTCATGCTCAGCAAAATGCCTTAGGAATGTGAAGTGATGTCTCAGAACAGTTTTGATTTCCTCAATTCACTTCTCAAGTTTCCCTCCTCTTACTCCCCCATTCATACTAACCAATTCTTATCTTTCACAGTGATGGTGTTTGCCTGATGTGCATCCACACAACTGCCAGGAAACTGCTGGTTATGACATGTGATGTAACAAAGTAAAATGCATACTGTTCCAGTTGGGAAAATGTTAATGCCCTAAACACATATAGCTGCAGCACATTTGTTCCTTTGTCCTCACCATGCTTCAGAGATGGGGATCTGAAGCTCCTACACTCACAGTGATCTTGCCTTGCCAAGCTGATCTGATTTACTGATGGGAGAGCAAACCAATCTCTCTGCTAAAATTCAGGGTTTTGTTCTTCATGTGGCTGCTGGAAGTTGAGGCTGCGATTGGGTCCTGCTGATGAGCTGTTTCTATCAGGTGGTTTTGAAAGGGTAAATTCTTACAGCTAAGCCAGACTAGAGATGTGGATCTGAGAAGAATGGTCCCATGTATGCAGAGCTATTCCACAGTGGTCCTCACTGGGGCCATGCCTTACTGGACTAAGCTGATACCAATGACCTGGGACCACTGATCATTTCTTTCATCAGATACTTGCTCTAGAGATCCTGTCTGCTCTCATGTCTGCTTCCATGTGGTTCGTGGGGTATTTTTGGGGGGTGTGTATTTGTTTTTGTTTGTTTGGTTGGCTTGGGTTTTTTGTTATTGTTTTTGTTTTGTTTGTTTGTTTGGTTTGGTTTGGTTTGGGGGGGTTGTTTGGTTGTTTTTCTTTTTTCTGTTTGTTTGTTTTGTTTTGTTATTGTGGTTTGGGGTTTTTTAAAAATATATATACATCAAATACTTACTCTCTGTTTCCAAAACTGTGTGCAAGGAGAAGGATTTGCCATATGTTTAGACTTGCTGAGTTTGTCAGATCCAGGTCAGAGACAGTCTGGATTACTCTAAAGACCCCTGAAGGATTGGTGGACAAATATCCTACAATATTTCCAGGGGTAACTGTCTGCAGGTTGGTCATTAGTCTTTTGAAAGTGTTTCACTTGGCAGCTCTGTCTTTGGCAAGGTTTCATTGGCATCAAAGAAAGCACATTGGAGCTTCACACTGCAGCTTGTCTTGGTGTTAGTTCCTTGCAAATTGCCATCCCTCCAAAATATGAATTGCCTTCAAAGGAAAGCTAGAAGCAATCCATAGCCTTCCCTTGTTTTTTTGCAACAACTTTAAAAAAAGGAGTGAAATTCCCAAGAGACTGTACCAAGGTCTCTGTTCTCTACCGGGTAGGTTGGTAGCAGATAACTCATCACCACCATAGCAGGGAAGGCCTGGGACAGCTAATTGCTGTAGCCCAAAAGGAAGGGAGCAACAACTGGGCTCCATCCTCCCCCAAGCAGTGACAGCAAAGTCTTGCCAGGATGGTGTTGGCTGGTATTCAACACTTCCTCTGGCACTGAGGCTCATATTTGCCATCAATTACAGGTTTTTTCCTCTTGGTGCAGGTATATTTTCCTTGCTTTCATTTATCTCATTGTTTATTTTGCTGTTGACTGTTGAGAACCAATCGACTCTTTCCCCTGCCCCTAACATGCTCTGCGGTATCTGCAGGCTCTTGCTGGTGCAGCCCTGATTCCCTCTCTGCTGCAGTGCTTCTCTGCCTGTTCGGCTCTGGCACCTGTTCATCAGAGCTGTCACCTCCAGCTCATGGAGACAAAACCATGTGTAAAGAAGTGCTCCCAGCAGGTGTGTGCACTGTAGTTTGTCATGCTGCTGTGATCGAAGCTATGCTGCTTTGGGCAGGCATGTGTCTTTCTCGCTCTGCAGTGCACCATGGGATGTATGTTTCCCTTAGGTCACAGAAGAGTGAATCTTAAAAAAACACAAATGATTGGGTACTGGCACTCCACTTTAATGAACAAAGAGGCAGTTCCTGATGCTGTGCTGGTATGACAGAAACAACATGCTGCTATTTGTGAGTGGTAAGCCTGCCCAGGACAGAGTTTGTCTGGCCTGATTTAATGTCATGAACTGGGTGTGGGCAAATGATAATTTTTACACTTGAGTGGAAATAACTCTTCAGAGCAGGATGGTGGAGTGAACAATAGCAGAAAGTAAATTCATATGATCTTGATGAGATTTTCCAAATTTGCCTCCCATATTATTTAGTTTTACATCTTGTTTCTTCTGATTTTCAGCTACCTGAGAACATCAACAACAATCTGTGGCTTGCTGTTGCACTCAATCTTGCAGAAGTCATACCCAGCATCATGGAGTGAGCAGGATCTCAGGGAGGTTCTTGAAGAGAAGAGGACTGAGGGAAGAACAAGAAGCTGGAGTTTGTAACAGATTTAGTGAGTTACCTGCTAGCAGAGGAAAATCCAGTCAGTTGTTACAGGGAGCCTTCCTTCAACCAAGACTGTGTCTAGATTTTCAGTTAACAACATTTTCCATGTCCTTTCTTTTCCGGGTTCCATTTCTAAACTGCTGTCAGCCCAGACCTTATTGTGCCCAGCAGTGTGTGATCTCTGGAATGCATGCTGCTGTGCCTTTCTGCTGCTCCAGCTCCTATGCCCGTGTGCTGAGTGGGCACTCTTTGCTAAGATATTCCGTGGTACCCAGAGCATGGCAAGGCAATGCAGAGTTCTCTTCAGGGTAATAATCCATCTTCTTAACATTATTTAAGTGTTTGTGCAGCTTGAAGATGAGTGCAGTTTTGCCTGAGGAGGTTGTTGCATCTATATTCAGTGATCTATGCTGTTGATGTCTTGTGTAGTTTATAGGATGTTTGTCAGACCTCTTAAGCCTGAAAGGTTTTGTCATTGCTTAGATGATTCTAAGTGGTGGTAACAGTGCAAAATGAAAAGGACATGTACTTCATGCTGAAATTCACTTCTTGTTCCCCAGGACATAGATTAAACAGACTTTAAACAAAAAGTTTTAAATAAACTGTATTATCAGAGGGTAAAACTCAGAGTCTGGGTAAACAGGAGAATAAATCCAATTGTACATTAGGAAAGAGGGAGTAATTATTATTTTAAAATGTAATCTCATGAATTTCTTATCTGAACTGGAAACTCTTTAAAGACAGGAATGTGTTTAGCTCTGCAGTACAGCTGTTCCCTCTTATTTACAAGTATATGCACAGGGATACAGACAAAGGGAAACTAGATGACAGAGCCAGGAAAAAAGTGCTGAGTGAGGTGCAGATGCAGCTGTGAATTGATCGATGAAGGCAGGGAGTGATGGTGGGAGAGGAGATCCCTCTGAGACACAATTTGAAGTGCAACTCTGTATGAGAGAGCTTGAAGTCACCACACAGCCCCCCAACTTCCCCTGAGCTCTGAACATGGCCATACAGGAACTGTGTAAATACTATGGTTACATGTAAAAAATCAGATAAAATGTACTAATTATGATGGCTTTGCACGTAGATATTTGACTTTTTTTTTTTACAAGCCTGCAGTTCTGCCTGAAATTCTGGGAGAGATGGGACTAGCAAACCCCCTGTGGATGGGAATCAAAGCTACTGCTGGCACATGCGGTCAAGGAGCAGGTTGCCAGCATTTTCCTGCAGCTTTTCTCTCAGACCGTTGTTGTTTGCCCTTACTGCTGCTGCGGATTTCCACGAGATGGAGCTATTTTAACACGGCTTTCGCAGCAGCCCTGGGGAAACAAGTGACGCTGTTGAATATTTTATCTTATTTTATTTCCATGACAATATTTCTGAAGTGGGTAGGCTTTTATGAAAAACTATCATTCAAAAAAAAAAAAAAAGAAAAAAAGGCAAATGCCAACAGCAACAGCTGGAGCGCAATGTGCATTTTAATACACTGTGTCATCAAAAGGCCACTTGCAAAAATTGCTCCCAGGAGATGCAGGTAAGCACAGAGCAGTTTTTGCCCTCACTGGGGCAGCTGGTAGGGTGTGCAGCCAGCCTCATGTCTCTGGAGGGCTTATTTTACCGTGACTGAGGAAACCATCAATGCCCCATTGTCCCAAGCCCCTCCTGTGGCATTTCTGTCCTTTTCAATATTTTTTTTAAGTCTGTTTCCATGCACAGCCTTCTCCCACTGCAGCACCTGCTTGTTCCCTTTCTACTTTGCCCCATTAGCCCTGTTTCCCATTGAGTCACAATGTAGATAAAAAATCATGTAAATGCTGTTGCTTTATAATATAAGTCTGCAGACCTCAAGGCATGCCTGACTTTTTATCAAGTCATGCCCACAGAGCCAAACTCCTCCTGCCCTTGTTGGTTATGCTTTTGCACTCTATCCACCATAAATAGCAGCTGCTCAGAGAGAGGCATTTATCTGGGGTTTTTCTACAGGCCTTGTCAGGGTTAGGGCCAGGTTTATATCCAATATTTATAATGCTTGGAAAGAGAGCATCTTGAGCACCCCTTGCTCTCTGCTTGTGTTGCAAGCCTTGTAGGGCTGTCCTGGCATTGTCATGAGAAGCTGGTGTTCTCTGTTTGCCCACAGGAGCTAAGTGTAATCTCTCTGACAAGGTGTTGCTGGCAACACATGCCTGTCCTGAGCCTGTGGACATACAGGAAGCCAGTGGGCAGAGATTTCCCTCCCAAACAAGTGCCCGGTGCTGGAGCCAGGCTTCTCCCCAAGCCTGCAACAGCAGAGCTGGCTGCTGCTTCTCAGCCACATAGAGTCTGAAATCCTCACTGCTGCAGGACTCAGCTAAGTGGAAACCACAGCAAGATAAATAAGAATCAGCTACAGAACCCGGGGGCCTGCCATTGCCAGATCTGGTAACACTGCACCTGTCCAATTTCCCGTGTGAAATCTTAATTCACAAAGACGAAAGAGTAAGTGTGTTTGATGATTGTTTTTATTTTTTTTTTTTTTCCCCCCTAGTATGGTTTAACATCCTTCCCTGCTCCCAAACCTGTGCTTTACAGTGGAAGGAGCTTTGGGGGAAATACAAAAGGTTCTTGTGAGCCCCCAAGCAGAGGGCTGTCCTTTTTGCAGGTATCCCTGGGGCAAACTGAAACCTCTGATACACTGTTGGTACACAGCTGCTTAACAAACACCATCTGCCTCTTGGTTTTCAAGACCAGAACAGAGATAACATCAATATAATTTCAATTTCTTTAATCTGATCATGACTTTCCAGTAGTTGATAAGTGTGTCCAGGAGCCCCCAAAGAGCAGACAATCTTCAGACAGCTCCACTGCTGAGGAGCACCTTGCTGTGTGTCCCACAACTGAAGTTTGCTCCTCTTCTTCCACTCTCCAACATGAACTTCTTCAGACCAATTTTACTTGAGCCATTTCATTGCCACTATCCCACTTGTCCTTTCATGGAGTCATTAAAATGCTCTAATACATGTCATTTAAACACAATTTTCATTAAAATGTATGTCTATTTGTGCATGTCTAGCATGTAGTTACCATGCTCCTCAAGTATGTGCCCTTGACATGCTGGCCTGTCTGGCTGAGGTTTGCATGCACACCCAGGTGGCTCTGTGGGTGCACAGGCTTGCCATGAGCATATCCAAATACAAACAGGCATTTGCAATCAGGCAAGAAATGCAGTATGCAATTGCCTGTGGATGTTAAGGGGTGTAACTCTTGGGGATGGCAAAGTGTCTGTAACTCCTTGTGGATTTCACTGCTGTGTAATGTCCTGATACCAACTGGTCCGGATCCCAAAGCTCCTGACTTGCTGTGTCCCTGAAGCACCACTCAGAAGGAGAGAGGCACGGAGGGAGAGAGCAGGCTGATGACAGTGCATGGGAGTGTGGCAAAGGCAGCACTGGTCCCAGGAGGGAAAAACTGATGAGCCAAAAGACTTTACTCTCTTTGCATGCAGGTCCCTATTTTGGTCAGGTAGCCAAGCTGGAGGACAGCAGAGAGGGAACATCTTGCTTGCCAGCTCCCCTGCAAGCCAACCACTCAGAGCCAGAGAGAACTGAAAACAATCAGTGAGGGGTGCCTGCCCATGGACTCAAACTGCACACAGAGCAAGAAATTATTGTCTATGTTTCTCCACCAGAAAGAAGATGAGGCATGTGACATCTCTTGCTAAACATTGCATCACAGATATTCATTCCTTTTATGTGAGAAGAAAAACTGCTAAAAGAATCTGATAAATTACAGTATATATATCCATATTACAACTTGAAAGAGCTGGGCTAAGAATTACTTGGACTTTCAAGAGTTTCATATGGCAGGGGTGTGGGTGATTTAGGCTAGTGATTATTCAGGACAGAGGGTGTGATTGGACTTTTAGGATTTGAAAGGATTACACGTGCTTGTCAAGTGGGTGTTTAATCTCTCTTCAATTCTAACTTCAGTTTGTAAATGTTGAAATTATAAATCATCGCACCTTGCTCCATGGCACAGAACAAACTGTGCTAATTTTCTCCCACCTCAGCTAGATTAACTGCTTATCTCCAGTGCTGTTAAACCCCACAGAATTAGTCTTTTCTGTTTTAAGTAATCCAAACTGGTGTGTGTACACACACAGGCAGGCAGGCATGTGTTTCATAACAGGTTTTTGTGCCTGTGACTCAGATCTGAACTATTAAACCATAACACATGGCTGACATCTGGAATTCTCTCAGATGTTTTTGTCATTTGAATACTGGTAGCCATGGTTTGCTACTCTCCTTTCCTCCAAAATATAATTTTCTTTATTCTCAGCTCATAAAAACAGAGCTAGAAGATTTTACTGAGCCAGCTGGTGTCACTTGGTAAAATATTTTGTCCAAGACTGCTTTAAAAGCACGTGTTCATAGAGTTTGGCCAAAAGATCTTACTGAAGAAGGTTTCTGCTTCATCTTAAGGTTTAAAATGATTGCATACCTTGACAATATTCAGAACATTCATTGGTTTTGCTCTGCAAAAGCCTGTGTTTGCTTAGACGCACAAGCAGTCACCTGTTAGCTAGCAAATTGGGGTAAGAATTGCAGAAGGATTGTCTTGGTGTTTGAATATAGTTAGTTGCATTAATTCCTCCAAATGAATGTTGCTCATTTGACTGGTTTTAGAGAAAGATTAGAATATGCATGGTGTTTGCTATAATGTAGAACAGTTTGTCTTACCTGTGTCTCACAGGGTGCTGTGTGCTATTCCCAGGGCTGTTTACCGTGGCCTAGTATGGTCTGCAGAGTTTTAAGATTTTTCACTCATCTTGAAAATATTGTGGGGTTGCCACTCAGAGTGATGCAACTAAGGATGTGTTAAATTTCACGTTGAGACCAACGATTCAATGAAAACTGCCATCTGTCTGCCACTGTAACGAGTCTCAAGCAAAAGGGGTGAACTGGGGGAATTGTTCATGGCTTTGACCCAGAAAAGCATCTTTTTCAACCCAGCACTGTAAACAAGATCTTTAACTTTGGGGACAGTCTGGTTTTCTATTGACTTTGAGAAGGATGTAACACTTCTTCATTGCTGCTTCAGGAAGAGAGGAGGGGCACTGTTTGAAGTCTATGCTGTCCCCTCTCCCCTTGAGAGTGAATATAGTATGTCTTCAAGGCACCATCTTTGCCTGGTGAGGGGCTGCAAAAGAGGGGTGACTGCCACTGTGCTAAAGAAGATAATTACGAAGGTTTCTGAGGTGTATGAAGCTTTGTTTCAGAGGCTTTCCAGTTTTTGACTATCAGAACAAAAAGTGGCAGTGGTTGTGCAACAGTGATGCCTTTGAAGACACACATATTGTAGCAGCGAATTAATGTCATTTGATGCAGGTTTTTTAATGTGGTTCACTGTAAGGCCTCTCGGATTCAGCAGGGAGGGCTTCACCCAGAGCACTTGGTCTATGGCACAAATCTGACACATAGTGCTGAGTCTGGTGATCACTTGGCTGTGTGCCTAAGCTGCTGGCTTTCCACATATGTATTTTTTTAAAATCTTTTTTAAACTGCTGCATTTCAGACCTAGTCATGTCTGTTTTATTCACAGTAGCTGTGTAAAATTCTCATGTCAGAGGTTCAGAAAATAATTTGTGCTCTGGGGTCTCTGACTGTTACTACTGTTTAGTATTCACATTGTGCCAAAGGTGTCTCATTGTGACAGACTGTGATACTTAAACACATGATGCCTGGAAGAGCGTTCTTCCCAGGGTCCTTTATCCTCACAGCTGAACTTACCCACTGGCTAGACAAGGTGGACCCACATGACCGTACTCACCTGTCATGGTTAAAGTGAAGTCCTTTGAACTCCTACAGACTGGTTTCTTGGTGAAAAACCTCTGGCACTAAAGGTGGCCCTGAACTGTATATATCCTTGCAACAAGGTTTTTCAGTGCATGTAGATATGTATTCACAGATTCAGTAAAGGCAAATAATGCTTGACCAACCTGATTACCTTCCACAATGTAAAAACTACCTGGAAGGATGAGGGAAGAGCAGTGGATATTGTCTACTTTGACTTCAGCAAGGCTTTCAACGCTGTCTCTCATAACATCCCCATAGACAATCTCAGGAAGTGTGGGCTGGACGAGTGGACAGTGAGGTGCACTGAGAACTGGCTGAACAGCAGATCCCAGAGGGTGGAAATCAGTGGCACAGGGTCTGGTTGGAGGCCTGTCACGAGTGGTGTCCCCCAAGGGTCAATTGGTGTATTGTTTAACTTGTTCATCAGTGACTTGGATGAAGGGGCAGATGCCTCCTTAGCAAGGTCACTGATGACACAGAGCTGGGAGGAGTGGCCGATACCCCAGAGGCTGTGCAGCCCTTCAGAAGGACCTCGACAGGCTGGGGACATGGGCAGGGAAGGACCGTCTGAAATTCAACCAGGCCAAGTGCAGGGTCCTGCACCTGGGGAGGAATAACCCCCTGCACCAGCACAGGCTGGGGCCAACCTGCTGGAAAGCAGCTCTGTGGAGAGGGAGCTGGGAGTGCTGGGGACAACAAGGTGTCCGTGAGCCAGCAGGGAGGCCTCATGGCCAGGATGGGATTCTGGGGTGCATTAGGAAAAGCATTGTCAGCAGGTCGAGGGAGCTGATCCTGCCCCTCTACTCATGTGGAGTGCTGTGTCCAGTTCTGGGCTCCTCAGGAGACAAGAGAGACATGGAGCTTCTGTAACATGTCCAGCAGAGGCTACAGAGATGATGAGGGGACTGAAGCATATCTCCTATGAGGAAAGGTTGAGGAAACTGAACCTGTTCAGACTTCAGAAGAGATGACTGAGAGGGGATCTCATCAATTTTTACAAGTATCTGACTGGAGGGTGTTGAGGATGGAGCCAGGCTCTCCTTAGTGATGCTGAACTGTAGGGCAAGAGTCAAGGGATAGAAACTGATGCACAGGAGGTTCCACACGAATACAAGGAAGAACTTTACTGTGTGGGTGACCGCACACTGGAACAGACTGCCCAGAGATGGTGTGGAGTCTCCCTCGCTAGAGACACTCCAGAGCCATCTGAATACAATCCTGTCAGTGTGCTTCCTGCTTGAGCAGGGAGGTTGGACCAGATGACCTGCTGTCATTCCATCCAACCCGACCCATTCTGCATGTTAATGTGCCCCTAGTGGCTGTGCCCCTGATGGCTTTGCACCTGACTTTGGTGAAAGCAGAGGTGGCCCTGGGTAGAGGAGGCATTGACCAGAGCACTACCAGCCCATTTGCAACCCAAAGGAGGCAAGACTACCCCAGTCCATCTCCTTGAGCTGGTGTATGAGTGTGGCTGTGTTTAGCTGCTGGCAGCTCTGTTAACTGATTATGTGGATACACAAAAGTGATGTGCTATGAACAGCAATTAAAACTATGCTGTCAGAATGGCAACATCAATCTCAATTCTAGATATGGTCAGACATGCTACTTATTTTCGTATTATGATGGTTAGAGCTCATAATTATGGTTATCTGGTACTTCTGATTGTCAGATTCTGATAAAGTGTGAGACCCTGAGTTCAGCATTTCCTCACCAGATCTTTGAGGCAAGCTGATTTTGCTGGAAAACTTTAGCCAAAACACTTGGCCATTTTTGAGCACAAATGTTGTGTACATAAAGCCTGGTGCATATCCTCCCCTGGGGCAACCCAAACTTGCTTCATCCCTGGGGGTGGCTCGATGGGGCCATCTGCCCTGAGAGTTGCACCAGCCCATGTCATTGCCTCCGTCACCAACTAAAGTGTGTGCTGTCCCTCTGGAGCCCAGCACTGTGCTCCATCTTGGGGATGGGTGGTTTATGCTTCTCCAGTCTGGGGTGGGATGGGAAGAGGGGGACAGGCTTTGAGTCTGGTCCCCGCTGAGGATCAGAGTTTTGACTTGTTTCCTGTAAAATGAAAATTACTACCTCCAACATGTCCTTACCCCTTGCCCATCTCCCCAGGCTGCTGTGAAAATGAACATGTTGCTTCTGAAGCACTCATTTATTGTAGTGGCATGAGAGAAAGCAGGCAGAAATTAATTAGTCTGTCTTCAGAGCAGGGTTTTGGGGATTATAGAAAATAAGCCTGTTAATCATTATGGAGAAAGTAGAATGCTCTGAACTGGGTCCTCACTCACCCTGGGTACTTAATGACATGTTTTCACTGGAAAAAAAAATGGTAAGATCATGTTAATTAAAGGATGTGCCAGAATGTATATGTACAAGGGAGGTAATTGAAGAATGCTGAATGTCTGCCAATTTAACATTACCTAACTAGCTTGATTTTTCAATCATAGTAATATTCTCATATTTGTGTGTTTTCGGGGATGCCATATGAAAGAAAAATATTTTGGCAAAATAGCACACTGAGCAGAGTAAATTCCAACAGCAGGGTTTCTTGTTACTCTGTGCCTGATGGTGAAAATGAAAAAGGATAATAAAGGGAGCAGAGAAGCAAGGGTTTGTGTATCATACATAAAAAGTTACTGTAACAGCAGTGATCTGTCTGCCATAGTAATGAAGTCAAGCATTTGAAATAATATGATTTCACAGCAAGACAGGATAATAGAGCTCTATTAAGCTGAATCTATATTAGATGGCTGTGAGTTATTCACATGAAACTACAGAAAAGGTTAAATCTTAATTTTATTAAGTAGTGAATTACAGCAGACAGGGTCACCTTAGGGCTTTTCTAGGTTTCTAACTTTCCTTGTCTGTAGCTTGTTATTTATTAGAGCTCTGCACAGCCTTGTGGACTCCATGCAGCACTAGGCTTGAAAATTCATGGTGCTAGCCCTCTTCCCCAGGCTCCTGCCCTTAGTCTTATACTGTGTTGTCAGCTGCAATATTCAAAGACATCACTCACTTTAATCTCTCTGGTTTCTCTGTACAGACCCCTGGAAGGAAAAAAAAAGAGGCAATTCTGCCCTCCTTCTGCAGCTAGGAAGCTCTGGCACAAGAGTTCAGCAAAATGGGATTGGGTTTGTATCTCCAGATCTCCAAGTATCTTAGACCACCAGCTCCTAATCTGATCTTCTCTGTCACTGTGTCCCCTTCTTTCTTTGGACTGGCATGCTAAATGACTCCTTTCTTCACATCTGCCTTGAATTCCCTGTGCTGTTTTCAGACTTGTCTTTCTGAACTAGTTCAAAAGCTTTGGCTTTTTTAAATTCTCCTGGGACACCTCTGAGGAAAGAGAAAAAATCTGATTAAAAATAGATAAAACAAACCACACACAATGTGACTAAATCTGACTCTCTTGGAAGGTTAGCTGACTTTTAAGACAATTTGAAACCATAAAGTTGAAAAGGGTATATACACATCATTACTCTATTTTATTGTCACTGCCCTGGACACTTTGATCTCCATTTATCCTTCCCCTATTTGTTTATGCTCTTTCATGCCCTTCTTCAAAGTAGACTGTAAAGCCTTTGGGGCAAAGACCGATGGTGTGTCCGTAAATGGGGAGGACAGACTGGCTCCCTCAGCTATGGGCCTAGTCTTAACTGTGTGAAATGATTGAACACTGCAGTGCCAACAGTAAGGATGGGTAAATCCTCCCTCAGAGTAGGGAAACACACCATGGGCAGGGACTAAGTCTGTTGGAGCAGCTTATCTGAATTGCTTGGTGGCCAGGGGAGTAGCTGCTTGGAGCACCTGCGCAGCATCCAGGAGCCAGCCCCACCAGCACCGTGACCTGTTACTGACCAGAAGCCTTGTCCAAACGATATGAAAGAGTTTGCTATTACAAAACAGAAATTAATGATAGAAACCTTGCATGTTTGTAGCTTTATGTTTTAAACTGTTTTCACTCCAAGGGAATGTTTACAAAGAGTTTTAATTACTACCTGCATAAGCACTGATCTTCAAGACACTCTCAGATAACTAATTGTTGTCAGTTTTTATAAAAAGAAAAGGAATATTATGAGAATATTAAGCTAGAGATAAGACAATGAATGGAGAAATATCAGAAGACTACACTAGAAATGTATATTGATCTTTTTAATGCTTTTAATGCTTGTGTTTAGTGCTTCAGGGAATAACCTACATGAATAAGCTATTGTAAAGCCAAATTAGGGAGAAGCTGTTGTGAGAAAGCCAGATCTTAAACATTTGGCACAATGCAAAAGCCCAAACTGAATGAGAAATGCCACTTACAGTGCAAATATTAAACAACAGTAGCTCTATTTTCCCTGAAGACTGAGCTCTAGACTTTGTTACAGTGGTTAGAGGATATCTTACCGCTTCCTGATGTTTGACTTTTCCCTTGCTTGGTTTTTGGCTCTGTCCCATGCTGTAAGAAAGAACTGTGTGAGTACCTTAGTGTTTGATTCCACAGGACTATTAAAGTTGAAATGTGCTAAACCCCTGAAAGAAAGTCAAAGATCCATTTTAATGTGGGTTTTCTTCCTTTGGGTTGGGCAGAGGTCTTCAAAGCTATCTTTTATTGTGCATGTTTGAGAAAATCTCATCCCTCGTTAGTGATATCTTTATTTCTACCTCAACCATAAGCAGATTTGAAAGACTTGACTGTGTTTTTATAATCAGAAGGGAGGTGTAGTGGAATTCATTAGCAAGAAACCGGCTTTACTCATAAGGGGGCTGGGAAAATGGAAAATCCTCAACCTCTCCCCAACTGAACACTGAATATTGCACTAAAATATGTAATATTTGGATGCTTCGAATTTGCTGCTTCCAGAATGTTCATATGACTAGAAACCAAATGTTGCTGCAGAATCTGCCTTATTCAAGAATTAGTAACTTGAACAGCATGCTCCAGTCTGATGGGAGAGAGACAGGTCTTGCACAGCTCTGCTTGAAAACTTTCTTATTTCATGGCTTTCCAACATCACGATCAAAGGGAAGAGCCAAAGTTGCCTTAACATGCCAGAATTTGAACCATATATTTAAGAAACTAATCCCAAGGGTGAGAAGCTTCCCAAGGCCTCCACCAACAAGTTCTGTTCAAAGAACGACATTCCACCTCCAGCTGCCCTGTGTTCCTCTGGCACTGCCCCAGGGCATCCTCACTGTCTGCAATTGCTCATTGAACGTGATCAACATGGAACTACAGCACAGCTTCCAAAAATATTTCATCTAACACAGTATGGACCTCAGTTCTCACACATCTGTTCTGGAAGGGGCAGAGTCTATGCAATGCCTTTTCTCTGCTGCGTGCAGAGCTTAATGCAGAAATGCTGTGCAACATTTCTGCTGTGGCTTCCCCAGAGATGTGATGGGATTAGTGCAGGCTGCCAAACCTGAAAGAAAATGTCCCATAAAAGAACAGGATTAGTTGACAGTTGTGGTGTGTCATTTCCACCTCTTCTTGCCAGTACTAACTGAACTGCTCATTTGCAACCACAAGCTCCTCCTCTAGGAGAATTTACAGCAAAGCTGTAGAGGAAAGCACTGTTTAGTTGTTTCACCAGTTACACAGAATCAGCTCCATCCCACAGATCCCCATAGCAAGGGACTGTGTGGAGCTGTTGCAATTACTGTTTAATCACATCACACATTTGAAGTAAGTGCACCTAAATTCTAGAAGAAAATTATCTAATTTTCCTACACCACTTTCTTTCTTTAGTTGGGGACTGCTGCTTCCATTTGCTGACAAATGATTGCTGAAGACATTCAGTGAGACAAAGCAGAGCCCCTCTTTGCCTCTAAGCAGTGAGGCCAAATTTAGGGTGTAACCTCATTTTATGTCTATGTTCCGCTAAGCTTGCAAACCTGTCAATCAAGCAACTGCAGAGGTCTGAACCCTTATTTCTTCATAATCTTTTGCTGTTTGTTACCCAAACCTGTGTTACTGTTAAATTTAATGCTGTTAGTATCTTCCAATTTATTCCACTCCAGATAAAGTAGAAATGTCCAGAGGTCTTCATCTGCCTGCAGCCTCCCAGGTTAAAACACGGCACTTTGTTTCAGGGAGGGCTGGCAGATTTGGGAGTCAGTGGACATCTCCTGGGATGCTTCCAGGCTCCCTGAAACAGGACCAGGCATCATAAGGTTAGTTATTCCCCAGGGGGAGGAAGAAGGAGGCTGTAGAGTAGGACTGAAGACTAAAGGTTTGATATGTAGGAATGCAAGTGAAAGAGGTAGCTGACTGCAAGTTGGAGCTGTAAGTTCCCTTTGCAGCAGCACTTCCACATGGGTATCCCAGGTGTTCAGACATTGTAGCTCAGACCCACGGGTTCTGCAGTGTGGACCACAACACCCTGACTTACCACTGCAGGCAACAAGCAGGGCTTCCCTCTCTGGCAGCTGGAACCCCTCAATAGTTTAGTTCAGTGAAAACCTTTTCTTGGGGTGGGGGAGGGGGAAGTCTCTCTTTTGTCCACACAAAGAATACCTGTTTGAAGCTCCTCAGCTTCACAGAGGCTAAGCAGGACAGTGGCTGTACCTTTCCCTTAGCATGTCCTATAGTCTTGGCACCATGTTCACTACAGGGCACCCTGAAACCTGCATCCCTCAACAGTAGCACTCTCACCATTCCTTGACTGCACATCAGGGTTTCCCTGCAAAACCTGGAGCTTGGTATACATAAGTCTCACTGGGTTCACCTGAGGTGAGGGACATTAGGATTTCAGAAACTTTTCTGAATGAGACAGAATGAAGACTTAAACCTCAGCCTGTTGTTTTCTAGTAGTTATTTTAAACAAAGGTTCAGACTGCAGTATGGTGACTTTTTCCTCTCAAAAATCTTGATCTTGTTTTCATTTTGATACAGGATGAAAATGTTTGATATTTTAATAGAATAGGCTTTTTATCTGACTGCCCAAGGGAAGCGGTTAATGGTGTGGCTTTGTAGATCAGGTGTGTGGTGAGAGAGAGCTACCAGGCCCTCAGAGACCTCCATGTTAGTAATCAATATTTCAGATAGATTATATCCTCCTCCACGCTTCTTACAGTCCTGTTGTCTCTCCTTTGCAAGTAGCGGTGATGTGGTCAGGAAAAGATGTTGATTGCTAATGAGACAGGGTAATTGGCTCTAGCTTCTGCTTCCTGATATGCACCTTTTTTTTCTTTCTCACTGGTTTCATATTCTCCCTTAGCTGCAGCTCCTAAAGACCTGAGCTTCTGTTTGGCAAACCCAGAAGGTGGGAAAACGAAAGTATGCAGTGGCCTCTCTGAAGGGACCCATGTGACCTGCAGTACCTCTGGACCACTGTTTTCTGCTGAGATGTCAATGAGGAGACAGATATCAGATAATGATAAAGGGGGTCACAGCTCATATAGGCTTACATAGAAAACATCAAGTTATCAAGTCATAATTCCAATATGAAAAACCATTCACTTTTCCCCACAGTTTTATAAAGCTAATTAATAAAAGAAATTTTATATGGTCTCTTACTGGTGTATTATGTATTTGCTGAGGTTCATGTCATCAGAAACCTATATCTTGGTTAGAAATTCTATTCATTGGAATATACCAATGCAGACAATAGGAATAGTGGGAAAGGAATATATATGAAAGGCCTGGACTAATGAAACCTTGGACTGAGCTATGTTTCAGCTGTCAAGGAGGAAAAAAAGCCCCCACCCAAGTTTGGATGTACATTTTATTTCCAGTGAAATGTAATAGAAAGGAAAATTTCATTTTGGAGATACCAAAGGTGTTACTTTGTCTCAAGTGAAATATTGATGATCTCAGAAGTCTCTTCCAGCTTAAAAAATACTTAGTTTGTTTAAAAATAATCATCTACCTTTGTTTGGCTAACACTATTTGACTTGAATTATAAACAGTTGAATTTTGGTCATCTCTGAAACTGTCTATTTTGTTGCAGCCCTATTCATTACCACCCCTTGGAACCATTAGCTCTGTTTCTGAAACAAAAATGGCAGAAACTCCCCCCTCACCGCCCCAAGGGGATGCCTACAGCAAGAGTGGTGGCAATTATTTACAATGATGTTTAAATTCCATTACAGAAATGATGTAAAGAGATGTAGATTTTCTTTTGAGTCAGGTGAGGCCTTGGTACTGCTGTCATCCTGCTTCACTGTCCCATGAAAGATTTGTGGTCCCTGCGACTTGACAGTGTCTCAGGTAATTCTACAGCAAACTTTCTGGGTGCTACACCTGTTTTTACAAAGCAAATCCTCTGTGTATAAGATGTTAGTCAGCAATTGGGGTAAAAAAGCCAGATTTCCTCTATGCTTCAGTAAAAATGGTCCAATATAATTTAACATTGAAAAAGGTAAAATAGTACAGAGGACTGGGTTAAACAATAGCAAAACAAGCCATGCTTTGAATGGAAACAGCCCCCATGACACTGCAAGGAGAATGATCTGGCAGATGTAGAACATATAAACTTTCAACCATCAATAGTTATACAGCATCAATTTGAAAAGCACACAGGACACTGGGCTGCTCCACGGGTTTGGTACAGCAGCTTGCCCCTCTTTGCAAAGCAGCACCCAGCACCCAGTGCTGTGTGGAGCAAGGCAGAGCAGGCTTTGCCAGGGCTGCATATGCTGAACTCTTTTGCAGCTAGTTTGTAGCACCAGGTTAGGTTACTAGCTGAGGATAGTGATCTGTGTCATAGGGGATAATAAGAAAACCTGCATCAGAAGGCCTGCACTGTCTCTTACTATCTTCCTTGTGCTCATGCATGTGTGGGTATTGGTGCCTAAAGGTGAAGGAAACCTTGCTTTGTGACAAAGCTTCCTCTTCAAATCCAAGCTCAGTCTGTTACTTTCCAAACAACAATGGACAGAGTTGAGTGTATCTGAAGCAAGAGGGCAAATTTGCATAGCAAATCACTGATATGCACTAGGTGTGAGGCTAACAGTGACACTAGCAGTCATAGGTAAGGTGTCTCCTCTGTGAAAGGCACCCCAGCTGTGTTGTGACCACAGGTTGAGTCCATGAGGAACTTGTAATAAATTTCATTGAGCCTAAGAGTGGTGAAGAGCCTAAGCCAATGCTAGAGGGTGACTGAACTTTGGTGCAGCTGTGCTTCCTCCCCAGTATACCTCTCAGCTCCATAATCTTGGCTGTGATTGGAAAACTTCCTTGTCATGCTGGTAGAAGAATCTTCTCTCCATCTTTGAGCTCTGCAGAGAACCCTATAATCTCCTCTCTTTAGCTGGATTTTGTCAACAGGCAAAAACAACACGTCCAGTTGCACAGTTTCCTCAGTTTCTCTCTGGGACAATCACTTAATGTAGCAATGGCAAACTACCAGGTATCAATGTCACAGCATCAGTGCTCCATTGTCAGAAAAACACTTTGCCTGCAAAGTCCTGAAGATGAGCCTTAGCTGACCAGAGAGCTGACTACTAATGACAAAGCTGCAGTGAAACCTGGGCAGAAGGATTTTTGCATCTGTGATGGTATTTCAGACACTTGCTTTTCTTCCTGAGCTAACTCTGAGAGGGTTTTAGCCTCTGGAGAAGAATGTGACACTGACCATTACAGCATATAACATCTTAGGAAAAGAAGAATAAAAGAAAGGCAGTGAGTTCATTTGGCTTTTGGTTTCTCATGAAGGCCTTGTGACTTAAAGGAAATTGATGATTCTATTTTCAATTTGGTTAACACTAGACACATTGTTTTAAAAATAATAAACTGGCTTCTTGTTATGTTAGCAGAGAAAGAAGATTTTTGGGGTTCATATATAAGCAAAAAACAGCCATCAGCTATAACTTCTACTTGACTTACGAGCTCTTGAAATGTGCCTGAGCACTGGAAACTTCAGGTCACTCTGCATTGTCTGTACTGCACTCATTTTGGCAGCCTGCCTTCCCTTTTCATCAGCTCTTGGGATTTCATTACAGCAGAAAAGCTGTTGAGAAGACATGATGGGTAAAGATTATGCCATGCAACTCAACAGTTCATCTCTCACTCACCTGGTCAGAGCACGGTGCTAATACCGCCAAGGTTGTAGGTTTGGTCCCTGTATGGGCCACTCACTTAAGAATTGGACTTGATGGTCCTCCTCAGAATATTCTGTGATTCTGTGAAGTATAGCTTTTTCCCTGCTTTTACAATGAGCTCTCATAAGTAAAAAATATCCACATTCCCCCATTTCCTCGAAAGTTAGGTATTACATCCAACTGTATCATAATTTTCTAACTTTGAAATGTTTCTTGCTATTGAAGAAGGATAGAAAGCACCACCCAGTACTGGATCTGGAGCTGCTCAAGGTCAACAGCAAAAGTTTCATTTTCCTTGTGTTCAACCCTACCACTTGCTGCCTCCTCCCTTCCTTCTCTAATTAGTTTCATCCCCTGATCCAAAGGATACATATTTAGTCATTTCTACCAGACCATTTCTCTTTCAACTTTCATTTGCAGATCTCTTTCTCAGCAAACAGACATTCAAAATTAGGCGCAAGCTCTCTTTCCATTCTCTTGTTTGCCTTCTGATTGTGGGAGCAGGGTTGGGCTAGTTTCCTCATTTTACCCTTTGTATAGACTGCAAGAAAGAGAACACAGAATGAAGCAGGGCAGCTGCAGTGGCCTCTGCACAACCAGAACAATACTAATGCACTGGGTTTTGTCACATCTCCAAGGGACCAGAGGCTTTTCTTCCTATGCCACTGGACCTTTATCTCAGCAGGAAAAGAGCATTTATTTCTCTCAGTGTACTTGAGGCTGACCGTAAGGGGTTTCATGCTCTTTAAAAGAAGTTGGTCTGTAGAGATGTGGCAAGTACTGTGAACAGCTGGAAAAAATAGCATTATCTCTTGTAAACTCTTTTTTGTAGTATTCTAAAACCCCCAAAGGGCCCCAATGCTGTACACTGTAACTACTTACAGGCTCCCAGCTCAGCCTTAACACAAGTGAAGTACTGGCCTTTGCAGCTTCACCAAGCCAGGCAGCTTTGCTGATAAACGTGACTTCCACCAGGGCTGTGAGCAAAGCTATGTGCTGCTATTGACATGCTGTTTGGAAATCCCTTGGAGTCTGGGAACCTGGACAGTTCTTGATGCTCAGCTGTTGAGTCCCAGGTGCACGGGATCCCAGTCACAGTCTGCTCAGCTGGGGAGGGTCTGCTCTGCCCATCGCACTGTGGTTGCTTCCCACTGCCTTTTGGAGAGCCTGTGGCAGGCAGCTGGCTGCCCTCTTACCCTGACCAAACACTGTGCTAGTCAACAGCCATCTGACTACTTAATATTTCAAATATGCGTGAATAATCCACTGAATTTCAGTATCCTATTATTTCTTCAGATTCTTTGTGCTCCCTAGGGTCATGGCTCTCAAAGGGCTAATACATTCTCATTTCAGACCTGAGAAAATGCTTGAGTGCTGAAAGATGGTCTGTTTGTTTGTTTGCTTTTTATCTAAATCTGTTAGTGGGTCTAATAAAATATATTCCTGTCATGCCTCAGGGTTTTTGATTTTTTTTATTTTTAGTTTTATAGATTTTAGAAGTTACTGGAGATTTAATGTACCAGTAAAATAATTTCAGTAGCTTAATGTTTACACATACCAATCTCATCCTATATCAATCCCTCCAAACTCCAGCAGCTGTTTAGTCTCCATTTCAAGGTAGAATGGCAGAGAAGCGCCATGAGGCCGGCACCACAAGATAAAGACATGGACAGCAGGACCTCCAAATCTGGAACTTTGGAAGGTCTCCAAGGACCCGACGTGCTGAGAGGAAGACGAGGACGATGAAAAACAGGTCCCAAACCCTCAGACTCAGTTCCTGGTGGGTGTGCCAGGGGTGGAATGGGCCAGGACAGGAGAATAGCAGAACAGTATTGGATGGATATTATTACAAAAGCTTGGAACTAGGGAATTTTGAGGGATCCTGTGGATATGTATTCCTGGAGCCTAGAGGTTCATTAAAGCTTCCTTATCTCCGACTGAATTGGCCTGGAGTTTTTTTTCCTCAGTCTTTAAGGCATCACCTGTCTGTCCCCAGATCTTGCTGCTTTATGTTCTTAGACTGTTATACCTCATGTCTGCTAACATTGCCAGGCTGAGGTAACTCTTTTGTTTGTGCTGTGACTGAGAGCTCATCAGGCAAATCAACCTGCTGGTGTTACGTTTTTTCTGAAGCAGTCTTGAGGAAAACAGTTGGTCTAGTGCCCAAAGAACCTTTCTCCTTTCCTGGCTTTGAGGAAGATCACACATTTCTGAGTCACACATGCTGTATCTTTGCCCCAGAGCACCAGCTTGGATTTAGGTATTTGTTTTCCCTGAGCTGGGTCTCCACACCTGCAAGGATGGAGGACTGCTGCTTGTTCCCTGCTTTGCAGCTGCTCTCGCTTCTTTTAGATGAAACATCAACAGATGACAACCTGCAGCTTGTTCTGTATTACAGAATATTTACGTAGGAGCCAAACACAGGTATTGCAGGTGGTTCTACTGTGTGCCCTCTCATTTCAAAACCATTTTTCTTTATTCCTTTAGGCTAGAATAGTGGAGGTGGGCTATTGTGCTGAGGCAGAGCAGTTGAACATTGTGGTTAAATTGGTCCTCCTCTGCAGACTGTCCAGCCTCATAGCACCATGTCGTGTTTGGTATTGCTAAGCTGGGTAGAGCAGGTTGAAAAGAGGAAGTGAATTTGATATTCATGGTTCACGTGTATTTTCTAATAAAGCTCTTTGTAGAGAAAAGACTAATTACCTGGGCCACAGTCTGCTTGAATTTTCCAGTCACCATAATCATAAATTCATAGAATGGTGTGGGTTGGAAGGGAGAATTTGCCAGGGAGTGTGGTGGAATAGCATAGGGGAGCTGGGGAAAGGGGACCCTGGGGTAGAGAGGTGGTAGTGTCAGTCTGATAAAACCTTTGGAAACATTTACCCAGAAGAATGTCCATGCAGGACTTGATGGCTGGGTTGACAGGTAGATGAGCAGCACCCTCTGAAGAGAAGGCCAGCTGACAGACCCTGCCACTAGATGTTTCCAAAGTGATGGTACATGTCTGGACACCTGGACTGAAGGCAGACGTGTCTGCAGTGGCCATGCAGAGATGTCACAGCATGGGGACTTTCTGCTTCCTCATCTCCTGCATGCTGCATGCTTTCAGTCACACCTGCTAGTGTCTGTGCCCTTACCAACAAAACGAGTGGCTAAACACTACTGCTTTCCAAGTTTTGAAGGAGAATGAAGAAAGTAGAAGGGGGACATCACTTGCAACTGGGTACACATTGTCAGAGAGTGCAAAGTGCAAATAAAATAGTGAGGTGAAGGTGAGGGAGCTGGAGGTGGAGGTGTTGCAGGAACTGTGCAGTGCTGCAAAATGTTGCTGGTATTGACAGTGTTATTCAGTGATAATGTCTTGGCATGCTACTTTTAGATGTTGGTTATTCCCATTCCTCTTCTCTTTCCCTGTTACAGTTTCAGGATGGTTCTGAACAGAAAAGATGAAGGCAAAATTGAAGGTGTGTAACATACCCTATATCTTTCATAATCAATCCTGAAGTGTGTCAGGCATTGAAAGGATCAGTGTACTCGTTTAAGTTCCTGTGCACGATTAAGACTTGGGGAAAAAATGAGGGAAATGCTGTCCAAGGTGGTCCAAGGTCAGTTCTTTGCGATGAAGCTTGGCCTCTGTCTCCTTGTCACACAAGATATTTTTCCTCACCAGGGAAGTCCCTGGCTTTGTTCCCATTGTGGCACAGGTGGAACCTGTGCTGTGAGGTGGGGAAAGCCTCCTTTTGCTGTGACCTCCTCCATATCTGTGGGGCCTGCACCATCAGCAGGGCTTTAGTTAGTATAGTGATTAGGTGGTCACAGCAAGCTGTCAGGCAGGCATGTCACTGCAAGGTGTACTGCACTCAGGGAGCTCATCATAATGAGGTAAATCATGCACCATACTCTCCCCTCTAGGCTCGTCAGGTAGCTCACATGCACGGGACTGTGCCAGCTGGAATACAAGGTGATCCTAGAAGTGCATCCCTACTGAAACATTTCCTACCAAAGCAGAGTTAACCTCTGGTGACTGCTGTGAGCTCACATGCTGGGCCAGTGCAACGTCAGCAGCTCTGATCCAGCAATGTGCCTCCCTGCTGGCTTAAGATGGCTTTCTTTTTGTGCAGAGAAACTGAACTTTTCTTTCTGTTTGTATTTATTTATTTTTTAAAACAGAGGCATTTCTGGAAAGAAAAAAACCACGAGTTTTAATGGGACCCTTCCGTGTTTCTGTGCACTGTGGACCTTCTTATTTCCTGAATGGCTTGCTCTGCACTCCAGTTAACTCACACCCTGGATTTTGTCCAAGTACATTCTGTTTCTTGATACGAGGCCAGGCTTTGCTGAGTTGTGATGCCGTTTTCTTTCCCCTGCTCTCCTCCCTGTTCCTCTATTATCATTCTCACTGCTGAGTGTTACTGGCACCCCTTAGCCAAAGGGGAGAGCAAAGTCCAGCCCCATGCCTGCTCCTGACAGCAGTCGGAGCAAGTGAGCTGGAGCTGCAGTGAACGACTTCTTCAATGAGCCTGTTGGTTGAGCTGTCCCCAGCTCAGCCTGTCACTGAGAGGTATGCCTGAAATCAGCTGAAGCAGAAAACATTTGAACTCTACACCCTGCCAAATAGCTTCCAGATGTGTGAGATGCAGCCTTGCTACGGACTCTGACTGTAGCTCTGCCAACATACGTCTGCACATTTCTGGTGCACAGGGAACATGAAAGTAGATCTTTTACAACATCTGCTGCCTTTCCCTAGCTGTCTCTCCCTGTGCCTTGCAGTCCTTTTCCTATATTTCATCCTTCAATTAAAAAAAAAAAAAATTTACAAGTCCTTCTACTGATTTATAGAATGCTCTTTGCAGGTTTCATACCATTTTTTGCCTGCAATGTGGTAAACAGGGAGAGAAAGAGATCTTTTTCATCTGTTTAGAGTGCAAATCAATGCCAACAAGTGCCCAGGTCCTTTAGTTAATTCCATATTGACTAAGTGTGCTCTTCTGCCAGAATCAAATAATAAAAGAGTATCAAATTCCATTAAAAAAGGGCTTTGATAAAAACAGACATTTATCTTGCTGTCACAGTAAAAATTACTGCCTTAATTCTGCAGTTGCCTGGGCCTGAGAGGTGTCAGAGCAGAGCTGGCCAGAAGAGGGAAAGGAGAGAGCAGAGTGGCTAAATATTAGCTTAAATGAGAAGGTACCTGTGATTTGCAAATAAAGAAAAACGTTGCTTTTTAAGATCTTACAACCTTACTTTACTTACTCTTTTGGTTGAGAAAAAAGACAATAGACGCCTTTCATTTCTGCTCTTCCTGAAAAAAACAGGGCAGATAACCCTATCTCTTTTGGTTTGCTCTGACTTCTTATCTCTGACTCCACAAGTACTGGTTGCTTGCTGACCTTTGTTTCTACTCCAAAAACTGTGCATTCTTTAAGAAACAATTATCTTTGGAGCCCATGATTCTGTTGGTGTAATTTATTTTTGAAAGCTAACCAGACCCAGGCCTGGGATATATTTTGATGAGAGACTACCTGAGAATCACAGAAGTCATCTACATACACCAGAGGGCTGTGGCCCAGCTCTTGGCAGATTGTAGAGCACCGGAATCTAATGAGTAGAAAGACTTCAATTGGTCCTATTGTCACTGTTGAGTTGGCTGATGGAGCTAAGATGCAACTATACTGACAAATCTATTTGTCTTCCTGCTGTGATGAGCTCGTATATGAGAAGCCTGTCAGTCATCTCATTGGACTTCTATGGATGAAAATGTCAAATAAAGGTGATTTCTGTGATTGTGCCTATTGCAGAGTTGGGAGAGGGAGACTGGGAGACATGGTGAGATGAGAAAAATGTGTTTCCTAATCCAGTCTTCCTATGGTATAGACTGCCTTCTTTTGTCTTCTGTAGTTTGGAGCAGTCAGTGCAGTAATGTTCACCTTTTTCTACAGTGTTTGCAATGAATCTGCTTGGTGACACTTGGCCCTGAAGTAACTTACAATTTTGCTGGGGCAATAGCCCTGAGAGCTGCAGTTCTTACCAGCAGCTCTGTTTAGCCAGTTAAACAAGCATGTTCCTGACTTTGGGCACAAAAGGAGTCTCACTGATATACTTTGCAACAAAAATGCATGGAGGAACCTACAAGATCCCATTTGTTCTGGTATGCCAGCTAACCCATTGAGATGGTGTCTCTCATGGGCTTCTGGTGTCTGTAGGGGTCTTTTCCTAGAGCATTTTTTGCAGTGAAAACCCCACCTTTCACTATTATGAATGTACAGAATGAAAGTATAAATCTGTGAATGACCAGATCTTGTTATAAGCCTCATTTAGTCTAGCCTGAAGCAGTTGACTCTATGACCTTACAGGTCTTTTCCCACCTAAATTATCCTATGGTTCTATGAAAACTGTTTTGCTGCTACATTTTTTAAGTGATTTACTTCTTAAGTTAGCTTTTCTTCAGGTAGTTGAGACAAGTGACTTCTATACCACAATTAAAGATGATTAAAGAAAGGTATGAACAGGCTACTGAAAAAAATAATCTTCTAGGTGCTAAAAGAGTGGTCTGAGTTCAATTCATTCCCCTTATTCCTCTTGTGCTACAGATAGAGCTAAAGAGAGGCCCTAACATTGTCTGCTGCTTCATCTCTTGATATGATTTATCTGTGTGTCAAAACTGAAAAGATCTGGATCAAACAACTTCACTTTTAGAAAGACCTGCTCCTCAGCAGTTTAAATCTCAGAGACAATTTTATGTTGTGAAGCGTCTGGAAGTCTCCTGGGCCCCTTTCCAACTCAGTGTCTTGTGGAACATCTTTCTCTGAGTGCCTCCAGTGAGTGACCTCTGCCTTTGTGCCTACAGGATAAAGCAAAGCATCTCAGGTTCAAAGCTCCTGGGCTCCTCCTCTTGCAATCCCTGCCTAAGTATCATTTCAACAGGGAAACAGAATGGGCAAGTAACAGCAGTGCCTTGTCAATTGCAGGGGATGCAACTTAGTTTAATAAATAGTACCCTCTGATACAATCATTCTGTATGTTAGCATATCATCTCTGTCAGTGTCCTGCTTGCAATATCCCCATGATAATCAAGGTAACTACTGTAAGCACAGTCCAGATCAAACAGAAGATAGCAAAGGAAGCCAGACTTGCTTCAGTCTTTGTGTCTGTCTGCTCTTCCCTTTACTCAACTAGTTTTGGATCCGACTTATTTCATTCACAAGTAATCTCTTTGATCTGCTGCCTTGAGTACACCCTAAGCCACTTTTGTCTTCCTTCTCCAGTTTCTTAGCATATATTATTGCTCCCTGATGGCTCTGATCTCACATTTTTAGCTGCTCCAGGCCTTTCTGATATTCCCAGTGAAACTACAACAATCCTTTCTCTTCAGTCATTCTTAGGTGTAAATTTGATCTCTATGTTATTCTGCCAGCTGACTTCTCTGCAGATTTTCATACCCCAGAGCTCTGTGTGTGTGCTGAGACTGAACATGGAAACGGTATAAAACCAGGAGATTACAACTCATTTGTATCTGAAGTGATGACTGTTTGCAAATGCAGAGCTTTCATGTGTTGTGTGTGATGTTGAATAAACCCTATAGCAAACTTCATGCTGCCCCCCAGTCTCCCATGTCTGATATCCCAGGTGTCTTTGGAGGTGCAGGAGTTGGTAAGAGTAATGATGCAGAACAGCAGATCAGGGACTCTTGACTCTGTCTTCAAGTAGAAGGTTTTGGATCGGCAGGAGGTGAAAAGACATTATCATTAGTAGAAAGCAAAACCTACTCTAACCACCTTTGTGTTTTTTGCCTTTATCAGACGCTGACTGTTTCATGGAGAGTTTGACCAGACTTCTCTTAGGACTCAGTGAGTAGAGTGGTTAACTACTTTTTCAGAGGGTGAACTGTCTGCATAACATTCACCTTGGTCATTGGCATCATGTGAGTTGGAGCCTGCGGCGTAATGTCTGTTTTCTTAATGGATGGCAGGGAGAATTCAAAATGGAGCAAGTATTGCCAATCACAGGATTTTAACACAAACTTACGATAACAAATCCATATTCTTCATATTATTACACTGTTATGCTGTGTTATTATTGTGAATAATGATTTACATTAAAATCCATGTTACTTTCATGATCAGTGCAGGCTTTTGTAGTTCAGCTATGGTAGTTGGGGCACTCATGAGTAGAATTACCTCTTCTTCAGTCCATACAAGTCAGATTGAATGTCTGCAGCACAATTTGACTATCAGCGAAACACAAGGCATTTCGGTACATGATCAAATATTATTAATGATCACAAGCCTGTATCATAACCACATGGAGGCTTTTCATTTTATCTTGGCTTTTTTGTAGCAAGTGGAGACTCTCATAACAAGAACAAGTCACAGCCACTGCATGCAGCAAAGAGCTGACTCAAAGTTTTTTCTTTGGATGGAGCTGATGTTATGTTTTCCCTGAGGCAGTGGATGATTCCTTTTGGGAAGATGATGTTATTGCACAGCATGTGAAATTATGACAGACTCATTACCGACACCACATAGGTCTGAATTTTACTGCATTTGTATATCAGGGCTTATGGATGTTACCAGTTCAAGTTTGGGGTAATTGAATAGCTAACACATACAATCCACAAGGAGTGAAATTCCTGCATGTAAGAAGTTGTCAGCTAAAATGCATCTGAGGCTTATGGGCACCCATGCCTTGAACTGTTGATTTGGTTTATTATTTGGGAACACATGCTGTTTAATGTGATGACCTCTGTGAATAGCTTAGTGAATGTATAGCTATGTGAATGTACTTAGTCTGATATATAATGTTTTCCACTTCATTATTATTACTGTTGTACATATGGAATAGATATAGAATCCAGGTTTTTACAGGTATGTGCACAAACTACTGTTTGGTGGTATTCAAAAGTACAACGGGCAGATGCACAGAGCAGATCTGTTCAAGTGCCAGTTTACATAATTAGGAGATATTGCAAGCAGAAATACCTATTTCCTAGTGCAGAAAGAAGAAAGCATCACTTACCAGCTGTAACCACAGCAAAGGAACTGTGCCTTTGCCTGAACTGCTGTTTAATTCAACCCGGACATGTTCACAGAAACTTTTGAAAGGAATATGATAGTATGTTGCAGTTCAAGAATGGAGCAGTCCAGCCATTCAGATAGGCAAAATAACACTGAGCTAAAAAGCATGGAAGTGTTTGTAGAAAAACAACGAATATTCCAGGTGCAAGGTGTTCTGAGGTCTTGAAAACAAACAGAAAAAAAAAGACTTCAAAATAATCCCCATTTCAGCCTTAAAGCCCTGAAATGCAAAATGCAAATAAAATTTCGAGAAATTCAGCACAATCATTTATAACTAGAAAAGCAGAGAGAAAATGAATTATCAGTTATTTCAAAGAGGAACATGAAAGGCTTAGAGTGCAAATGAAAACAACCAGCGAGACCTCACTTCATAAATGTTCTACATTATTCCTTGAAAAAGAAAACCAATTCAGAGAAAGAAGAGAACACATGGGTCATGATGGGTGTTATGAGCCTTGAGGAGAAAGGAATAGGCAGATAGAGAAGCAGCGATGATGAGCGGTTTGTTTGGATCAAATATTTTTAAATCTTGATAATCCTTATTTCTTTATTTTTAAGGACTCTGTATTGTAAGAATGGTCCAGTCTGTTGCAGAAGGCAATGAAAAGGTGATGTTTATTCATCTGTTTCATGCTTTTTCTCATTTCCCAAGTGCCACACAAGAGCAGTGTGATACTTTGCTAAATCAGCACAGAAGTGATTTACAAGAGAGGTTAACATTTCCTTAGTATTATGTGCATGCCCTACAAAGACAGGAATGTATTTATTTATGTATATTTTATGTGTAATTAGACATTTCCTCTGTCTCACTGAAGCTTTACTGTGCCTTCTCATCCTCAAGGAATTTTAAGTTACCAGTTACTGGTAGAGTCTTTTAAATTTCTCTTCAACCTTTACATTGTCCAATGCCCATTTTTAAAACTGGGATAAAGTCAGAAACAACAGTTTCTGGAGTTCTGCATGCTCACTTCTGCTTTTTCTTTATTATGCAACTGCTACGCTTTTCTATGAATTTCTATACATACTAAACTTTTTTTTTGTGCAGAGTTGGAAACTCTAGTCAGCTTCTTCAGGAATTTTTGAAACACTGAGTAATTACAACCTCTAAAGGAGAGAATTTACAAGATTATGTGTCATGTATATGCATATTGAGATTATGAATTGGGATTGTTGGTATTACCCTCTCAGCTAATGAAAACTGTACTTTTTCTTTAACAAAATAGAGAAAGTACACACTGGCTCTTAGTATATCCAAAGACTATAACTCCAAGCAGTTAGACATTCAGAAAGCCCCATCTCTCTCCAATTTCCTTTCCAAACCCTTTCAACCTGACTTTGTGTCTCCAAAGTCCAATTCCTGCAAAACTAATATTCCAGCCTCTTCTTTTGCAATGAGTGTAAACTCAGGCGAAATGGCTTAGCCTTGACCTCTTTTGCAATTTAATGCCTTGTGAGGCAGCTCAAAAATGTTTTTTATTATATAGAAAGTGATTTCATTGCTTCTTCAACTGAATCTAAAATGAGTGTGACAAATCCAGTGTTTTAATGAGGAATGTTATTGTCTTTGGTTCTGAAACTCACTTCCTGGCAGCCACTAGTATCTTACAGCAAACACTATCAAAATGGCATACCCTCCACATCTAAGGACTTGATCAGCAGTTGCTGCACACAATCTTGTAGAGCCTCCAGGACATCACTGGGTTTCCAGAGAATAAATTGGAAGAGACATGCTCATCCAACTTGCTTGTGCTTAAAGACATAAAAATTACTTGGCTGTGTAAACGAGGTTCCTTTTGTCTGGAGGAAAAGGGGTTTAGCTCTGCATGTCAGATAGCCATAAGCTATGAAACAAGGTAAGGAACACATGTTTTGGAACATAATTTGTTTCTGGGCACTGCAGGAATAAATAAGTCCCCGTGATCTTTCAAATATGCCTTCAACTAGAAGGTATTTGCCTCAATATATTGTTAGACAAATTTCAGCTAAATCAGACTTAAGTATTTTCCCAGAATTCAGGGATATGATGTTCATTCCTGATACTTCCCAGAAAACTTTTTTTCATCAAACCTTTGATAATATTATGTGCCTCATTATGAAGGCTTTTTTCTTTTTTTTCATTTATACTAGATAGTGTACAGATAATTGCCATTTATTAAGAGATGCAAGACCATTTCAGCTCTCAAATATATACATTATTCTTCGCTTTGAGTTGTAGGTTTCCCAGAATGCAGACTGGATGTCTACCCTTCAGGGCAGAAGAGATACTGAACAGCAGGGCAGCAAAAAGACCCATGGTTCTTTTTGGGTTTATTCCCTCTCCTTCCCCTCCTCCTCCCACCCCATGGCTAGTAATGCTCAGCCACAGGATATGAGAAATTAAGTCTGAATATACACTTGTGCATATTTATATGCTTGTGTATCATTTCCTAGTCATGCACATGTTGCCTCAAGTACTTCACCCAAAGAATTTTTGATTAGACAGAGAACAGAAATCTCAGATATACCTAAATATCATACTTCTCCTGGATCTCTGCCTTGACTGGTTAAAAAGAGGGAAAAGGCTTATTCAGGATTAGGAGATCAGAGTCAAGTTCTGAAGAGGTAGTAAAAAAGAGTTTAAATCATCTTCTGTACAGGAGGCCCTAACTTACTCTCCTCATTCATACAATTGACTGTGAATTTCAACCTATGAGCCTGATTGACAAAAATAAAATATAAAAGGTAGAACCTGAAGTGCTGGTAGTAAATCTAACTAAGAAACAGAAAGATACTTTGAAGTCATAGGCAATAACTTCATAGCATTGTTCTTACCTTCACCAGGGTACTTGATAATCTTGGACTTGGACAATGTTCTCTGTAGAGCCAGATTCCCCGAAATGAGTTGTTGATACTAGGTCACAGTTCTGGTTTCCTGTGAAATTTTCAACATAAAATTCTTCAGAACCAGTTCTAGCCCAAATACGTATCTCTTCAGTGGGAAGTCTGGACAGTCTTAACTGATAATAAACACTTCAGTCCTTAACTTGGTTGGTAGGTGCTTTGGGGGATGAAGTTGTTGATTTGAGCTGATGTTGGTCCTTGATGATACCAGCAGGTATGTAACTGGTAGGGAACTACATCCCATGGAAGAGTAGAGTATTTCCTTACCCTTAGTCTTTTCTCTACCTCAGTCCCGATATGGGGCCTGCAGAAAAAGACACAGATATACTTCTTTGCAGGGCAGAGAAGAGGGGGAAGCTGTGTGCCCAGAGCTGAACTGACCTGAAGAGGCTCCCTGCACAGAATACATGTTATGCATAGGTTTTGGTACATGCTCTGTCTGGCTTTGTGTTTTCCACTAAATGTTACATGTGTCTGGCATGGCTTAAATTAGATAAACTGTCTCGTAAGCATCCAGCCTGCCTCACCTCCTTTTTACAACAGCCAAACCATAATCAAACTGTAAGGATGGTAGGAGGCTCTTGTGCAGGAATATCTGTGTTCCCCTAGATGTGTCTTTAATTTCTTCACTTCATGAAGAAAAAACATTAAAAGCATAACTGATTATGATGCTTGAGAGACTCTTCTCATTAAAGTAATTTCAGAGAATTTGTTGGGACCTGTGATAAATAATGACTTTTGGCAGAAGGGAAAAACCCCAGACAATCCTTAGAATTTGTCTTTTTTCCCTCTCCCCTTTCTTTTTAGTTGGTTTATAATTACTTATCTGTATTATTTACAGATTGTTATTCACTGTAAGATAATAGGACAGTATGGATTCCTGAATTGCTAGCCCTGCAAAAGTGTGGTTCATTTATTTTAATGACTGCATCATTTAGCCAGTTAACGGGATGGTCAGGCTCTTGTAATGAAAGGGAATAGCTCAAACAGCAGCATGCAAGGACTTTTCCCCAAACATGAGTCTTTACCTAAATGTATTTCTGTTGTAAAGTCCTGTTGAGTGGTTGGATGCCAATTGTTGTTGAGGTCATTGCTGACAGCCTTTACTTTTGCAAATGGTATTTTTGCAAATATGCTTTTGTTGTATGTTCCTTTAAAAAAAAAATGCCTTAACCCCACAGTTTGCATAAACAGCAGTGCAAACACCAAACACTGAGGTAAAGATGATACCCACATACCCTGATTTGATTACTGTTGGCTTTGGAGGTCTTTTTTACTTCACCAATTTTGTATCTCTGTGTGACATTTTTATGCCATAGTTGAGGTAGAAATATGTAGTAAATCAAGCACAGAAGGTGCGTTCAGCTGTGACAGGACAAACTCAGGTGAACTGTTCATTTAATGGAGCCAAGTAATATGACAGTAGGATGTGCCTGGTGCCTGCAAAGGGAATTATTGCAACCCTGTGCTCACCCTGCTGGGTACTTGGCCTGGGTAGCACTTGACTGAGAGAACTGCTGTGGGCCAGAGCAGGGCTGTGCTCTCTGGAGTGGCTCTCTGTGCTGGGCAGCATTTTGAATACATAGGATAAACACTGTCTGAACCTTTTTGCAAGTTGAAGTGCTTCCCACCCTGTTGACTCTGCTTGTACAGTGCACACCTTGTGCCTCATGAGGGGAAATGGAACCACTGAGTCCCCTGGCAAGCGGGATGAAAAATCACCAACAAAGCAAACCATGCAGCTGTTGCAGACCTGAGGGCAAGCTGCAATACAGGTGAAGTCATCAGAAAAATTTCTGCCAGACTCCTAAGGCTTAAACATTAGATATTTCCTGGGTATTGCACAAAGCACAAGAGTTGGCATAGGGGTTCCAAAAGATGGACGTATTTGATAGGAGGAAAACCCAAAAGAGTATGTTTCCTAAGATTGTGACAGTGAACTTTTGATTGGCAAACTAATCCAGGACACAGCAAGCCATCTTCAAAAACTGAGGTGGAAAAGCAGATTGCAGGAGAGGATCATGTGCAGCATGCCAGAAGCAGGAGGAGGATCCTGGACTCTAACTTACGGGGAGCTGGAGGATTTGGAGAGGTGTGAGTACAACTGTAATTTCCTCCCAGTAAGAAAAAGGATATTTAAAGATCTCTGTGATTCTTGTGCTGTCAGTCAGCAGTAGTCTCCTGCAGCCTGTGGGAAATGCTGCTGAGTAGGCAGGGCTGCCCCACAGGCAGTGGTCACGTCAGGCATTGTTTCCCGAGGGGCAGGGTACCACAGGAAGCAAAACCTCTTAACAGGTTTATTCGTTAGTGATTCTAAGAGGCAGTGAGCCCAAGTAATGCTCTGTCCATAGATATTTTTTTCCTGCACATCTCATCTGTGAAATTTGCTGATTGCTGTGTTAAATTACACTTTTAGACTGGAGACCTCACAAGCCAAACCTTCAGATTTTGGGGTAGATGTAGCTACTACGGGGGAAAAGAACAACCGTAATATAATTTGCAATTCATACAGTGTTCTTTTGTTCCTTCAGGCTCTGCCTCCAAGATTTAAAATCTCTAGCACGTAGTTGTGCCTTTGCTTTTCTTGATTCCTGTGGAGTCTGGGGTATTCCAAATGAATGCAGCTGAGCTCAGAGAGCTAGTAAAATATGTTACCCTGCATAATCAAGGATATATGCATATGCATGTATGAGAGGTATAATGCAGCCACATTTTCTGGTTCCTGCTCTGAAGTCTGGACATTGGAACTGGAGAGTTTGTTTCATCCATCCCAAGGCAGACCTCATGCAGCATTTGAGGTATTATGTGCTGAAAGACCTCATTGATGCTGCAAACGCTTCACCTGTCATTGACTCATAAAAAACGCTCAGATATAGGAAGATCTGTAGGAAATTTATTTTCTTGAATTTCTTTCTGAAGTGCCACATGGAATATTGATCACTTTGGTACAAATGATTTAAATGTCCCTTAGGTATCTACTGTGTGGCAAACAGGTTTTTATCTGAGATTTTTTTTTTTTTGTTGAAATCTAGTGCTCATCATTTGAATATTAAGGTGTTTATGATGTTCACAGACCCAAAGGCAACTGAACTATGGTTTCTCCTTGGAAAGAGAAGCTACTTATATGTAAACTGATGGATATTACTGTTTCATGTCACATTATGCCATATACAACTATTTTAATGGCTTTGCAGTGAGTAACTAAAAACACATTATGGAAGTAGGAATATTTCTCTAAATATAATATGTCCTATCTTTGGAGAAGGACCAAGGTGACTCAAGGTTCTTTCAGCATCAGCTTTATTAAGCCTCTTCACTACTAAAACTTAACAACCTGTAGCATATTTTACAACTAAAATTAGCGATGAGAGAAATGGTAATGGAAAATCCCTGTGGAAAAAAAATCTGGTTTAAAATGTGTTTATATCATATTTTTACAAGTGACAGTTCTGTGTTAGAGATGAATCTTTCCAAATCTTTTTCTTCCCAGGTCTTACAGGCAGTAAGGGTAGATTTGTAAGTATACGAAGTGCAGTCCTCTGGGTCGAAGAAGGGATGGAACTGTAAAGCATTTTATTTTCTTGGTATTTACAGGGAGTTATTCCTTTGGTCCAACACATAATTAGTGAGTTTTTGTAAAATGCATGGACTGATTCACTGGGAACCAAACAGTAGTAAATAATGCCTGTTTAAACCTGCTGTCATGTGAGGAACATTTTGACCTGAAGACATGTTGAGATTTGCCTAAACTAACATGTATTTCTAGAAAATTTTAGCAAGGTCAACCAATGTAATCATAAATCAGTAGACTGTAATATTCACCTTCCCTTTCTCCTGATTGTTCTGGCATTTACATTACCTTGGTCTGCTAGCTTCATTACAGTGCTGTCTCTGTGGGACTAATCTGTTCTGCTATGCATGAAAGCAATGAGAAACATTTAAAGAGCTTCCACAGTGTGTGTATGTGTGAGAGTGTGTGTGTTATAGAACTGTCATGGAGAAGCAAATGTGCAGAGTTGCACAGTAAGAGTCTTCAGGGCAGAGGGAGACTAGGATTTGAACTGAAGAATGTGAGTTCTAGTGATGTACTCAGCTGGATCCAGTCTGAAACTGTGGCACAGGTTCCCATCCCCTGGGTACAGGAAAGGTGCATCCCATAGTGAAATCTTCAGGAATTTGCTTGCAGATCTTATCTACATTCAGCACACTGAATTTTTTCAGCAGCACTATTAAGCTTATTCATTATCACTTTATAAGTTAATGATGGGTATCTGATCTGCACAGCAATCTTCTTTCCTTTGCCATATTCATCATAGCCTCAGCTGAGTGGTTATTAAGTAACAGAGGTGAAATATAGGATAATCTCTTTCAAAATAAATGCCTTATAATGTGTCAAAATATGATTCTAAGGTAGTTGTGATGACTCTGATCCGCTGGAACCTGATGCTGTCTTGGGTGATTTGTCACTAGTCTGCAACCTTCCCCAGGGTACCCTGCTTGGCTGAGCAGAGGAGACACTCAGGGCTCCACAGCAAGACCCTGTTCCAGACAGCGTATCAGCAAGGGCATCTCACCTAGCTGTGGACATGGTGTGGCTGTGCCTGTGCTGTTTCAAACACTGCTCCCTTTTTCTACCAGTCCTGATATCAACATACCACTTCAATATAATCCAGGGTCTGCTGGAATACAGAAACTGAGGCTTGTTTTCTCCTGGAAACTGATTTAACGGGTGCCCTTCTCTTGCCTGTATGGTGGCTCATTCTGACATGGTGTTGGAGGGGCTGCTCTGCAAACTGGCAGGATGAACATGGCAAGAAGCACATTTGTTGGAGGTGCTATGAGCACCACGACGTCAGTCCTGGCCTCTGGAAATACAGGACTGCCAGCAGTGCAGGCAGGAGTGGAACCAGAGGCTTCTCTGCGTGGCATTGCCACCAGTCTTGTGAGTTCAGGGAATTTCTGCTGCTTATTTTTAGGGAAATTTGCCCTTGGGAGGAGGAAGTGTGATGCTGAGTACAGCAATGATCTGGCAAACATACAAAAAAGGGAAGTAAACCAGCTGGGGATTCCGGGTGGGAAATCTTATAATGCCTGAAGGAGCTGCACTTGAACAATTAACACAAGACACTACTCATCTGCATTTAAACAGTCAGTCTAGCTTAACTGCACTTTGAGTATTACCTCTATTTGTTCATTTCAAAATGACACAGTTCTATAATCTGTTACTTTTTGTTTAGAACTTAATTCCTGTTCAGTAAACACAGTATTTTCCTCTTGCTATTTGATATTTGTAAGCATCTTAACATTTTTTAATAGGTTTTTCTCCCTTAACCTTAATATATATATGCAAACACATGCTACACACAGGGTCTTGCTCTTGTGATAAAGCTATCTGGAGTTTCTGGTGACACTTATTTCCATAAAATGAGATTGAGGTCATAATATTCACAACTTTTCTACTTCCAAACAGAAGAAAGGAAACTGAAAAGTTGGGTGCAAATTTCAGTTTCAAATACACATCCAGCATTAAAAGGCCTATGATTGTTCTCATAAAATCAGGAATATCTCCTAACTATTGCTCTACCTGTGTGAATTCCCATGTTGCTTCTACCTGATGAAACACTCCTTTCTTTCACCTCAGTGGTTGCAGTGAGATGTTTCTAGTATCACTTTTCAGTTACTGTTCACTGCCTTGCTGATACCACTCTAATTCACCTTTGATGGACAATTTCTTTGAGACAGATTTTTTTAATGTCATGAAGTCTTTTTTTTTTTTTTTNAAAGGTATATCTGGAACCAAGCATTTCAGGGTGCTGCCAGGTTGGTAGGCAGTAGAATAAGATCTGGATGGTGGAGTGCTTGAGTGCAGGAACTCTGGTAACAGTAGTGCATGTGCAGTTTTGCAGACTGGGGTCTTTGCTGTGGGACAGGAGAACATGGCTGCTGGTTTCTGGTGTCTGATCTGTAGGAGGCCTTTTGGACATCTGGTCCCAAAGGGGACCACTGTGGTCCCTTTCTGTGTGTCTATAGGGATTCAGTAGTCTTTAGTTTGGAAATCCTGCTAATTCAGTTGACGATGCAAGCGTGGCACTTCTGGCCTTGTATTTTTCAACATTCTTGTGTTTGGTTGAGGTTAATGAATAACTTGGAAATTTGTGTAAACAAAGCAGAAATAAAAGTGTCTGAGAGACTCTGTTTAACACAGCTGAAGATTTACAGTGCTTTTTTCTAGTCCAGGTAAATTGTGTTCAGTATGGGAGGAACCTCTGAGGCCTCAGAAAGATGGAGGAAGTTTATAAAAAAACCCCATGAATGGTACAGAGAAGATAACCAGGGAATGACTGTTCACTGGGATCTCACAGTCTGAGACACCCAATGGAAACACCAGTCAGTGGGTTTAAAACAAAGAGAAGGAAGTTCTTCTCTGCACAATGCAAACTTAAATTGGGGAACTCGTCATCATCACAGGATGTTTGGGAGGCCAAAGTTATGAATGAGGTCATGAAAAGGGTTAGTCAAGCCCATGGCAGACAGGCACATACGAGAGTCTGGGCGTGAGCTCTGGCTTGGGAAGTGTCTATGCCAGTGACTGCTGACAGCCAAGGTGTGCAATGGAGACATGCTGCTCTCCACTTTGCCTTCCTCTGAACTTTTTCCTGCATCTTATCACATCAGCTCCAGGTTGTAAAATAAGGAGGAAAGAGGGACAGAGGTAGCTGTTGGCTATGTCCTTCCCCAGTATCTCTCCTGAGTGATGAACAGGCTGAAGTGGGTGGTAGAAAAGCACATACCTATGTACTCTTGAAAGCCTGGGCTGCAGTTATTTCTGGCAGGAAATGTTCTGAGAACTGCAGTATCCGGAGGTAGTTTGGTAATGAAATGTGAGAGGAAAAACAGCACAGTGGTCACTTACCTGCCTCAGGGATCAGAGACCTTTGGGCCAGCATGTGACAGCCTCACTGCTGCAGAGAACCCCTAAAATTGGGCTCATTTAGCCAATTACTGAAAAAAGCACAGCAGCTCATAGGCAAGAAGCAGGGAGCAGCACTGTATGCAAAGCCCCTGCACTCAGAAGTACCTGCTAGCAATGAGCTCCTTGACCATGCATTGGAAATCTCAAGGCATCAGTCGCAGGAGGAGGTGTAAGAAACTGTTCTCCTCTCGTTAGCCATTTGTGTCATACACAGGTCTCAGACACAGTAGGAAAATATTCTCCAACTGTCCCTGAAAGTCCTTTAGATTGGAAATCTAACCCAGTCTTACAGTTTTGAAAGGTCCCTTTGAATAATCCTTTTAAATAACAGAGTTGGGGAAATTATATTTGTGATGCTTAGGATAAGCAGACTTTGGGCTGTACCATCAAGCTCTGACATGACATGTCATTCAACTATTTTTAGGCAGTATTTTAGGTAAAAGAATTTTGTCTTGTGGCCCAAACCCATTCTTTATTTTATTGCAGACTCCTCAATTCAATGGAAGCTCTAAAAGAGCTTTTTAGGACTTAGCCTGAGTTTCCTCAGTTAAGACACCTGCTGATGTCGCAGGACTTCTTGCTCAAGGGCAAATGTTGAGACCTTGACACCTTGGAGGAAAGTAAAAAGCCAATTAAATTAAACAGCTGTCAGTAAGATTTTGAAAAATATAATACCTGAAAGTGCTGAAAGTGAACTTCCATCCTAGGTACAACCCATGGCACATTCCAGCATTTCCAACTTTTACTAGTATTGTTTTCTTTTTTCCCAAACTTAAGTGCTGATGACTAAAATGCTATCCCATTTAGTTAACTGACCTCAAGTGCTTTCTTCCAGCCACAATGAGCTACTCTGATTAAAGGAAGACTGAGCCAAAATAATGATTCTGAGAGCATTTTTGCAAGAGACTGTATCAAAGCACAAAATGACTAATGTATGAATCAAGGAGAGGAGATTTTTCTCATTTAAAGGCCTAGCAGACAGGGGAAAATCATTGTAGATCCATAGTATGTAGCCCTCAGAAATACAGTCCCAGCCTGTACACCCCAAATGAGTTTCTGTGCAGAGCTAACTTTGGAGTGTGAGTATCTCACTGCAAATATTCAAGAACCATCTGGATGCAATCCAGGATGACCCTGCTGGAGCAGGGAGGCTGGACCAGATGCCCACTGTGGTACCATTCAACCCATTCTGTGATTACGTGGCCACACATGGCATTTCTGGGGCTACAAAGGTAAATTCTGTGGGCTATGATTTGATGTTAGAATGGTTTGCTCACAAATGTATTGACTTCCTGATGCAAGGTCTGGCTCATGTGGTGTGGCTTCACTATGTACAAAATTCAGCCTTTTCCATTTGTTGGTCTTGATTGAGCATGGGGCAAGGAGCAGTGTCCTACATGAATGAGAGTATTGCCATCAGTTTATCTGTCTGTGGTAGAAATGGACAAGCTCTATCCTGACCAGGATGTGGAGACAAAGAACCGCTTGAGTAATGAATTGGGGGAAAATCCTTACCACCTTGCCCTGGCCATGTTGAGCTGCACACTCTTTTTGGGTTGTGTGCAATGGGGTAGGGCAGAGAACCATGTCAGAGATTGCTTTTAGGACAGAGATTTACATCTTAAAGAGGTCTGAAGCTCTCCTAGTATGAAAGGGTGAAGGTCCTCTCTGTTAGTCACAGAAATTTTTGAGAGTTCAAGTAAAATTAATCTGCTTTTCGAAGAAAGCAGTATTTGAGTGCAATTTCTACATAGGAGCAGAACTTGGTGTGGCCATTCCCAAGACCTTAACTAAGACAGTTGAAGTTTGCTAGGTGCACGATTTGCAGGCAAAATAGTTTGGAGTCAATTTATGCAAGTTTGAAAGTAATTGCAGAGTTATTAAATAGTTTGCATAAAAAAGAGATGGTATATTATTGGTAGTGGCACAAATAACCCTTGGCTCTGATATTTGCTTGTGTTTAATTTTTAAAATGCAGCTTCCAGCCTATACCATTGGAAATATTTTTGTTGATTCCCCATGATATTTTCCCAGTTCTTTCTTTGCTGGGGGAGCTGATGCTTTGAGCCTACTTGTTTGTTTTGAGATTTTTTTTTTTATTTGGTTGGGTTTTTTATATTTTTGTTTGTTTGTGATTTTTGTTTTGTTTTGTTTGTTTTGCCTTTTTTTTTTTTAGCTAACATCTAAACTGACAAAATCAATTAATCCTATGACTCCTAAGCAAGTAATAGATAGCAGTGAACTCTCAGGGGCTTTCAGAAGGGCTTCAGAGGTCTGGTCTGTGAGGACCTGTTTAAAATAAAATCCCTTCATAACTCTAAGGAGAAAAAAACAAGGTTTTGTAGACACAAACATAATTTTTCCATGAAACCAGTTAACAGATTCTGTATGCAAAGTTTGTTGTTGACTCAGCAGTTTTAACAGTTCTTAAGGTGATTTCTCAGAGCACTTGCTCTCTCCAAGCTGCTTGAATTAGCTGATCGTATGAGAACTTCACATTTGCCCTTGTTTTGAACCCGTTAGTCAAGTTCCATGAAATGCTAATGGTATGCAGTGCAGAGGGCTTAAGAAAAAGGCACCATAACAGCTGCAGAGCTTGTATTTCTGCAAAACATATTTATATTAAAATAGAGTTCACCATGTTCAATATCCAGGACACATGGTCCAGCAACAACAGGTTTGTGAATAAACCTGGAAAAAAAGATCTGTGAGCCTGAGTTGATCAGAAAGGTCTGTAGCCTGTTGTTAGAGCCTCTTATTCAATTCATATTTTAGTGCAGCTCGAATAGAAAAAGTAGACGTGAAACGTGGGCAGAAGAACATCTGTGCTACCATAATGACTATTCAGGGTATTTTTATTTGATTGTCAGTTTTAGCTTCCTGGCAAAATACAATTTACATGTAATTTCTCAGAACATTATTTTTACTATAATGAATTCTTTTTCTTATAATAAATCCAGATTAACCTATTTATTTTCCAAAGGAACCCTGTATGTTAGTGAAACTTCTGTGACTTGAAAAAAGGCAAATTTGGTATACCATTTCTTTTGTATTTCATAATAAACTTAAATATCATTCTAAATGTCAAGTCCCTGATTCATTAGTCTTTTGGGAATGAAAGCTCATGCTATAATTACAGCTTCATTTCAAACCTTGATCACACTGACAAGTAATAATTTCTTTTTAATAATTAAAGCTTGTTCAGCTGATTTGTGAACATCATGTTCATTGATATTTTTACTTGGTTTTGGTTCATAATTGTTTGCAAGCAAGCTTCTCTCTTTGTGATTCCTGTGCTGTGATTATCATGGGAGAGGGAGGAAGGGACCGGCAACAGCAGGGACCTTTCGGACCTTGGACTGCCTGAACATTTCTCATCTTCCCTCTGCAGCCTTTGCAGGTGCATGTATGTTCAGTCAGCTTCAGTGCTAGCATGTTGGCTGCTTGGAGGCGTTCTTGACCTAAACAAGCCCCTGCTGAAGCCCCAAAGCATGCTCACTAACAAGTAGCAAAGAGGTGTTTTAACATGAGAGAGAGCATCTTTGCATGCTCATGAAGGGTTTTTGTTTTTAAGAAATGCAGATTTTTCTCAACGTGCCTGAGTAAATGATAAGAGGTGTGCTGGGGTGGGGGCAGTGAGGGCGCGTGGCAGCCTGGGGCATGGCTATGCTGCCCAAGTGACCACCACCCACAGAGGCAAGGGAACAGGGTAGGTTGCCATGTGTTAACCAGTATAAGCTGTTGCTCTCTGACAGATGTGCTATTTATTAGAAGTGCTCCAGCATGCTGCAGCCTGGGCTGGCTGTGCACAGGGGTATGGCTGCAGACCCTGCTAGCTCCAAACAGGCAATGCTTTGCAGGCACTCAGCAGCCAAAGACAGCAACCTTCCCCTTCTCTGAGCTGTGGACATAGGGCCTGCACATGGATTCACGTTTGCACAAAGGCAGTGTCAAGGAAACAAACTCCCAGGGTCCCCAGTTGGTGTCTTAACAATCAGACAAGCCTCAGTTTTGCAAAGCTGTGTTCTAGAAGAAGATTCAGTGAGAGTATGCCTCAGGAGGGAAGGACTCCAGGTATGAGGAGAAAACCTGTAAGAAGTTTCCTCATGCTTGGCAAAAGTTTCTGTCTTCTTCATTTACTGAAGAGGAGCAAATAGGTCCAAGATATGTTTCTACGATATGCTTCTACCTCTGAGCTTTCCAAACTCACTTTCTTTTTCCTTTTTTGACCCTTACTTCATGTACTGCCTGCCTATCCTGTTATTGAATGGAAAAATCCTATTAGAGGTGTAACAATTACCTAGAATTTAAATCAGATGCTGTTGTGCTGCTGCTTGTCCATCTCAATTACACAGAACGGAATTAAAAGTACCTTAGAATAAGATCCTTACTGTTTTATGAACTCCAAAACATACCAAGAATATTCTATCCTGTGACCTTTATCCGTACATAATTACAGTCTGAGGCATACTTAAATCATTTGCTCAGTTATTTCCAGTGCTATTCCATGGTAATCTTAAATACCTAGGAATTACCAGGGGTTATTGCCCTAGTTTCAGAGCTTGGCAGCTAGATGTGTAAGTAAATCTGTGCTCTGATACTTCCAGCATACATTGTTATGTTTCATAAATCTGATTTTTAAAAGAAAGGTTAAAATTGCTTTGTAGATAGTGTAGAGTTAGATTTATAATTCATCTTTAAAACTTTGAATAAAAGAACCATACAAAAATATCTCTATTAAAAAAATTCCTTGCTTTCATATGCTAAAACTTACTGTGTATTTTAAGAAATTTCATGATCCTATTAAATGATCACACTTCTGGATTAAAATTATTAATGGAATTTAAACTCTGCACTTTTGCTGCATGTTATGCTCAGAAATGGGTGAGTGGAAATGGTCACGTGTGTGTCGCAGGTCAGCACAGTGGTTTCACTCAGAAAATAATCTGTACAGCATGAAACATTTCTAGGGAATGGGATGTCACTCCAGGAGCCTGAAATGAGCTATTTCTCTACCTCTGGGTTATGAGGAGCTGAACATGGATTAGGGTGCATAAAATTACTAGCATGTGATAGGCCTTTGTGAAGCAGGTGTGTGACATTAACCTTGCTTATAAGGTTGTTTTGCTGGTTAGAGGGACTCTTTGCAACCTACAAGTAAGAAGTGTTTTCAGATGAGACTAATCTCGTATGCCATGAAGGCTGCATTGATCACAATCGTCAGGTCAGGTCAAAAGAGACCTTCCTGCTCCCAGCCTGACCTGCTGAATGTGGGACACAGTTCCTAACCAAGTGGTTATTACATTTGGCTCATGACTTAGTGTTGACCAGAGGAAATTTTCCCCTGTTCTTGTATCAAGGTCCATATGCCTAAGAAAAGCTGACAGCAAAACAGGGAAAAGCACAGGAAGCAGAAGATCATTCTTAATAAACATACTCAAAAACATTGAAAAAATACTCAGAAACATTGAAATACTAAAACCCTTTCACAATATTATATAAATTAAACACAAATAACCCTTCTGCTCCATATTGTGTTTTTTAACTTTGTGCTGCAGCAGCTGTTATGCAACTGCCCTAATTATTTTGACATCTAGTAGTTGATGTGAAAGTATATGGTTTCATTCTAGAACTAGTTCACTCAGTGACAGGTTGCAAACCAAAGAAGTTTTACAGAAATCTTATGAATAAACATTTGGGTTGTTTTCACAGTTGTTATTGAGAATGCATCACATAGTTTCCCTGCTTTACTTCCAACCCTCCCTAATTGTGTGAGTTCCACTTAGTGCTGAATATGTTTCAGTTTTAACACATCTTTTTTTCTCTCTATAATCATAGGTGTTTCTTTTTATTTTCCTAAAACTAGGTTCATTAATATGACATAAAACAATTTTAATGCTATAGTACACTCAGCTCTTTAGCTTACCCTTCAGTAGTCTCTGTATTACCACATGGCTGAAGGAGGATGACTTCCTGTCATCCATAGTAATGCAATTAAATCCTGGAATACAGTGAAAAGATCTTGTTGAAGAGCCAACTGCCCTTTAGGAACAGTAGTGATGTGTTGTTGGAGTTATTTTTTTCCCTTGTTTATTCATCTGTCTGTACATATATATGCTCCTTCTTCGTAAGCATGCAAATTGGCTCTGGATGTATTAGTCTGCCTTGGTTTTGCCTAAGGGCTCCCAGATATGGCAGCAATAATGACTCATTATATGAAAATGTGGGTTGGGGCTGGAAAACTCCAGAGGGTCTTGAATGTTTTGAAAATAACCCTAGAGTCGCAAAGGACATGTGCAAGGAAATTTGACTGCACTGTGAACTGTACTCTATAATATTTCACAAATGAATCAAGATACTTATACTGGAAAAATCTAGGTCCAGGTGAGTTTTTTTGGTCAAATCCTTTAGATTCATAACATAACAATTGAGTGAACAGACATCTTTTAATTCTTCACTTTCCTTCCTCTGTCTGTCCAGACTAAGAAATCTCCTCAAAGACAAAATCCTGGCTGGTAAGTGGATTAGAAGTGGCAGATGTCTCTCTACCATTCTTCTTCTACTCAGTTATTAAAAGTCAGTAAAGCCCTTCTTTCAGTCCACATTTCCACTTGCTCACATTTTGTTGCTGGGACTGTTACAGGTCTCCAGACAGGTAATTTCAGTAAGACATAGTCAAGGTCTTTGTAAGTACAAAAGAAAGAGTTCCACTGTGATAACTCTCAGCTGTTTCAGGTTTCATGACTAACCTTATGATTTTAGGAACTTACATTCTCATGTTTGATTAGCCCATCATTCCCATTTTTCAATCACTCTGCTTCCCTTGAACATCTTCCTGCTTATTCCTCATGTGCTATAGTCCTGAACTTAAAGTTTCCTAACAAAATTACCGCCTTTTTTTTTTTTTTCCAAGAAAATGTGTAAGATGTTAGCTAGCTAAATAAAGTTTTAGCAGCTGGGATGCATAATATGGTTAAGTCCTAGGGTTTTGATCCGATCCAAGCAGGTATTTGTAGCAGTAATAATAACAGTAACAGGGGTGGTAGTAGTAACAATAACGATGATGATCATCATCATCATCAAACTCAAACAAGATGCCAATATTACCTTCTAGCTTTCCAATGCCTCTCCATCAAGACCAAAGGCAATGAGAGATCAGCACTATATTAAAGGCTGTGCCATTTGTGCCATTCACCTCTTGGTGTATATTCATCACTTTTTCAAGAACTTGCTTTTATACACACCTTTGTTGACAAGCAATATGTGTAAAACAGACAGGAGGTAATGCCCAAAATGTGAAACTTCACCTACTCACTGTTAATCTTCTCAAGCGCTGTATAACTCAGCTGTGAACTCTATGCCACAAGATATCATAGATGCCTAAGTTCATGCCTGGATATTGAATATGTTAATGACAGATAAATGCACTGGGCATTACTCAATACACAGGAATCATCCCCAGCTCACTGTAGCCCTCAGCCATGTGTTTACCAGATGATGCAATATTATTTAGGTAAAGTATCTCATTGGTGTATCCTTATCTGTTATCTTCCATGGGCACCTGCTTTTGACCACTGTCAGAGAGAAGATATTGAGCCATAGAGAGCTTTCTGTATGGCCCATTTCAAGTGGTCTTCTAATATGGTACTAGGTACGCTAAATAGCTAAATACCTTTTTACTTTCAGCAGGAAGCTTTTGCTGGGTTTGGACTCTGGACAGAACACAGTGGGAAACATGCCCAGAATCTGTTGCGGTGCAGCTGAAAGGGAAGAAAACCTCTTGATTTTAACTCCTGTTAGTTGTTGAGAAAGCCTCACTGTAGTATGAAAAAAAGGATGGCTCGGGGCTTGTGTAGTGCCAAGACTGGAAGGCCACACCAACAAGCTGTCAGGGGGCATCTCTAATGGTGCAGGTCAGTAGCCTGAGACCAGCACAGGACCCTTCAAACCATACCCAATGCTCCTGGGCAATACGTGTCAAATAGCAGCTGAGGAACAGACAGCATTCCTGCTTACTGATAGCCTCTAAAGTAGTCACAAAGCACTGAAAGATCCCAGGGTTGAAGAAGATGAAGTGCTCACACACAGACACACCTTGCTGTACTGACCAGGCTTAACTTTTCAGAGCACAGCCCTTAAATAGAAAACATCTGGTATAATCTATGCTGAAGACCAGCTGAGATCCAGTCAGATAAAATAAACATCTGCTTGAAACAGGTTTCTGAAAATATGCATGCAAGAAAGGTCATTTTTATGACTGCCTGACTAAACAGAATACAGAAAAGGGGATGAAATGTTCTATCCATAGCCTCAGTATAGCTGGATTAGATTTTCATTTTTATTCAAGACTCTTGTATTTCCTTTCTCTATGTCCTTTGCAATGGCACATGATTGCCTTTCTTTTTTTTTTTTTATCTGCTGCTTTGAATTTGAATATCTCTCATTCAAAGGGCCCCTGCTTTACCTTGACAGTCATTTAACCTCAGAGCTTTGGCTTATTGGGACTTTGCAGTGTCAATGAGCACACTTTGCACTTCAAGTGTCAGTGAGCAGGAGGATTCAGGGACTGTAGCCATACTAGTATCACCTGGTGTAGCGTGTAGTGCATGTCACAGGATGTGAGGATGCTCCATGTTCAGATTACTTGTCAGTGTGGCACAGGGGGCATGACACACTGCTGAAATCCAAGGGCTTTTAAAATGCTGTAAGTTGTGCATTTATAGAGCAAATCAAAGATCAAATCTTAATATATCTTTGGGTTCATGTCTTTGAAATGCAGGACTTCTCTTCGTGTCATGTTTTAATGCAGTTTCACAAGTCCACGGCAACTGGAAATGCAAAATACTAGGGATTTGTAGATATTGCTGTGAACCTGTGAAACTGCATTTCCAAAGCCATAAATAAGCTCACAAAAGAGTAGCATTAAATGTAATCTGAAAATATCGGTGGCACCTTGTCTTAAATGTCCCTGATATATCAGGAGGCTCTTAACACAAAGGCACAGCAATCTGCTCTCCTTTCATTGTCAAAAAATAATTCTTGGGGCAGACTGAGTCTGTAAATAAGTGATTTGGGGGAGGAAGGGGGTCATGAAGGTTCATTGCATAAACTAGAAAGGAAAAAAAATCCAGACAGCTTAGCTTTGCCATTCAGAACTGAAAGTGTAATGTTTTTTCCTCCTGCGATCTGTCACATGAAAGTTAAAGTGTTTTCCTTCCATGCCAAGCTGTAATGTGGCTGTTACAGAGAACACTTTGCCTTTGAACAGCCACATGTTACATTCATTCAGTGGCAGCTGATGCTTCGACATCCACACCATGCAGGAGCTCACTGTGGCAAAAGAACTTGTTCTAGTGGCAGTTCTGACTTTGCTGCTGGGCTGAGCAAAGCTAAACATGGTTTGTGTCTGAAGATGGGTTTTGAGAGCAGTGAGAGTTCTTTTTTTTTCTTTTTTTTTTTCCCCCTGTTTTTTCCCCCTGCCTTGTTGCAAGATTTTTCTTTTCACCAAGTAAGTTGAGCCTCCACATATTGCAGTGGACGGGCACTTTATCTGTAAGACATTTCTAATGAAATATAAAGTAATAGGATTAGACTCTTATAGCTTTATACACTTTTCATGGGAGAAGAACTTGGGTCTTCTGGACTTTCGATGCAATCAGAATTCAGTGACCCTGCTCCCTTTTAATTTCAGAGCTTTAACATTCAGGATATGGATTCTGCCATAGATAGTTTAGCAGTTAGGTGCACTAACTGATGTAATAAATTATTGATCAGTGGGTGATAGTTTAATGCTTGATCAATACAATGAAGTATTAAAAAATAATAAATCCTAGGCTGAAAAGGTCTTTATTCCTTAGTAGGGAGAGTGCTTAGGACTATTTAGCCTTTCTATCCTTCAGAGCAGGCCAGAAAGGTTCTAAAAGGATTTAGTCATGAGTTACTTGAGCATATTCTATACTTATGCCTTTAGTTACCTTATGTATTTCTATAAGCATCACATACATTAGCTCTTGCATATGAATTGTCACTCTGTACATGAAAGCTAGCTAATTTACAGGAAGAGAAAAGTTTTAAAGGAGTTTACCATCATTACCTACATGAGCATTACTCAAGTTGGTGGTAATGTTCTGCAGATTTCACAAAAAAAAATAATTGGCTATGGGATTTTGTATGAAATCATTGGGGTTTTTTAGGGTGAGGAAGGGAAAGTCACTTGGGTTCACATTTCTGATGAAGTACTAGTGGAATAAAACCTTGAAACATTAAGGAACTCCCAAGAGGGGAGACATAAAGTTTATGGGGGTATTTGTAATTGTTCGATAAATGTGTGTTTATGTGTCTTTCAAAGTGATTTAGTCTAGAGGTTCATTTATTCAGGACAATGTTCTAAGATGCAGTTGAAGCTGACTGACAGGTAATTGCAGGAAGCCATACAGCGAAGTCTCTTCGGTCAATTAAAGGAGGCTGCAGGGGCGAAATTGTGTCTTAGTGAAGATACTCAACTCTTCTCTTATGTATTTGCTTTTTTTTCTTATTAAATAAGTTTTCTCTCTATCCACAGCAGATGGAGGCCATGCATATTTTGGATACTGAAATGATTTCTCGTTCACCTTGAAGCATTATGGAAGTAACAGACCTAGTGAATCTAAAATTTTCCTTAATTTTTTTAATTACCTCTTTCTACAAACTTATTGTCTTCCATGTGACTGTAAAAATGTCTGTGATACTGTGAAATTAGTTCTTTTTGGGGGCCATCATTAAGCCATGCCAAACAAGAAAAGGTTTTTCCCTTGTGGGTGACTGAAGAGCCATGGGAAACGGCATAGGTTTTACTCTGTTAAGATTGCTTCCTTGTTCTTGTTTTTATAGCTTTCTAGGCTATTAATGCCATATTTCCTTAGCCTCCCAGCACCTAAAGGGGGCTGACAAGAAAGCTGGAGAGGAACTTTTAGCAAGACCATGTAGTGAATGGCCTTAAGCTGAAGGAAGGTGGGTTTAGATAACGTAATAGAAAGAAATTCTTTACTCTCAGTTCAAGACCAGGCCAGATAGGGCTCTGAATAACCTGGTCTAGTGAAAAGTGTTTGTGTCCAGGGCAGGAAGGTTGGAGCAAGATGATCTACAAGTTCCCTTCTAACCCAAACAATTCTGTGATTCTATGATTCTTGAGTTCCACCAGACAAAATACTAAGACAGGTTATGAGCCATGGTGAGGAGAGAGACATGACACCAGACTCAGAGTTACATGTGTAGCTGCAACTCTTCCTTGGGGCATCATGTAATGCTATTAGCGACAGCTGTGTATCTCATAATTAAATATTACTGTGTATTGCCATTCATGTATTTAGTAATTATGATAGTATATACATATTTTGTAACACTAACAGATTTTATCAAGTGCAAACAATTATGTAGGTTGCCAAAAGTCAGTTGATTTCATTCAGAATATAAAACGGGATAGGAGTAGGTCAGGACACTGAGTAATGAGGGACCTCATGTCTCCTTCTGCTGCTTAGGCATAGAGACAGTCTTGTGAACATGCTGTGGCCCAGTGGTCTGAGCAAAATACACCATGGCCATCCTGCTCTCCAAGGAATCTGTGTACCTCTGCCAGAAAGACATATTGCAATTTTTGTCCATAGCTATCTCTACTAGACATAAGAGGGCCATCTGATGCTAAATTTAGCAGATACGGAAATATCTGCCTCCTATTCCCACTGGAACGGTGGGAAAGGGTACACCTCAGGAGAGGAAGGATTGAGCCATAAAGGCGTAATGAGGGGTTTCCACCTGTGCTACAAGACAAAGGCTAAGATCTTGACAGTTATGCTTTAAGCAAGTAGGCATTGGTATAATGTTGGTGACAGAATTCCTTGAGAAACCAGACTGTCCTAGCCTCTGGTCTGCAGTAGTAAAAAAGTAAAACACCCCGATGATACGCAGACTTCTGGTTGAGTGTCAAAAATGCTTGTATAAATTGCTGAAGAATGAAAATATTCAGAAGATTAGCAAGTCGAGATGAGTGACTGTGTTTATTTTGTTACCTCAGGTTATTCTCCTGTCACTTGTGGTGTACTTTCTGCAAGGATGCAAGCCTGGTGTTTTCCAGCAGATGTTTACATAAAGTTGGCTGTAATTAAGAAAATTTGAGATATTTGACTTACTCTCCAATTCAGATATCCAGTAATTAATAATGACTAGTCTATTTGACATACTTGTGCTACATAGAACCATGATAAAAGTGTTTAGGGTGAAATGAAAAGTTTGAGTGTCTGTAACAAAGACAGAGGCAGACCAACTGACAGAGGGTGATGATGTGGGCAATGTTTTCAGCTGTGGAATGAATGTTACCAAGATTCAGACTGCTAGGCCAACCTCACAATTTGTCTGGGCTTAACCCATCCCATGCTTTAGGGAAGCCATCTTGGCTGCTGAAGGGTAAATGCTGTGTGCTGGCTGTGTGGGTCAGAAATATTAACAAACTGATATTTCTTCTCTTTTTGATCAACAGTTCACCAAGAATATCAGAGGCAGCAGAAATTCTGGCTACAGTAAACTTCACTGGGAGTCAGCATTTTGGAATCATTTTAGTGGCAGCTGGCTCTTGAATGGAGGAGATGCCCTGCAGTTAAAGGCAGAAGTCATTAATCTGATTAAATGGGAAGAGTGGGGAATAGCAGAAAAGAACACAGGACCATGATGACATCTCTGTCCCCCAAAATGGTTCTTTGTTGTGCCTTGCTTGTCCCTCTCAGTATGGAGCAGTCCTGTGTTTCCCATGCCATTGAGAAAATGACCTCAAGTTGCACCAAGGTAGGTTTAGATTGGATATTAGGGAAAACTTCATCACCAAAAGGGTCTTCAGATATTGGAACAGTCAGCCTAGGGAAGTGGTGGACTCACCATACTTGGAGGCATTTAAAACACATGTGGATGTGGCACTTGGGGACATAGTTTAGTTTAGTGGTCAACAGAGTGGTATAGGGTTAATGGTTGGAACTGATTGTCTTTGAAGTTTTCTCCAATTTTACTGATTCTATGATTCCATGCTCCTGCAGCTCCCTGACCCAGCCACCCATTTACACAAAGGTCATAGGGTTGGAAGGCACTTTAAATATTAGCTAGTCCCAATCCCCCCTGCCGGGGGCAGGGAAGACTCCTACTAGACCAGGTTGCTCAAGGCCTTATCCAACCTGGCTTTGAACATTGCCACATTTGGGGGATTCACAACCTTTCTGGGCAACCTCTTCCAGCTTCTCACTACTCTCACAGTAAAGAATTTCTTCATAATATCTAACCTAAACTTCCTCAGTTTCAGTTTGTACCTATTACTCCTTGTCTTATCACTACAGCTCCTAACAAAGAGTCCCTCTCTGTCTTCCCTGTAAGCCCTGTTCAGAAACTGGAAGGTTGCTATGAGGTCTCCATGCAAACTCCTCTTTTCTGGGATGAACAACCCCAACGTCATCAGATTATCGTCACAGAGAAGGTATTCTTCCAGCCCTCTTCTCAACTTCATTGCCCTCCTCTGGACTTGCTCCAACAGTTCCCTGTTCTTCTTGTGTTGGGGGCACCAGAACCATACACAGCACTCTACATGGGGTCTCACAAGAGCAGAATAGGGAGGGAAAATCACCTCTCTGGATCTGCTGGCCACGCTGCTTTTGATGCAGCTCAGGATCTCACTGGCTTTCTGGGCTGCCAGCTTATGTTGAGTTTTTCATTTCCTATCACCCACAAGTCCTTCTCTGCAGGGCTACTCTCGATCACTTCTTTCCCCAACCTCTGTGTGTGCCTGGAATTGACGGGATCCAGATGCAGGACCTTGTACTTCACTCTGTTGAACTTCATGAGGTTTGCATTGGCCCACCACTCAAGCTTGTCAAGGTCCCTCTGGATGGCATCCCTTCCCTCCAGTGTGTGACTGCACCACACACCCTGGAGTCATCAGTGAACTTGCTGAGGGTGCCCTCAATCCCACTGTCTGTGTCACTGACAAAGATGTTGAACAGGATCAATCCCAGTACTGACCTCTGAGGGACACCACTCATCACTGGTCTCCAAGTGGACAGTGAGTCATCGCCCACAACTCCTTGTGTGGCCATCCAGCCAGTTCTTTATGCACCAAGTAGCCCATCCATCAAATCCATGTCTCTCCAATTTAGAGAGAAGGATGTTGTGTGGGACAGTGTCAAAGGCTTTGCATAAGGCCAGGCAGAGGATGTCAGTTGCTCTGCCCCTGTCCACCAGTGCTGTAGCCCTGTCATAGAAGGTCACCAGCTTTGTCAGGCATGATTTGTCCTTAGTTAAGCCATGTTGGCTCTTACCAATGACTTCTTTCTTTTCCATGTACTTTAGCATAGTTTCCAGGAGAATCTGCTCCATTGTCTTACCTGGCGCAGAGGTGAGACTGACTGGTCTGTAGGTCCCAAGGCCTTCTACTCTCCCTTTTTAAAAATAGGGGGTTTATTTCCATTTTTGCACTCATCTGGAACTTCACCTGACTTGCCATGATTTTTTCAAAAATGATGGGTGGTGGCTTAACAACTTTGTTACCATCTGCCTCAGGACCCTGTTTCCTGAGAAAGTCATCTTTTCTTCCTGAGAAAGGTCTTGTCTCCAACTCTCTGTAAATCTGGCTCTATGAGTTTACAGGTCATTATATTATGAAAAGTAAAATATAGTGTATTTTGGTGACTATTGGGAGATGGATGGATGCAAGTTGATAAAACAATTGAGAAAACTGACCTTGGTAATTTATAGCAGTAATCTCTAACACATTTAAATGAAAGTACAACAAATCATTCTTCTTTGGTGCCAGTTTCTCTTAATTTGGCAGATTTACCTCCTGTAATAACCTGGCTGGGTTGGTTGGTGTTTTTGTTTGTTAGGTTTTGCTTGGGTTTGTTTTTTTTAATTTATTTATTTTATTTTTGAGGCTACAATCCAGAATGATTATTTGCTAGGGTCACAGCCTGTGGTAGACTTCCTCTCCTTTTCAGAATTTTTTTGGCAGAATGTTCCTTGTTGTCTATGGATATATTGCCTTCATGATGTAATGCAGGAAGGTTTGCATGGTTAGCAGTTGATTTAGTGTGCTAATTTAAATCACCATTTATTTATTTAATATAGCAGTAAAAGCTTTCTGCTATTCAGTGTGAAGTGTTCTGTTAGTACCAGTGGCAGTAGTTTTCACTTAGTCTAAAATATAGCCTTCTTATCTACTTTCTTGTTACTTTTTTTATGTCTCTTTGCAAATGTTTTAAATGTAATTGGATCAAATGTCCTGGTAAAAATCATGACTGGCCTGCATATGGTTTTAGCTGCAATGGTGTTGCTAATGAAGAAAATCAGTATTTCTGTGAAGAAATCAATGAAATGTTCCCTTAGTTGTGAAAGAAACCTGTGTGTCACTGTTGCTTTCAGGCCACCCCAGGCAATCCTGTTTATAAACAATGACGTTGTTGCAATTGCTGATGGCAGATGCCTCTCCTTACCAGAACTGAGGGCACAATGAGAGTTTACTTTTCTGAGCTGGAACTGTAAATTTTGTATGGTGAAAAAACATCCCCCTAATATTTAACATTAAACTAGTGCCTTTTATTTAAGCACTCACAATGCTTTACAAGCCTTAGCTAATGAAGCCTTACAACACCCTGCAGTGCACTGTAGGAAAGTGCTGTATGGGATTATTAGACTGAAGCACTGCCAGCTGGCACAGAGCCCTGTGAGAGTCCTCCTGCTGCTCCACCAGACATGAGACAGACCTGCTTAGAGACCTGCTTGGCTACTCTCCATCATCAAAATTGGACAGGCAATTCTCTCTGAAGGTGTGCTGGGGATGTATCCATTGTGACATGTTTGATAATGACATTCAGACATGAGTCTTTTTTTATAAAAATAAACTGACTCCTCATTAAGGCAGTTACAAGATGTTGTAACTCCACTCAGCATTGCAGCCCAGGCCCTCTATATGGGCTCCTTGGGCCTCTCTTCAAGTCCTCCTTCTTGCAACTTTTGCTTCTTCTTCTGCCTTTTTTTTTTTATTTAATTATTTTCAGGTTTCCAAAATTGAAACAGAAAGGTTGAAAAAAAACCCACATTCTTTAGTCTTCTGCTTTGTAAATATGAAGAGTGTGCTGGGTTAGGACAGTATGGTTGGCAATGAGACTTTACCAGCATAACACAGGACAGACCTGAAAACGCAGTGGTGTGAAGTTGTAGTTGAGTAGTCAGCATCTGAAGGGGCCAGGTAACCATGAGCCATGCAGAAGACAAGGACAATAACAAAAAACCCAAATGGTTTAACTGAAAAGTACACAACAAAAGAGAGCAGTACCTGTTGCTAAAAACTTCACTAGTCAGGGATTTGAGTGGTAAAAAAAGAAGAAAAAAGAGTATTTTAAACCTGTTACATAAAGTAAGAAATGTATGGGCAATAAAGAGGCTTAGGACTGCCTATATCTCCCACAGTATTCACATGCTGGATGCACACAGCAGGAGAGGCACACATGCTCACAGGCAGAGCATAGGGTACTGACCCCACAACAGCCCAAGGGAAAGCTTAGGATCAGGCTGGCCAGAGGGCAGCCTTGAGTCCAGCAATCTTGGTCTGGTTCCTGTCAGCCAACCAGAAAGGGGAACAAGGAAAACCAACCTCATTAAGGCTGTCCAGCAGCCCTTCCCACCAACACATTTGAATAGCCTTGGTTAGAGGGTGCTTCTGTGCTCCTGGTGCAGTAAGTTCAGCCCTAGGTTTATTTTAATTCTGTTTATTAGGGACATTGCAGGGCCTGGCTGTCATTTTGGCAGTGTTTTTAGCATTTGGTGCAACTTCAGACTGAGTGGTGGTGACTGTGGGGGTGGCAGCTTGTGCTGGGGTGCAGCACTGGGCACTCTCGGGACCCAGAACCCTCTGTGGCACAGAACCATTGGGCTGATGTTCCTGTGTATGACTAGGTTGCCACAGCTGTTTTGCTGCCATCACATGTCATCCTCCAAGCTACTCCCACATCCTCTGCCCTCAGGTTCTCGTGGCAGATTTGGGATATAGTCTTGATCTAAACTTCCTGGCATCAGTGGGAAGTCCCTCTAGTTAAACCCTGGACCCAAATTATGAAATGTAATCTTTCTCAAAACTCAGTTCGGGCCATGAGTTTTGTCTTAGAATGTAGATGTGGGAGGCACTTGACTGGTTTGGGTCTCAATGGGGATTTTCTCCAACACTTTGGGGCAGGGCATCCCAACTTGAATGATGGCAGGCAAGTTCTGTTTGTTGCCTGGGCTTGCTTTAGATATAATAGTGCTGATGTGTTTTTTGGTAGGAAGCAGTGTGTCTTTGAGTCACAGAGTGCACTTTGCCTTCTCATTCAGGGTTTCAAATAAACATATTGTTTACAGCTACCATTAGAAGAAATAATCCTTTGGGCAGAATCTAATATGCAATTTCTTTATACTCACTGTGAGACTGGAATATCATGATCAAGTTTCAAAAGTGTGATAAACTCTTGCTCATCAAATTTATTTAGTAAGGGCAGGACCCTTCAAAGAACTTACTTTAATAGCTCTTCTTTGTTCGGAGTTTGCAATGAAGCCAATTTTGAGAAGTAGGCCAATGAATTCTAACACTTGGGGGTTTTTTATTATTACAGTTTTGCAGATGACTCTCCAGTGCTCCAGTGCAGTATCTAGATAGAACTGCACTGCTTACTTTTTTTTTTTTTCCCAACAGTTCGTAAAAGGGCACTTTGTTTTAATGCTAAATGCTTTGTGAGTTCTCCTCCTATCTTACCTATTTATGGCTAGTTATCTGCTAATTAATTATTGTACATTAATTCTCTCTTCGTTGGTGCTAGGCACAGCTCTTAAGACACTTTCGTTCTCAATCTAATTCCTGTAGAAACCCTTTCCTGCCTCATAGACATTGTCTTTGCTGCTTTCACCTCTTCTCCAATGGGTGTGTGTACACAATTACAAAACACGGTCTTTTGAGATTCAGTGATGATCCAGAGGTTTTTCAGCGCTGAAACACGATCTTTTGAGACTCAGTCATGATGCAGAGATTTTGCATGGCTTGGATTAAGTCCTCTAGGTGTAGCCTATGACTGCATTTAAACTAACATAACATACAGCTGTCTCTAAAAAAGATAATTTTTGTAATTTTTGTATCAGTGACGTTACTTACTTTATAGCTCTGCCTTAAAAGGCAAAGTGTGTTTTGTGGTCAGGATGAACAGTTTTCAATATGTACATTGAAGGTGACATATGCCAGCTGCCAAGAAGTCGTTGGAGCTGCCTCGTTCCTTGGGAGTGAAACACCTTTGGAAGCTGGCTGTTTTGGCAGCCTGTGAAGGTTTTTGTCTTCTGTGCAGGCCATTGCTGCTAGATATGCAGCTCAGCCACAGCCTCCTGTCCCTTTCTGCAAAGTGGTGGCAGAACCTCCTACTTGACAAAATTAGACTCTGTCATCGTGCTTCACACAGTAGTCTCCTGCTTGGAAGGGGTTGATTCCAGTAGAAATGCACAAGGGAAGCTATAGGAAACCACATCACTCTCCCTTGTGCTTTGTACACAAAATCGACCCTTAATTGCACATTTGGTATTTGTAGAACTTTATAATTCATGTGTGTGCAGAGGATAAATGATATCTTGTTTGTCCATCTAGTAAGGACTCACAAATACAGATGACCAAAGAGGAATATAATAACATTTGCATTGCTTTCTATCTTTGTGTCCCTTGCTCTCAAAGCAGTCCTTGCTGTTCTCTTTTTTGTGCCTTAAACATCTCTGAATGTGCCAAATGGCAGTGGTTAGTTTAGAAGCTAAATTGTCAAGCAAAGGCATCTTGATTATCAGACAGAGCAAAGTTGAGTTTTACTGTTCAACAGCATCTGCTGGATACGACTTGGATCTATTATTTCCATTCACTTTCAACAGTACATTGAGTTTGGTTTAATATCCTTTTAGAAGATGATAACTGATACATATTAAATTACTGTAAACCTCATAGTATACATCATTCTCTTTTGACAGAAAGTGGAAGATGCTGGTGCTGAGGCACTTCAGTGGAGCAGATACACATTCTGAACATGGACTAGTATTGCCAGTGCTGCCCTTTGGAAGCTCTCCCTCTGAACTTAGGGTCTAAAGCAAACTCCTGTAGGCATAATTACAAGCTGTGTTGGATGAGGGTGGGGGACAGGAAGTGCAGGAGGCAAAACTGAGGAAACAAAGATTTCATTACTCAGCATACCACACACCCTACTTAGAGCCTGGGTCAAGACATTGGATCTTCAGTACTCACCACAGTGGGAGCTGAAATGTAAGAAGGATTATGCTGAACCTAGTTGAGGTGAAGAACACAGCTCCTTTTCTGAGACTGCATCTGGAAAGAAAGGACTTCTAATGGCTTCAAGAAATATACCTCTTTAAAGCGGACATATAAAGGGATTTTCAAAGTGTGGAGGCAAGAAACTGAAAGGTGAAGAGTATCTGCAATATTTATGAGAGGAGATATCTGTGAGGGGACTGTGTGGGAAGAAGTGTCACCTCACTACCAGTGAGATACCTAAAATAAACATGCCCCAGGAACTCAGTAGATGAGTAGATGAGGTATAAACTGTGTAATTGCAGAACTGCACACAATTTTCTGTTTATTATAATTGTAATTGGCAGCAACAGAAAACATCTCAGCCATACAGTAAAACTCAGAGGGCAACCTGTGGCGATAGCTTTGGACACATAACTGGAAACATTTTGAAATTAGCTACTGTCAATGCCTTGGATCTAAATCTCTTCTTGCACATATAAATTTAGTTACTAAATGTCCCTCTAACTTTTTCTACTTCTTGACAAACCTCAGAGGAGGGCTTCACTTTTCCAAACTAGGAAAGCAGAAGGACAGATATCCATGACCAGAGAGGGGCTGCAGATGGTGAATGGGTTTAGAACTCTAGTGAAAATACATCCTAACAGGGACACCTGGACATAAGTATACAGTGGCCTCTGATCCAGAGCCTGTGGTTGTGACTGCCATACAAATACCAATGGAGACAAACTGGGAATGTGTGGAAGGTCTTCCAATTCTTAGAAAAACGGGGCTTTCAAAGCACAGTTTCCAAGTGTCCTTGGCACTCTGCTTGAAATGGATTTGTTCTCTGAGTGACTGACCATGAGTGAGGTCAGCCTCTAGTGTTGAGCTTAGTGAGATGAATGCACTCAGGTCTTCCACTGGAAGCCCTGGCTATGTCCTTCCAGTTACAAGAAGCTCCTGAATGTCACGATGTGGTCACAATGTGTCCTGATTCTGAGAGGTGTGATTATGTCTTCTTATGAATGTGGAGAGGGCAGTGCACTCAGGATGGACAGAGTATAAGTTGTCTTTGTGCTTTCTCCAAAAAGCAGGGTCTTCAAACTTCTACAAATTTCAAAAATAGCTGGAGAGCAGGAAGTCCCCTGTTCTCAGGGCAGGACAGTCAGCCTCTTCCCTCCCTGCCATTCCTGCACATGAATGCACTCCTTTCACCTGCCTAGGTTGGCATAAAAGCATGTCCCTGATCTTGTTGTTCAGCCCCTGTTAAAAATTACAGCTTTAGACAGCACATGCCTCTCTGAATCTGTAACAGGGTGGTGCACTTTTGATGCCTTCCTGGAGGAAACACTGGAAGCCAGGGTGGGCATGGCCTGGGTGCAGCAAGGACACAGTAGGCACTACCCCTGCCTACATTCACGCTCCACCCCTGTAATGACACTTGGCCAGTACCATCATATGGATTTGTATGGATTCACCAGATTTTCTGGCCAGGTTGAGATTCCATGCCTAAGTCAAGTTGTTAAAGACCAGAGACATTTGACCTGTTTATAGCAGAAAGCCTGTGACCACACATCGTGTTTACCAGCCAAGAGACCCAGAAACAGGTAGAAAAGCACAACAGTAGGATGAAATCAGACAGAAGTGTCAGGAGTTGAGAATGAAGATTACATGCTTATTAAATTGATAGAAATAAATTATTTTTATCATTGTTAAGGAGAAAGAAATAACATGACCGGTATGGGCTTGCTAGGAGTATATTAACACAGGCTAATAGATACTTGTTTGTTTTGAAATGTTGCACTGTCCCACTGCAAACAACTTCTGGTTACCTATTTCGCTGAGGAACTATGTCTCAAATAGCAGTTCAGCTTCCTTAGAAAGTGCTGGCAGAACCAGTGGACAAAATGCAGCTCAGTCTCATAGAAAAAGTAGTGGCCAATGATCTTAGTGTTGAGGATATACTCTTGCACAGGGACTGTGTAAAGGTCAGAAATAAGTTGTCTCACTGAACCACAGCAGCTGGTTTAGTCACGGGAACTGGTTCCCTCTGCAACCACACTCGATTCTATAACGTGACCACAACAGAAAAAAGAGCAAGATTAGTCAAAGAAGTTAATAAGAAAAAAAATTCCATGTTTTACTTCGAAATTGCAGAAAGGGTAGGAAAGATGGAAAAATGTCGTTGTTGACCAGCTTTCCAAGAGGTGGGTTGCACTGTACTGTGAGTGAGAGTTGCAGGTCACCCCTGGCAGAAACACTTCCTTGCACTTGCGGGCAAAAAGCTGCAAACCATACCCTGAGAGTAGGAAAGGTCTTCTTCACCTATATCACCCATGGAGGGCAGAGCTGATACCATCCTAACCGTGATTCCCTGCTTGAGAGTTGTAATGGCAGACATTGTAGCTGAGAACCAGGAGGCTTCAGATCAGAGGAGAGAAGCTGAGACTGAACTTGTGAGGAGAATATAGAGCCAGGAGTGGAGGAGAAGGCAATACACATACATTCTGTCCTTTTGTTCACTCCCTTTATCATCTGTTATCCATTCTAGACCTGTTTACCACCAAGTTCCTGTCAGACTTCTGTACATGCAAGCTTTGCTGCTGATTGACTACTGACCCCTGAGGAAATAGCCAGAACACTACTAATGTGCATATGGCTTGCTTAAATAGGCTTATGTTTAAAGATTGAACTGGATTTGAGACTTGTAAAAAGAACAACAGGAGGGAAATGATTCAGTCTCCATGGTAGAATTGCTCCTCAAAGAAGGCAGCAGTCACAAGTTGGTTCTCATAACTCTCAGATGCAGTCATGTCTTCCTAAAAGTACGGCAACAAAGTGTGATATTAAAAGGTTAAATAANAAAAGGTCTAGGGAAAGCTGGCTCAAATGGAGATCCTGTAAGGAGAAATCACATGAAAGTTTCCCAGGAGTAAATCCCAGGCTGCAGGTAGAGCCAAGCTAGACCCCTGCTGACAAAGGCCTGCAGTGTTATATCGTTCCAGTATAAGGCATAAAATGGGCAGATGACTGTGGCTTGCTTCCTTGTGGTCTGGCCTGGATCCATGAAAGGTTAGTCAAGTGAAAACAGCTGCAGGGAAAGTTGGCTTCTGGGTCCTGTGGGGCAAATGGATTCACTGAGGCCCATGGAGGACATGCAAAGTCTAATGCATAAGGAAGGAATGGAGCAATCATGCAATTTAGTCACCTCAGCCCAAAATTATTGGTGATTTTTGGAAAACAATGAGATTGTCATGAATGCTTTGTCTGATCTGTCTTACACTGTGTTTTATAAACACCAGAATACTGCCTGTTTCTAGCCTTCTGTTTAAAAATGCTTTAATAGTTTGTCTGGGAGACAAAACATGCATTCTCCTCCACACCAGCAGTAAAAGCACCACTGGAGAAGAAACATCCCTCCTGTCCATTGGAGAACTTGGGCTTGTGGGATCACATCCTAAATGGCAGTGTGTGAGGTCTAGATGCCAACCTGTCAGATCCATCTGTCATCCATGAGTGTGTCACAGTGCATCTGCAGAGGGAGATGAGGAGAAGGACCTGTATTTGCTGAGACTTCTGATCTACAAACTGGAAGTGGATGGCTGGCCTGGTAACACCCACTCTGTTTTTGCTTTCAGGACCCAAAGGCACTGACTCAGGTACCATGCCATTTTCAGTGAATACATGTTACAACACCTCCCCTAAAAAAAGGTTCAAACAGAGCTTCATGCTTCATACTTCACTGCTTCCAAGAGAAGAAAAAGGCTGTTGCTACCTGGAGTACTGCTGTACCTTTTAGCAATGGTTTCAGGGAAGAGGAAGGACTTCTTTTTATGCCTGCACCTGCTTACCCCCTTCCCTTTCCCATGAAGAAATGGAGTCTTAGAAGATCAGATGGCAGGTATGGGTTCCAGAAGTGATGTCTGGTCTGATACGTATTTTTCAAGACATGAAGCTTATGTGAAGCAAAGGTAACACTCAGAACTGTTACCTTAACACGTTTGGTCCAGCCACAATATATGTGATCCTATGAAATGTAGAAAGAGCTTGAAACAAAGGTGAGAGTGTTGCCTTTGAAAAATTTCAAAACATGGCCATAAATTTTGTAAGACTGAGCACCACAGCTTTGGAAGGCATAGGTAATAATGCTGACAGATGTTAGCTCAGCTGGTTAGAGCATCATGCTAGTAACACCAAGGCTGGGAATTCAATCCCTCTATGGGCCATTCATACAAGAGTTGGACTCAGTGATCCTTGTGGGTCCCTTTCAACTCAGAATATTCTGTGATGATTGTTATTTGATGTTTTCTCTAGGCAGGGCAATGGCAGGGTGCCTCAGGTCTGGCTGGTTGGGTCTTCTGTGAGAGACAGTAAGAGAACAGACTGTTACTTCTCTATGGCTTTTGGGGAAAATGGGGAGTTGTGCTCTTTGAGGCCTTCAACGCCATTCTCAGGCAAGGGGGAAATTTGAAACGGAGTTGAGGGCCTAAACCACAACCATCACAGAACCGCAGCAAATGAATAGTTCTGACAGTATTCACAGCACAGGGCCCTCTCTAATGCTGGCATGTGATAGGAGTGACACAGGCCCTGGGCTTGCTGAAAGCCAGGTAGGAATGAACATGCAAGGTAAGGAGGATTGTATAGGAGTGTGTTGCCTAAATGGAGCTTTTGACATGTCCCCACTCTCTGGAAGGTGGGCTGGAAAGATCCTTGCACCTAGTTTGTATGCAGCTGTACTCTGTTACCTGGCTGAAGTACATTGACCTCTGTTAAAAGCATTTTGATTTCTTCATTGTAGAGCTCCTTAGAGACACTGATGAACTTACTGCTGGGTTTTGTTTAGAGGAAAAAGAAACAGATCTTGGAGGTCTGTAAAAAACAATGTGTATAGAATGTCTGTATATACATATGTATGTATATATGCATAGTTCCTCAATTTAGCATATAGAGTTAAGATGGAAAAAAATAATTTTGAATCTACCAACTTTGAAAGGACATACTAAGGCAGAGCCAAAACACAAGAATCTGACCTAGGTCGGTTTATACATATGAGCAAAAATATTTACTCAGCTAGTAAGTATTTGATTAACCTTTGTTTATTGCTTCAAGATGAGAGACAGTTAAAATACAGGAACTCGTGGATTATATTTTTGCTTTTTGGCTAGTGTTCACTTCCTCTGCAGAGGAAAATATGCTGTAGTTAGGAAAAGGACTTTTTTTTTTCTCATCTCAAAATCTGTATTTCAAACTCCAGAGTTGAACTCAAGAGAAATGTACCTCCTAATTTCTTTTCTTTTTAAAATAAAGCAGAAACAGATAGGAGCAATGTGAGGCCATGCATCACATAACTTCCATGGTGTGGCTCACAGAGAGATACAGGTCAAAGCATGCACAAAGTTTCTTGTTTCTGTTTTGGAAAAAGACCTGGATTTTTTTTTATTTGTAACTTAAAACTGGACAATGTCAAACACTGAGCCTTTTTAGACACTTTCTGCTTCTAAGGCTTTACTTTACAAGATGTTTTAGACTTCAAACTCACTTGTTTCAAAGGGAGGACACAAACCCCTCTGTATGCTGTGCACTGCTGCTAAGAAGACCCACCTGCCACAACCATATTTCTTCCTAGTTTGGGCCAGCAATGCAATGCTGCCACTCTATGCAGGGTTCTGGCTTGTGCCAGTTTGAAAACTGCCATGAAATCACCCCTTTTTCTTTTTTCCTGGTATGTAATCCAGGTTAAGAATTGTTTTGTTCTGAATAATCTGATGGGAGCATGTGGCAATATGGAGAGGGCTGCTTGATACTGGCTTCTGAACTACAGAGAATGAGAAAGCTTGTGTGTCCTCTGAGCACTCCTGATCTGACCACCAGTAACAGCAGGCAAAATTAAGTGATCTTTGAAAATCAGTTTGACTCAGATTTTTTTCTTAATTATTTCTTCATTAAATATCATTCTGACTGGCTTTGAAGAGGGGACATATGGGCAGAATTTTTATCTTAACATAGGCCAAAATGCCAAGGAACAAATAAATTGTTTGCCTTCCAGACAAAATTGTTAACACCCTGGTTGTAAGTCAGAGGGTGGGATAGCAATAGTCAGACCCAGATGTCTGCAGAGAGGTTTCTGCAGAGACTTTGCCCCTTGATGGCAGTTGCTAGGCCATATTTATAACGAGTAAAACCCTGTGAGCAACTGCAATAGGTCAGATCTTGCTTTTGGAAACAATTAACCCAATCAATTTTTCATCCTTGTATCTGATTTTGTTACCTGGTGAGAAAAGTGAGCTGCCTGCTTCAAGTGCTTTACTTCCTTCCTCCTTACACTGTACATGTCCTCTCAGCTTTCAATGTACTGGGATGACATCACCTTTGGGATGTGCTGTGCACAGAATATCTGAGAGAAAATAGAAGCAAGTGCAATCCTGAGAGAGATGGTCTCCAAATCTGCTCATGCACCATGTGACGGGATTTACAAGCGAGACTGCAAAAGAAGGAGCTGATGTGGGACTATTTCCACGCTGGTGTATCTGTGACTATGTTCTTTTAGTCATGATATTTTTCCCAGTGTCAGTGGGAGCTTTAGACTGTTTCAGCTGTATGTATAAATCACATGAATGTGGGGTTTTCAGACAAGATGTTGATACTACACAGTGCTGAGCAAACCTCCTGAGTGTGTTTTCTCTTTCACTGATTCTTGGGATGAAAAAAATGAAAATATGGTATTAATACGACTACCAAAATAACTTCTAATTCATGCTCATTCTTCAAACATCACAGCTATGAACTGGACCAATTGACTATGTTATTAGCTGGTTGTCATACTTAGGGGTCATATTTGCATTAGACATGTCTTTTCTCCCATCTAGATGTCAAAAAGAACAAGAAGAATTTAACTTTGTTCTGAAATTTACTCATGTTTTTCTCAATCTGGGGAAAAAAAGAATTCTCAAACATTTGTAAAGCTGGTAGAGAACTATGTCTGTATATGGTGATGAACTGAACAATACTGCTAAAGTTAGTGGAGTCAGAGCTGCGTAAGGTAGGTGAGCAAGTGGAAACAATCCCTCTAATTATGAAATTCTTACAGCTTGGTGCTTTATGGCAATTAAATATAGACCAAGTAAAGAAGAAAATGTTTTGAGCAGATCAACTGTATGGGAAGATTTATGAGCTAATCAAAGAACACTGTAAAGCAGGTTCTAAACTGTAATAATTGAAAGTCCTGTACAAAACAGCATGATCTTTCTGATTCTTATCAATTCAAAATTTGAGCAGGGGATTACATTTTTTAAAAAGCAAAACAATTGCTAACCCTAATTAAGAGGGGATATGCTTATCTGAAAAAAAAATATAATACTGGTAGAAATAGAGTCTGTAGTTAAAAAAAATAGTAAGTTAGTTTACATCAAAAAATGGGAGCTATTTAACTGTCATAATTATTACTATACCCATTATACTATACCAAGAATTTAGTTTGAAACTGCATGACTTTTTATTTACATCAAACCCAGTATTGTGTGAACCACTAATTTTTCATGCTGAGAAATGAGTGTATTTTATCAGGTGGCAGCCATTGACTCAAACTAAATCTTGCCAGCTGAAGCCCAGGTGTTCAAGAACTCAGAGGACAGTGATTCCCTGAAATAATGTGGTGTTCTAAAGAAGGGGCTTTTCTTCAGGAATGATGGCTAATTAATTCATATTTCTTCATTCTTCTTTTCTGATTTTAGACCTTGATCTGGAAACTCACTAGTGCATGTACTGAAATCCCACCCTTGACTAGAAAAATATTCAAATGCATATGGCAGCTTTTCTTAGGAAACATAAACACTGCATTCAGTTCATTGGATGAACCACTGATTTTTTCAACAGAGTGGGTATGACAGTCAGTACAAGGAGAATGCTGAAGCAAAACTTCCTTTCATGTGACTTAAATTCGTGTTAAATTTAAACATCTGCTTAACTAACCTTTCTGAGTGGGGATGCTCCCCTGACTCTGAACCTTAATTACAAGCATATTTTTGGCAGATGTTTACATTTCTGATGCAATTGCCTTTGCTTTGGAAGAATAACTTCTTCAAAGTGCAGCAAAATGGCACCAACTCGTCCAGCAGTAAAGGAGCCTATACCTTTGCAAAGGCATTCATTTTGGTAGGAAGAATGTGTCCTACTTATAGGGTTTCTAAGGTATAATTTACCTCAAAATCTGTGAGTAAGATTGGCTACTTTTGAAATAGTGCATGTAATGGTGCAAACATGAAAATATCAAACCAAATTTTTACAGTGTGATTTCATTCCATGGATGTGAGTTTATGCCAGCTAAAACCTGTCCTGAGTTAATTGGTCATTGCAGGTATTCTCATGTAAATTTTGCAAATGTAGATCTGAACAATTAGGGTTTTTCAGAGCTATTGACTCCTGGAAACCGGTGGAAACTGCTTTAATCGAGATGATTTAAGAAAATCCTTCAAAGTTTAGGCTAACAACAGACAGAAGATGAACTGTACCACTGAAGGCAATAGCCCACCCTCCATAAACCATTAATATAAAATATGTTACAGTCAGCATCTGCACAGGCTACGTAATACTGCCACCATTTTCTCCTGAAAAGCTATGTAATTGTTTAAAAATCATTACCATGATAACACACAGTATATTATGCTATGTTTAAATTAGCCTATTATACACCAGATTGCTAAGCATTGAAAATGTAGTTATAATTATCTCAGAGGGGTTGAGACCCTCTCTAATCCCTACTTCAAGTTTACTCAAGATGGTACCAGTTAGAAGGCTCTACAGAAGAGAAATATCTGCACTTCCTCATTGTTATGTTGAGAAATAGCAACTCATTTCCCTTTCCAGGAAGATCCATGAACTTGGTTGAAGTAAAATGCTAGTGCCTAGCAGGTGTTTCTTTTATAATAAATTGAGCTAAATGGAGACTCTTGTTTTCCTCTCCTTCCTACCTCAGGTGGAAAAAAAAAAGGTCAGTGACAGCTCAGGAAATGAAGAGTCCTCTTTCCTCCCAAGCAGAGTCTGTCATCTGAGAATGAGTGGCTGTGGCTGACCTCTTTACTTGATGTTCCCTTTGTGCTTTGTGTGCTTTGGGCTTTATGTGGCCAGACACAGCACATGTTGCTTGGAAAAAGCCATCTCAAGTAGAACAGCTGCAAAGTGCCCCAAAAGGTGCAGACGTGATTTAACCCAAGGATGTACACTCTGCAAATAAATCCTGTGAGGCCAAAAGCCAAAGATTTATTGGCCTGACAAGGAGTTACTGCAAGAGCAGGAAACACCCTCACATTATTCACAATTATCCATCTAACAATTAGTGCAGGTTCTCCACCATCTGAATGAGGTAAAAATGTATAATGGAGAAATGACACAGGCACAGCCAGGTCACTGAGCTCACTGAATGGGGATCTGAGTAAAGCTGATGCTTGATTTTCTCTTTCTCTGATTTCAGTTCTGTCTTTTGTCACATCAATATCCATGCTTTAATATTCTCTTTCTGTAGTTTTTGTGCCTTTACTGTGAAATTAAAAATGCTGGGCTAACATTTTGGCTCTGTGACCCAAGGGTCCTACTGAAGGAAGGACTGTACCTACCTCTTGGTGTACAGTCCTCTCCATCAGCTTTCCTTGATGTTTGTCTGGGTCACTTTTGTCACTGTTTTGAGACTCTTCAGTGGAGGAGGAAAGTATTTCCACTTCTGTGTCTGCCAGCTCCCCTTCTTCTGTCAGGAACCATGTTGAGTAGGTTTAGTTGGTGAGCTGGCTTTGCTTTGGGAGTGGTTCCCACACTGCACGAGCATGGGTGGCAACTATGACAGGTGGGATGGGAGCCTGAGGGAAGGTCACTGCCAGTGTTACCAGAGGTGAGATGTGTTCCTGTAAGTGGGTCAGAGTTACCACAGATTCATGGAAACATAGAATGTCAGGGGATTGGAACAGACCTTAAATATGTAGTCCCTACTCCCCTGCCATGGACAGGAACACCTCCCACTAGATTGGGTTGCTCAAGGACTTATCCACCTGGCTTTGAATTTCCCCACTTTTAATCTGTATCCATTACACTACAGTTCATGAAGAAGTGTTCCTCTCCAGTTTCCTCATAAGCCCTGTTCAGATAATGGAAGTTTGCTACGAGATCCGATGCAACCTCTTTTTCTCCAGAATGAACAACCCCAACGTCATCAGATTATCGTCACAGAGAAGGTATTCTTCCAGCCCTCTTCTCAACTTCATTGCCCTCCTCTGGACTTGCTCCAACAGTTCCCTGTTCTTCTTGTGTTGGGGGCACCAGAACCATACACAGCACTCTACATGGGGTCTCACAAGAGCAGAATA
>VXBX01008073.1:0-12841 GCA_013400415.1 Scytalopus superciliaris
CTAGCCATGATGATGATGATATTTTGAGAAAATTTTTAGCATTACTAGACTTTTCTACAATGTGAGTGCTTATGTTCATTTAATAATTAGTTTGACTCTGTCCATACCGTGGCATTTTAATGGCCTGTTCTGCAAAGCTGTGATATTACATTATTGGCTGATATTTCTAGCAGTTGTAGAAAATCCACATGAATCCTCAATTAATTTTTAAGTACATTTGCTAAAAGCCTTGATTTATTTGTAATTTAGAAGACTGGTTTGCAGCTGACAATAAGACAGGTCAGGTACCTGTAAATGTCTAATAAACATCTTTATGGCTCCCAGAGGAAGTTCCATTATCAACAAACCTTAAAAAGGAACATTCAAACGACTCTGTTGGTGACCTGCGTTGGATCTGACTAGGCTGCACTCTGCTTAGTGTGGGAGCAGATCTGCCCCTGGGAGGCTGTGCTGTAACCTTGACAGAGAAGCAATAATTCTTTTTCTGCCATGGGAAAGCAACTATGGCCTACCAGATCAAAGTAAGTCCATAGGACTGCTGCTTCTTATGTGATGAACGCAGGTAATGAAGGGGTTACACATCATATGTTTTTTCCCCAGTTGCTGTAAATACAGCTGGCTAGGGATTCAGGAAATATTTGCTATAGTTCCATGCCAGCATTTCATTTTGAAAGTCTGATCAGACTGAACTACAAAATGTATTGTCTGGTTTGCATAATAGAACGAAGAAAGGACACACCCTTCTCCTAATCTTACTCATTCTTCTGGTGCCGTGCCGCATTTTCACACTGAACAGATTTGCAGGTTTTCTACTTTCATTTTTTATCCTTATTGGGTGAAAATATAGGTTGTACTTAAAAAGTGTGTCACCACATTAAGTATGACTCTAGCTTTAGTGCTATTTTCTTCTAGCCATTCCTGAGGTTATCTACCCCCAAGCTATCATGTTCTTCCACATCAATGCAGCATTTACCAACAGCAGTGTAAAACATCACTCTCCCAGCCTAGACAAGCCCACAGTAATAGTCCAAGAACACCCAACTAAACTTCAGTCTGTTTTTATTTTACTGTGACAATATTAAATGTAACTCAAGAAGAAATGTGAATTTTGCCAACTATGGGGAATTCAGAAATAAACTGTGAAACATTCAGAAGACTTTATCTTCCCTCTGGTTGCTTTCAGCCTCTCATTCTCTGTTGCATGAACACTGTTGGAACATGTTTTCACGGATGGGTTTTCATTTGGATTCAGTTACATGTATTGCACCAGTTATTACAGATACATGTCTCATGCTCTGGGGAGTTGGTGCTCTTTGGGACATAAACCTATCAACTATTTGATGAATATACTGAGCCTGTTAGTCCATCTTCTAATTTCTGCTGCCAAGTGCCATGCTACCTCAGTGGAGCTGCTACTTTTGTCCCTCTCATTTGTTTCATGTTTCTTGGATCCTGTTGCGTAAAGGCAGAGCTGGGCCTGCTATGATAACACAAATCAAATATTTTTGAAACAATGAAGAAACTTAAATGCACAATGCTTTATTTTCAATATACATGATTCATAATCAAATAACGAGGAAGTGGCAGGTACAAGTGTTAAACTGCAAGATTTGAAGTGTAAGTCTGCTTTATATAAGTTGAACACAAATGACAAATGAAGCTGGGAAGCTGCAGCATCCTGGAGTAAGTACCACAAAGCCAGCCATTTACAGAAGACAGAAGCTAAAAGCATGTATGGGTGGAGACAGGAAGAAAATCCACTGACATGAACAGAAGAATGATGTGCTTTGGGGCATTGAGGTAATTTCATCGGTTCAACAGGACAGAATCAAACCAGAATGAGAAACCTTGCAGGATAGTCGTCATAACTGTAAAAATAGGAGCTCCTCTAATGAAGTTTTATATAGTCCAAACTGCATCAGGGAGGGAGGAAATGGAATTGGTGTCATCTGTTGTCAGTCAGCTCTAGAATAGAATCAATAAATTGGGTTTTTTATTTTTTTCCAATGGACTGCAATTGAAAATAACCACGGAAGGTCTGATAGCCTTACAGACAACAGAGCTGTACCTGATGATCATAATTGCTCAGTTACCATATAACACTCATTTTCAAGATTCAAACCAATCACTTACAGGATAAGCAATTTCTAACACTCTGTTGCAAAGCTTGTATGGGGACTGTGGTGTTAATGACATCAGCCTACATAAAAATAGAAAGAATCACAGAGTCATTCAGGCTGGAAGGGACCTCTCAAAGTCATCTAGTTTTCAACTTCCTATTCAAAATAGATTCCCTTAAAGCAGGTTGCTCATGTTCTTATTTAGTTGAATCACCTTCTTTAAAAATGGAAATTCCACAGATGCTTTGGGCAACTTGTTCCAGTGTTTGACCACCTTCATATATAAAAATAAATAACTGTATTTCTTACATAGAATCATATCTTAAAATCATCACATCTAGAAGAAAATTCTCATTTACCAACTCATGCCTCTTGTGTCAAAACCATGTGTCTCCAAGAGGAGTCTCGCTCCATCTTCTCTAGCCTCCCACTAGGTATCTCTTGGTATTTTCTTCTCCAAGTTTTCAGCTCAAAGCTGCATTTGTTCAAGCCCAGTTCTCTCAGCTTTTCTTCATGCATCTTATGCTCCAGCACCTTGAGCATCTCACTGGTGAGCCCAAAATGGGATGCAGTAGTACAGAATTGATTTCACAAGCTCCCAGCAGGGGGAAAGAGACACTTCACTTGGTTTGCTGGCTACAATCATGATAATGCTGCCCAGAATGCAAACAGCCTTCTCCAATAGAAAGACACACTGCTGGCTGATGGTCAGTTTGCTGTTCAACATTACTCCCAGGGCCTTTCCTCCAAAGCTGTATTCCAGCTGTATTGGTGTGTGGGGTTATTCCATCCCACATACAGGACTCTGCACCTGGTAATGTTCGACTTCTTTCAGTATGTCCATTTCTCCAGCCTATAAAGATCCTTCTGAAGAGCAGCCCTGCCTGCTGTCATCTGCTATGAGCACACCAAATGTCCTATCTCTTCCTCATCATTCAGTTAATTAAGGCCATAGGACACAGAATCAGCTGCAGAACTGACCCCCAAGGGATATGACTAGTAAGCAGCTGTCAGATGGACTTCGTCCCATTGATCCCTCCAGGACCAGAATGACATGCCTAAATGAAAAAATGGGTGATTCTGGCTCTTTCACTGGCTGTGACTTGTGAGAGCTTATGATCACATTGGCAGTTTGTGACACTGACAGCAGCAGGCTGTCCCAGGGCAGAAGCTGCTGGACAGTCCAAGTCCCCAGCTGCATGTGAGGGAAATGAATCGTCCAAGAATGATGAGAACCACACTAATCATTCATATGATGCCAGACTATTCATTTATCAGAACTAGCCACAGCTGAAGCAGTGAAGCTTTCTGCAAGCTGTTATCCTCTCCCAGCTGAGACCCATTTCTGAGATATATCACGTAATGCAGCCCTGGTAGTTCAAAGTGTAGCCACCTCTGACCAAAGAGCATGCCGGCAGCACTGAAATTCCTGTGGGATTCTGGGAGAGCCCTGCTGCCGCAACACTGACCACAGGAAAAGGGATACATCAGTACCTGAGATACTCACATCCTAGGGGTATGCACATGGAGAACAGTGATGTTTTATGCAAAATGGTCTTACAAGACCCTGGACAGAGGCCACCTAAGGAGGAGCAAGACAAGGGTCTAGGTGTAACAATTTCATATCTATGATAAAGTCATGAACTTTGGAGAGGTGTTTGTGAATTGTAACATACTTACTCTTTCTCAAAAATAGCTAAATACAGGACCAAATAATTCATTGTATGAAGGAGAAAGATTGTTTTGTTACAACAGACCTGCAAAACAGGAAATCTGGGTTCTGTTCCCAGTTCTAAAATAATGTAAACATTAATCGAGCCTCTCTTAAACCATATATTCTGTAAAAATTTATGTAAAAATGCTATTGTGACTTTACAGAGAATTCCAGAAAGAGAATTACAAATGTAAAATAGGATTACTTCTTTCACCTGTATATTCCACATCTATTAAATGCTATTTAGTCTTATTAGTGAACATTTATGAGTCTAATGATATTTGCAAGGGTTTTGAGATATTTATTGGAAAATGCAAAGTGTTACCATTGTTTCTTAGTCAAGTACTGTGTCAATTCTTTCATTGGCTATTTAGACTGAGGCATTGACAAATCTCCAAACAAACTTCCTCTACACCTCAGCTCTTCTCCTGATGGTGCAGGGCTTACAGTGCTCCCATCAGTCAGGCAGATCTTCTCACCAACAGTACGAGTGAAGAAGTCATCCAACATTTCACTTTGATAATGGAAATGCATTTTCCTGAATATGTGCCAGATTCAGCTCCACCCTTTACTGTCTGCACTGCTTAGTTACACATAGTTCAATGGCATGAAATCTGCAGAATTAGTGATCCATCACTGCATTTTCAGTGACAATGACTCACTTTATTGCATTATAAATGAAAGTACGAGAATCAGTGCAGCAGTGAACCGTGCACATGAGCCCATGAATCCTAGGAGATTCTAAAACTTTCTTTTGCACCTGAAAAATAGAGAACCAATAGCTGAAATGAGATAGGCTGTGTTCTAAATACCAAGTATTCAAAATAATGTGTGGAAGAATCACAGAAAACCTACTCTCTATATATGTGTATTAGAAAATAGGTAAGTTGCCTATGATGACACATTTGTAAGCTCTACAACACTAAATTAGTAGATACAGCAACTAAGAGGAGGATCACTATATCTAAGGTCGAAGCTGTAAATGGCATACAGCAATGAAGTACTTATAAAGATAACGTATAGTAAATATGAGAGACATAGATACATCAGTTATAATTCTTCTGTGTTAGTAACCTTCAAAAACTCAATAAATCTGGAGAAGTCATCCAAAGAAATTATAAGAATAGGCAACAAAGGAAGTTAACACCATCTCTGAATTGTGTTCTTGATTACCTAACAACTAAGCCAGAAGCTTTCTGAAAATCTCAATTACTTGTTCAACAAGAGTAGTTACTATTCATCAATAATGAATACTATTGATGACTACATTTGATTTCACATCGACCCAAAGTGCATGTTCATCCTTATTATTTCAGAATTATGGAAAAAAGAATACTTCCCTAAACATTTAATTGAATTTTCTATTCATTCTATTTTCAAAATAGTACCAAACTAAGTTTCAAAATGAGAAGGTGAAAAAATTCATTTCGAGAAGAATGACATAAAATATTTCTATATTCTGAATTCCTTCCCCTCTGGCACCGTGTTTTTCAGCTAAAACTACATGCCAGATTCAAAATTCCTGAAAATACAACCAGAACTCTTGTACCATCTGGTTTTTTCCCCTCTGTTGAGGTAACATCCTTTATGCAAATTTATGTTAGCAAAGATTATGTTAAGACATATGCTGGAAAATGTAACAGCTAATTTTTCAGAGATACTGATCTTTAAAACATTTAGTAATAAGAGTAAAATTTAAGTTTAAAGAAGCAGGTTGAATTTGAGGTCTCCATATAAATAGTAAAGGACTAGTAAGGCAATATCCATCTGAGGCACTATTGTGAAGTTCCACTGACTGAGTGTTAGGAATATTATGTTATGAGCTGTGTATTTACTCATATAAGTAAGGTTTTTAAAGAATAATTGCATGGGAGGAAAACAATAGAGGACAAAAATAACATTTATAGTTAAATATCCTTAAGCTAAGTATACACCCAAAGGTTAACTCTTAGATATATTTCCAATTACAAAAGTAAATTCCAGGTTTTTCTACCAATCACTCTTTAATTCAGAAAACCTTCTACTGACTTCTCACCAGATAAATATCTCTTGTCTTAAGGCTATGTGATTTAAGCAGGAACTGTGTGTAATACATTTCACAGAAGTAATTAATAAGTGATTAATTTTGTAATTCAAGACTCCAGTTTGGTAATCCATAACACAATAGGATCTAAAAGAAGACACTTGTAAATGGATTCTTTGCTTTAAGGACACCTGAAATTATCACACTGTTCAGCATCAGCTTTGTGGAAGAAAGACTAGGAGGTTTTATTTGAATTTGGCCGAGCACTCTGTTGTTAATTTTCATGCACAGACATTTTGCTTATAAGTTTGAGACTCAAAAAGCGTCCAAAAGCATGAGACTGGAGTTTTCCTTTAGCTTCCTTTAACACCCTGGCCAAGAACCTGCTTTCAATTATGGGGGCTTGGATACAATGAAATTTAATTGATTTTATCTTTCATTCAGAAGATACAAGGCTACTACTACCTATTTGGGTTTCCTCAGATGGATCCTCATCTTCTGCCTATATGGGATTTGAGGATTCTGGACACTTCTGGAATTTTTTCTGTCCTCAAGTAAATGCCATCACATCACATGTTTGAAAAATCATAGAATGCCTCTTAGATCCACCTTGCTACAGTGAAAATCTGCCTCTGCTTATATCTCTGGCAGTAGACATTCTTGATGATTCAGGTTACAGTTAACACAAATCATCTCAGGACCAAAAAGCAGTAGCATTTTCTGTACATGGCAGTGGGCTGTATGGGTTTTGCACAGATCCCATTTTCTAAACTTCATTTACACAGGTTTGCATTATCTGTGCTTTTCTCTTGGGCACCAAAATCCTCCATTACCCAGAAAACTGAGTGTTAATTACAATTGGTTCTCAAAGGAGATTTGGTTTTCCAGATCACAGGCACACCAGTGGTAGATCACTGCCTTCATATCCCAGAGCCTTCATCTCCTCTGACCCTTGCATTCTAGGGATCCTAACTGAGCATCAACATTTTCATCCCAAAGCAAATTATACATTCGCACTCATTGCTGCAAATTCTTCCACATTTAGATCAATTCACAGCTATTACTACTTTTAAGGAAATTCACAGCTGTGGTACATCATGTCCCCAGTAGTACAGACAAGGCCTGAGTGACCCCAAGATCCAGATACCAGAGGCAACTTTGAAAGTAACTGAAAGCAGTAAGTCACTTTGCAGAGTACTGAATACCACTGAAGTGGTATTAACACAAAGATAAAGGAGGTGGTTTGCTGCAACTGCAAGACTCTTGCCACACAATGACATTGGCTGTTCTTCTCATTTCACCAATAACAAAAGACAGGTATATGACAGCACTTATCACTGATTGAGGGGACAGGTAAAAAGAGGTAAAAGGAAGAAAGAGCAAAAAAAATGCAGCTATAGAAGCAATGCTTGAAAGAGACAGAAATGAAACACTCTTCTTTCTCAGAATTTTTGTTTAGCAAAAGAAGTAATAACAGCAACCAAAACTAAAATAATTCATAGTCAACTACTTTTGTTCTTGTTTGGTGGCTTTCTTACCCTTCCATGTTCCCTGTGAATAAAACCTAAATAAAGCCCCAAGAAACATTAATCACAGTCTTTGATGGATGCAGTTACGAATTGTAATAAATAATTATGAAGCAATCTAGATTTGAATGTTTTATGTACACAGTCACTGCAGAATACCAACAAGGTCATTATTAAGGTCCCACTTAATTTGATGTTTTCATTAAGGACTTCAGAGGAAGAGAGCAAACCACACAAATGTAGGGTTAGCTAAAGGCCCACTTATGAAAACATCTGGGGAAAAGTGATCCAAAGAGTAAAAATCACATTTCTTTCAAAGAAGGAGTAAGAATCAATTCTGCTGAGCAAATCTGATTTGAAGCTCATCAAGTAAAATAGTTTCTGTCTTAACTTCTTACCTCTCTTATAAGACTGTGCCAAAGTTCTTATCTTCTTTCTGTTTCTTTCTCCCATATTTTACTTTGCATACAGTCCCATTAGGAACACGTCACATTTTCCCTAAAATTTATAGGGACAATTTAAGAATGAACAGAAGTTTATGCTGGATCTTTGACAAACCTTTTCCATATGATGCCAACAAATAGTCAGAATACCAGTCCCATACTTCATTCTGCCAGCATTCAGAGACATTAAGAGAAGAAGGATAAAAAAGGGAGGGTTCTCCCTTTTTTATTCTCCTCTTTGATATAAAGTCAGTTTTATTCTGATTTTTCCTTGCACTTAACAAGTGAGATGTTGTCTTGTTCAGTCACTTAATGCAGGGATTGGTCCCAGTTACCCTTTACAATGCTTTAGATGTGCCCCTTAAGCCTGTTATTCTACTTCTGTGCACAGGGTCTGAGGAACTGACATATTTAACTAAAAAATTAACAAATTCATCTTTGCTGTCTTTTCCTGCCTGATGATACTCCTCTACCATCCACAGCCTATGCCAGTGCAGTACCAAATCCATATTTTTTAAGATATGTTTGTGAACTTTCAAAAAAAAATATTTTTCCCCAGAGAGCATGGGTTGTGTTATTGCTGTGTCAGCAGGTACTTGCTTGTTTTCTGTGATCACTGGGCAAGGAGCAGTAGCTGCAGGCAGAGTAGCTCCTAAAATCAACAGTCAAGCTGGTGGTTAGGATCTGGTTCATCTGGTTTTAAACCGAGAGCAAAGAACTGAGTTATAATTTAAATGAGAACTAGTAATAAAAACATGTGGAAGATCAAAGGGGGATGGGAATAGACTCAAGTATCTGGGGACCACTATAATAGCTTTCATTCTAGTGTATATTGAAAAGTATCAGGTCAGCTGATAACAACAAAATATATTCTAATCTCATTATTGTTGCTGGATATTGAAGTGGGAATAAGCTAGGTAAGCCTGTCTCAACCTTCCCATTTTGTGTCATCTTAACATGTCAAAGACAGAAGAATTAAAGGCTTGTCCTTGAATAAATTACCTCTTCTACACATAAAGAAATGCTGTATAGGTTACTGTCTCTCTCATTTTCTCTTCTAACCATTCTTCATCACAATCACAAATCTATGGCTAATTGTCAAATGGCATCCTCCATGACTAATTAACTATCAGGGAAGCTAACATTCCCAGAAATAAAATGTTTGATGGGGTGTCTCCCTCTATTTCACATTCAAATAGCCTGTTATAAATTAATGATACCACAGCTGACTTTTCCTTCAAATGCCAAAGCCTTTCCTATGTAATAGAATGTGAATTCTAAGTAGAAAGACATTATCTTTTATGAACCATATCACTGCAACACCATAAATCACTCTTCTAAATGATTTCTCTGTGTTATATGACTAAAATGCTGAACCTATCAATCCCTCCTGCTTTATGAGTCTCGGGACAGCACAAAGGCGTGAAAGCTGAAAGAGTATATATTAATCCTTCTGAAAACTCAAGACTCAGCTAACACAAAGCAGCAAGTATGCCTGACACTGCTCATTTGAAAGCTACTAAAGGAATAACTCAAATGGGGAAGGTCCCACTGTCACATTCTCACAAGGAAACCTAACAAATGGCAACATACTGAGTATGTATCAACAAAATCTGATAATGCTAGTAAAAACATCTATTATGGAGCTGTCAGCACAGAAAAGACATGAAACTGCTGGAGTGGGTTCAGAGTAGTCCACAAGAATTATCAGAGGGCTGGAACCTCTCCTGTGAAGACAGACTGAGAGTGCTGGGGTCATTCAGCCTGGAGAAGAAAAGGCTCCAGGAAGATCTTACAGTAGCTTTCCAATACCTAAGGAGGATCTATAAGCAAGAGTGGGACAAACTTTCTAGCAGGGCCTGTTGCAATAGAACAAGGGGTAATGATTTTAAACTGAGGGAATGTCAATTTAGACTAGATAGAAGGAAGATATTTTTTCGCAATGAGGGTGGTGAAACACTGGTGCAGGTTTCCTGCTTCAACCTTTGGCTTGATTAATTTCCTAGAATATCTTCATTACAGTTGGATGTCCACAGCTGAACAACATTTTTCCTTGAATAGAACATACAGATGAACTAACTATCAATATCCATGGAGATGTAATTGCCTCCAAAGATCTTGACTAACCACAGCCTCCAAACTCTGCAGTGCCCCATCAATGTTTGTGAGCTTGCTAAAGCATTTGTAGTTTTTTGTAAGAATGTTTGTCATTATATGAATTGCTCCTGACTTTCTAGCCAGAAAAGTGGAACTGCTTGCCTGTATTTATAGTTCGAATTAATTTTAATTGTATTTATACAATGCAAAAGAATAAGAGTATGCTTTTGTCACCCATCATTAATCCATTAGTACTTTTTTTTTCCCTAAAGTCAGAATAAGAAGCATAGGTCCAGAAGATACTTATTTAGTAAATAAGTTTACAAGGAAAACCGGAAAAAGTTTACTAATGTCCAGAGTTCTGGGAGTCATCTTTTAAGTAATGTGCATTTCATATCATTTAACTTTGATAGTAAGCTACCCGGCTTCCATCTCCAGATACAGTTTCTTGCCCCAAGAGGTCTTTTGGAGTTTAGAAAAAAATCCAACCAAACAAAAACAAAACAAAAATTAAACAAGAACTTTTATTTAAATCCAAGTAACTGTCCATTAATATATGCAATGCATAAATGCACTGTATTTTACTGCTCCATATTTTGCTTTCAAGCTATTCATTCACATAAGTGACAATAGAAATTTTCATGCAAAGTAAACATTTGTCTGCATGTCACTGTGTTGCATGAGAGTAATTCACAAGTGTCATCGTAGGACCTTAAATGCTGCTTTGAAACGCCTGAATTTCTTCAGCATCCTCTCCCACACAGACATATGAATGTGCACAACTATACGCACAGAAATGGATAGACAGATTGTGTTTCAGATAAAAAACTCCATGGGATCACTCCTTTGAAGAGGTTGGCTATTTGTATATGTTAGGTGATCTCTTTTTAGTCTACATCCAGTCCATTGGTTACTTCACTCCCTCCCCTCAAAGCACAATGCTTTGTGTAAAATTTGTTTTCCTTTCCCATCTGTTTTATCCAGAGGTCTTCTCTTTTTGTGTAGTTGTTCTGCCAAGATTACTGAAGCTCAGAGAAATTAAACAACTGGTGCAAGGTAACATATGCGTCAACTCAGCCAAAATTAGCAGCAAGATTAAAAAACAGATACATAACTACATACAAAATAGGGAGACAGAGGTGAAACCTTGTCACTTTGAAGGTTGTTGCTTGGGGATTTTTTGCTATGGATAAGTTTAGGCAAATTATGGTCCTATTGAGAAGAGGTTCTCTTTCCTCCTTTCTCCTGGTAGATCCTTGATTGTGCCATAAAACCATCTTTTTGCACAGAAAGAGCAACATTCATAACAGTTTTCCTCCTCTTGTACCACCTTTGAGGGACAAGAGGTAGAAATGAACAATGCTGTATCCAATTTTTAAAAAGGGAAAGACATATGTAGCTGCTGGTACCTACATTAAATCCTCTGCTAGACAACAGAGGCCCACTCTTTGTTGTAATCTTTTCTGGAAACTAGAGAAAAACAGGACATTAATTCTTTAAAGTGAAAAAAGCCTATTTTTCTGTCCTGATATTTAAACTTTTCTCCTTTCTGCCTATAAAGAATGGCATTTAAGAGAATTGTGAATGTATAATAAAAAGACAAAGGATTTTATGAGATACTAAAATATTTTCTGCATTATTACTCTGTGTCTAAGAAAAGAAGTAGTAGATTTGGAAAAATAAGCAAATAGGATCACTGTGTGAGGCATGGACAAGCTTCAGTTTGGTTCAAAGGTGTTAAGATAGAGTTCCACAATAAAGCATGCATTCAGAATACATGAGGATATAATAATATACTATTTTATTACTAAGGATAGATGAAATTTTAATCATATATCACCTTCATATGTTATAGGAGAGATTTTAGTTCTTGTCATCTTCCCAAGCTGCATGCCAACTGCATCATGACTACTTAAAATATGTGTGTTTTTAAGTCTAAAACTGAAACTTGTAAAAGGTCTGCAGAGGAGGAAAAAAAATTGTGCTCACCCTTAATTTCTTTTATATTTCCTCTGCTCTGCAAAATATTTGTTTAAAATGAAACATAAGCATATCTTCCCAACAGATTCATAGAGAAAGGCAAGGATTTCAGTTGACTGCTACACTTTCAAATACCTGCCCTCTCAAAATAGAATTTGAGATTAAAAAAAAAAAAACAAAAAAAAAGGAATTACTTCTTTTACTATGTAAAAGATACCTGATATTTCTTCTTGTAATACTGTTGACATGTTCAGTTCCAAATGGAACATTTTCAATTTCAGCCTTGAAAGTGAACAGGTGATGCATAGGGATTTATGGTTCTATACGCATGAGGCTCTAGATTTTCTTATACCTCCCAGTGCTTCAGATTTTTCTAATACCCTTTTAGAGTTTGGAAATCACTCATTATGCACTTATTACTTTTAATTACATCCCACCACTTAAAAAAAATCTTTGGTCAAAATCCTTGGTGGTTTTCAGTTTCTCTCCTCAAGAAAAAACCCCAAAAACTTACAGTATTTGACATGCCCTTCAGCATTAGTACTTTTGGAATAAAATACATCTTCCCTTTGTTCGTTATCAAATTCTATTTATATATTTCCACTGGGAAATATCTGAGACTTATAAAGCAATGAGGAAAAGCACTAATCCATTCATTAGCTGAGTATTTGATCTTTTCCAAGACTATTCAGGACAGAAAAATTAGACCTCACTCCTTTTCTCCTACAGCAATATAATCTTTAAGAGAAAACTAGGAACCAAAAACAGCAAAGCTGTTTTCTGATAGGTCTTTGAAAACACAGTCCCTGAAAAAAATCTCTAGAAGCAAGCTGCAAAATGCCTCAGGGAAGAAATAGATATACAGACGTCAAATTATGAAGCTTAGACATTATGTACATGGGCAGTATGATCAAATTCAGCCAAACACACGGGGGGGG
>VXBX01008073.1:12945-28818 GCA_013400415.1 Scytalopus superciliaris
TTTTTTTTTTTTTTTTTTTTTAGCATATAAAAATAGGATGAAAGATGTTTCCCTCATTCCCCTCCTCCTTTTTTTTTTTCTTCGTTTCCCCCTAGCTATTTCATCACCTCAGCAACTTAAAACAAACAAACCAACCTCTAAAATAAGAATTAAAATACAACATGAAATACATACGTCAGTACATTTCCAATCAGTTATAAGGATAATCAGATTTTCTTCTGATCCAAACTGATACACAGAAATTTCTATCATTTTATGTGCAGTTAAATATGCTTATGAAGCACTGCTTTGGCAAACACAGGAAAAAGAACATAATTTCAGATTTGCTCTTGTTCTTCTTATGTGCTGAAATATTTATACTACACAGATTCTATGTTGGTTCAAATAAAATGTCTCTCTCGGAGATGATATTTTTCAAAGCTTTCAGTGCTAGAAAGAAGATAAAGCAGATCTTGAATTAATTTTAACACTGGCTTTACACTAAAAAAAGTACTGAAGAGCTTCATGAAAAATATGTTAGATGCTCCAGCTGGGAACAATACTTTGCCTTGAAAATACCAAATTATTTACTGTTCTTTTTAATGTTTCCCTAAAATAAAAGGTAACACTTTCCACAATGATAAAGAAGGTACTCATCTTAAAATTTCTGACCCCAGAACACAGAAACAAGAATTCTTAGACAGTATTTCAAGATTTACAGTTTCTCACCCAGTGTAAAAATATAAGCACAGGTATAGATAGTGTCAGACCAAAGACCCTTAGAGCTCAATATTATGTTTGTCCAGTTAGAATCCATCTTTGGAGAAGATGATGAGCACAGGAAAAGCATAAATTATCTTCCCTTTGGATGTCCTCCTAACCACCCTGTGCTGTCTTTGCATTTAGCAGAACTACACAAGTGTTTCTAACATATGAACACACTGTGTTCTTGCCCACATACATTCTTAGCATCTAAAAAGTCCCATGAAAAGGAGTTTCACACCTCAAGACTGGCTGTATGAAGCGCACCCTCCTCTTCTTTTGAACCTCTTTCCTCCTACTTTCCGTTTTTCCCCCTTAGACCTTTTTTCTGGTAAGGACAATGAATCATTGATCCCAGTTCACACTCAGTTCATCAGCCACATGAAAAAATTTCATTGCCCTTGGCCAGAAACTTCAACAGTGGGCTGGTTGTGGTGACCCTGCAGATCATATCTCAGGGCAGGTAAAACATGATGAGCAGCATCAGTTCTAAATGGAAGCTCATTTCTCTGATATACTATTCTTATTCTTGTTACAACAGCTCTTGAGAATGCTTGTCTTAAGCCATTAAAAGCCTTAAGTATTAATACACGCATGGAAGATTTCTACAGAGACTTCTAGAAACAAATACTTCATTTGTTCTCTCTAACTTTAGGATAACTTCCTTCAGGTTGTCAAGCAACAACCACTACCGCATTGCTGAAACCAGACAAGGCCTTGCCTGGAGCTCCTTCCTGGGGCTGCATGAACCCTGAAGCAGCTGACAGCACATACAATGCCAGTCAAATGAATGTTTGTGTTGTTGCTTCCTCCTCTCTTCCACGTGAAGGAATAGAGATTACCTTTAAGTCACATGGCAGGTTTCAATATGAATACCTTACCCAGTGAGTGTGGCAGAGATGCTGCAAGGGCAGCTGGGGAAAACTACACCAAAACAAGTGATTAAACCTACAGGAGGCTGAGGTGCAAATGATCAGACTGGGTAAAGTGTGAGGAGAAGTGTCAGAATGAAGAGTCACAGCAATTAAGAGAACTGCCATCTCTGCACCTGGTATGCCCTGAGGTAGGTAGATAGGTATGCATGTGAAGAAGTATCAGCACCATAAGGCATAATTTTCTTCTTTTTTTTAAAGGAAGTAATTATTTTTTAAAACACTGTTAATCTTCAACTAGATTTCCTTGCATTTAAAACCTGTATCTTATGACAGAAAACAAAAATCCATCACAGTACCATCTCTGTTTTAAAAGAAAATTATAAAACCCCTTCCTCAATTTTTTCTTCTAGGAGCTCAAAGCTATTATTTTTGTAACTATTTTGTTTCCTTGCATTGCGTTATACGTTACATATTCTATACTACAAAATATTGACAGTTTTACAAGGACAATAACTTTACAGTGACTGAACACATTACCTAAAGTTTAAAAAACCCAAATCTCAGGTGTTGATTATTTTGCTGCAGTTCTTTCGCAATCCTTTTACATTCACAGTTGTGCATAGTGGTCATGTATAAAATGAAGGATTTTGTGTTTTGGGGTGGCTGGAGGGAGGGATTACTTCACTTTCTTAAGACAGACACTTTTTGTCATTGAACTACATAGTTATCTGATCTTAGGAAGTTTCCACCTCATCTCAGCAGTACACTAGGACATGAGTGAAAGTAATACTTATTTCTTGTATGTATTACAGTTGGAAAACCTTTTATTACATTAGAATAGAACAATATACTATATTCACACATTATTGAATTGTTAGAGACAGAAAATAGTCTTAATGATTACAACAGCAATTACAGTTTCTGAAACAAATCTTTCAGCCTAACATTCTGCTTCTTCACTATCAATAGAAAACTGTTCTAGGATTCCATTTAAAATTAATTAAACTCCAAAATTTATTGAGGTCAATGTTAATTTGAAGATTTCACAGTGCCTTTTTCTTTTTTTTAACATGTAAGGAAATACTTTCCAAATTTAAGTATTTTTTTTCCAAATACCACTGTTGGAAAAAAGGTAATGACCTGATAGGATGTGGCTTTCATTTTAAGCAATAAATTACATTCATAAGAAACTTGGATATACAGTAAACCAAGTACCAAAAGATGACAGTAAAGTTATCTTCACTTTCATTACTATGTTAACCTACATAAGTACATGATTCTTTGATGAACGACCCCAATAGCTAACTGGTACAAAGATGTTAATGATGTCAATACTAAATTTCATGTAACAACCTCTAATCAGACCAAAAATTTCTCACTGAAAATACAGCAATAGTACAATTTCCATCCTTCTGTAGTTTTTTGGTTTTGTTTTGTTTTTTTTTTTAATTTGGATTCATCCACTGGAACCGAAAAGATGCATGAAGAGAAAGAAAACACAAGGGGAAGTTCAAAGACTTGAAACTGGTCACTGACTGTCACAAGTGACAAAAAGGAACAAGTCTGCCATGGTCCTGCACTTTGGCATCTTTTACCTGCACCATAGCATAGAATGACAGGAGTTTCTCAAACTTCATTCATTTGCATTTCCAAGCTTCATGCTCATGAGAACTACAGAGTATCTTTGAACCTGTTGCACAGTAAAGTCTTGACACTGAGACTTTTAGAGATTTCAGCATACAAAACTGACTGAAAAGTGCAGGTAACTTTTCCATTAGCTCAAAATGGAGCTAATGGAAAAGTTTAATGGAGTGCTTAAACGAGAAACAGTTTTGCTTCAGGCAAGATCAGGTTTAAGGTAAGTTAGAACATTCACAGGTTTGCTTATTGTCTTCTTGGAGTGATACAGGACAGACAACCAGGGGAAAAAAGGTGCTCTGGAAGAAAATAAAGTATGCTTTTCAGTGGAAACCTGTGTTTGGAGTAGTGGACAAACCAAACAAATTCCAACTAGAAACTGAATAAGACAGTTGCTGTCTCCTGATGGAAACAAGAGAGCTGGTGTAGAGGAATATTTTGTGGGAAAGCAGCACTGCCAAAAAACCTCTTCAGCACAGATAGGCCCTTGGTTGATGTGGTGTGGTCAAACACAGAAGCATCCAGTGACAGTCTGAGAAGTTGAAGCACTGTTTTCCTTTTTTTCTTAGTTTAAAGGTGTATAACTTTAAGAACATGTGAATTAAGAAATGGATATGATGATCACATGATGATAGATGCCTTACCTATTTCATGAGGAAATCTGGAAAATATATTTGAATTACTTCCTCCATCTATATAAGTAATATTTCCTATTTAAATAGCTGAAACAAATAAAGGATGCTTTTTAAAAACTGCCTTTCTTACTGCAGCAGGCTCAGTCAGAAACACCCCATCACAGAGACAGGAAAACTAGAACTGCAGCTTAAAAGTCTTGTAAATTAAAGTTAAGAAAATCAGACAGAAATGTTGAGCAGATGAAGATACAACACACACTTAACATCTGACACAGTTACCCCAAAGTTTTGCAAAAGCTGTGTTACCTTTGCTATGGTTCTTCACTGGATGTTGAGTCTTCCCTCAGCCCATAACTGCCAAAATGCCACTTGAGCTGCCAGTGTCGGGAGCAGAACAGGTTCTGTTCTTGCATACTTCTTCTGTGTGTATCCAAACTTAATCATTCTCAGTCATCAAAAGCAAAACACATCACACTTATCTTTCCTTCCTCATTCTATTAGGCAAACATTCCTTTAAGCCTCCTTCATGATGGCTGCTTCACCCTCAGCAGCACTATCTTCAGAGTTTGCACTAAAAGAAATTCAGGACATCAACCTATTGGAGCTAGTCCAGAAGAGGGCCACCATGATCATCAGAAGGCTGGAGCATCTCTCCTATGAGGAAAGGCTAAGAGAATTGGGATTGTTCAGTCTGGAAAAGAGAAAGTTTCAGGGTGACCTGACTGTGACCTTTCAGTACCTGAAGGGAGCCTACAAGACAGAAAGGTATTTTTTACAAGGGTATGTAGTGACAGGACAGGAAGGAATAGCTTTAAACTGAGAGTAGGTTTAGATATTAGGAAGAAATCCTTTACTGTGACAGTGGTGAGGCACTGGAACAGGTTGACCAGAGAAGTTGTGGATGCTCCATCCCTGGGACTGTTCAAGGTCAGGTTGGAAAGGGCTCTGAGCAACCTGATCTAGTGAAAGGCGTCCCTGCCTCTGGCAGACAGGTTGGAACTACATAACCTTTAAGGTCCCTTCCAACTCAAGCCATTCTATGATTCTATGACACTGGACTGAGAATCTGAGGCAGACCACCACCTATTTCTCAGTCACTCCTCAAAACCTAAAATAACTATTATGTTCACTCCCTACAATATTCTATTCCTGCTTCACATGGTGCTAACAGGCAAGAGCATTTATTACCTTATCAGACTAATCAAAGAAGTGCATCTTGATTATTGGCATTTCAGCCCTGCATGGATCATTTTAATTTTACAGGTGGCTGAAAAATGAATCCTTATTCACCTTTCACCACTTACCATGGAAACATTTGAGGGTAAAGAGAATCATGCTGACCTACTAACAAAACTCCTGCAAGATCCTGCGCACACCAGGGGAACAACCACGTAACATGCTGTCCATAAAGCAATCTTAGCCCCAGCAGTAGGAAATAGGAGAATGTAATTTTCTCTCAAACAGCAAAAACTATGAGTATTTCTGGTTACTGTTTGAAGATAAAAGTTACAGGCTACATAGAAAAGTGCATCATTGCGGACAATATGAACACTAGTGACTCCCTACCAGGGCTGGCTTTTTAGTTTGTTTGTTTAAAGAACAAAAACCAAACAACCCCCTTCTTATAACACCCCTCCTATAACAACAGCTCCCCTCCCCCCTGCCCCAGCCATAATAACCAAGACCTAAGAAGCTGGTGCCATTTACTTGAGCTTGAGTACTGAGTTTAAGTCCAAATACACGAAAACACGTGAACAACTGTGCATATCTTTTTCAACACAGAAACTGTTTATCTTTGATCTTCTGGTTTATCTGTGTGACTTCCTAGGGTTTAAAATTTCACTCCCTTTTTTAAAGTGAATCTAGGACAGCATCAAGTGAACATCCAAAGATGAATACTTTACATTACTTCTTTTGGACCTAAATAAGAACTATTTGCAAGCTTGGAAGGTAAGAGACAATATATTACCTTTGAGGTGCATCTGGATGAAATGGGGACTTTTGCTATGAATTCTGTAAATTTTTAATGGAAAAAGACCCACCTAAAATTATCGGTAAGTTAGCTTACAGTATTTATGCAGACCTCTTAAAAGTCATATTCTAGGTATGTCCTGCAAAGTTTTTTTGTTTTCTTTGAAAAGTAGAAATTAAAATATTGGTATACAGAAACGTTTTGAAAGTCAACCAGAATACTTTAAATTGTAACCATTAAAATTTAAGTGAGATGCCCAAATTTTACAATGTCTCTCAGGTTGTTTTTTTGTTGTTGTTTAGAACATCATTAAAGCATAGAACACTCCACAATCTTTTTGTGAATGAAATTTTTATTTACACACTGTATCCAGAAGCAGATACATAAATCCTTATACAATTATTTTTCAAAAATGTGCAAGAAATTACTATAATTTTGTTTACAAACCAAAACACATTAAAATCAATGGACTTTGGATAATTCACTCTGTGGTGTGCTTAGTACAAATATCGCACACCAGGTCTGAAACAGAGAAAAGTGTAAACTACAGCAATCTGGATTGCAAGTATTAACTTCATGGCACTCCATCATCACTATAAAAATTCTTTAACCCAACAGGTATTCATAAAAAAATTCTTTTAGAATTTTTCACTATCTGTGTAGAATTTAGAACACATTCCAGATACAATAATGCCATGTTTTTCATACTATGAACTATCATCTAGCCCATTTTTTATTTATAAAGAATGCCTGTAATTTTTATTCTTTGCAGTCATAAAAAGATTTTAAGAAATTAAAATGGCAATCATTAATTCATCCATAGCTTAGCTCAGAATTTGAAAGTTCAGTAACAGAGAAATACTTCTCATCAGAATCATAGCCCATATATTGCTGGTATGCTGTTTCAAATTTATAATTCCAGTATTCACATAGATGAAATGCATCAAAACAAAAACTGCACCGATTTTACTTAGCCCAGCAGTCAATATTCACAGAAAGAAATTGGCTTTAACAAATGCAAAGTCAGTTCATCTGAGAACAAAGAGTTTAATTAATAATTGCATTTCTGATCCTTCTGACAGAATTACATTTTGATAAAAAGATGGCATTCATTATGTCAACAACAGGATAAGTGCTATATCCTTCAAATCAAAGAATACACATCACTTTCAGTTGTTTATAACACTGGCTTACAAAACAAACAAACAAACAAAAAAAAAAAAAACACAAAAAACCCACAGAGGAAATTGTGCAAATTTATTATTTCCAAATACAAGGTGTTCTTTAAGTCTTCTAATTGGTAAAACAGACAATGTTATCAATAATGTCAATAATTTCAGATGCTCAAAAAATGAGTTTTATTTCCAAGTTTCATTTTTAAAACCACTTTTCCACAATTCAATTGCGTAAAAACCATACCTTTTGAACTCTTAAACTGTTGTGCTGAATAAACAGCCATATTTCTACTCTATGAGGATCATAGTCAGTTAGCTTTTATTCCTAGTATATCTACTTTCAGAGGTCCCCGAAATATTCTCAATCATTTTCCTTTTATTTGTCAAGGACAGTTTGTTCCTCTAATTTTCATGCAGAAGTCAACACAATTTTTGTGGTTATTCTGAGTACTTCTAAATTGACTCATAACTAAATGTTACTGTGTTTCTTTTATATTAATCTTTATTATAAGAAATTTTAAGTATCTTTAAGTTTTCAAAGTATTTTTTCTGTGTTCCTCCTCCTGGCTGGGCAGTTACCTCAGTACAAAAAAAAAAAATACTGTGAGGTTCTGATTAAAGAAACTTGTAAAAATAAGTACTTGTGTCTACGTACTACTGATTTAAAGTATTTTGAGCTTAGTAGAAATATCACCACCTTTTTATTCAGAAGCAAAGTGCTGTATGGTTCTCATATCCTAGACCTCAACCACTTTAAAGTGTTCCTTTTGTGGTAGCTTTATGGGGTGGGGAAATGACAAAGTTAATTTGACCTGATTAAGTTCACAGATGAAGAACAAGCAAAGAAGGCGATTCAAAAACTGGATAGCTGAAATAGAGTTTAAAAAAAAAAAGGCATCAACATTTATGAGTGAACAAACTGAAATTTATAAAGGCATGGGCAAGAATTTTAGCATGTGTGTTCTTGCACATTTTTCAATTCAGCAGTAAGACTGGGACATTATAGCTTCAAATATTTAAGTTTCAATGCACTGACTGCTAAATTAATGCATGTGGCATAGTATAAACATATGTTTAATGCATTCAATAGTGGTATTAAATGGCAAAGAAAATATTTAATATACTATAATCTTTCAAAGATTCCATAGAATGCATAGGCCCTCTAATATGGGGAAAGAATTTTTAAAGTGAAGAAAATGCCAGAGGTTTTCTTCCAAAAGTATGCATCTGAAATCCATAAAAATGATTCTTTTTCCTCCCCACAGACAGAATCAGAACACTGTACCATACAATAGGTTATTGTGCCTTTTTGAATAAAGTTAGTGATCCTGATTCAGGGGAGGGGGAGGGTGGGAATGGGGCATGATGGATGGGGTAGAAGTCAGTAGAGGAAAAAAAAAGAAAACAGAATTCACACTTTCATACATATATCTTCATGGCAGAGCCAACAAGTTACATGTATAGACTGCTCTAGATTATTTCACTTCTTAAGTTTAAAACTTTATCAGACTAAAGAGGAAATCCTTATTCTCCCTCCCTTAAAAGCAAAGGAAGTATTTATCTACCTTTGATTTTCTTTTTTTTATTTTTTAGTTAAACATTATGGTCAAAAAAATAAATTAAAAAAATATAAATTTTGTCTATCAATTCAGGCAACCCAAGATGTAGTGCTACTGCACCACCTTGCAGCAATACTGTATTCATTTCTAAAGACTCATTTCAGGGGACCAAAAGGCTAGATTAAAGAAGAAAATGACCTAAACAAAAAAGCTGTATCAAAGATGAACAGCCTTTTTTCTAATGTTTACTGATTAGCCACTCCTACCAGAGACAGGGAATATGACATTCTAAAATACAAAACAGTGGGGCAGAGGCAGGTAAAGCAAGCCTCCTTCCCAAGCTAGCTATAACTCCTTTAAGAAATAACTCATAAAGGTGATAGAAACGTGAGGGAAAAAAAAAAAACAAAACAACAAACTAAAACAAAACAGGAAAATGCCATGGGTTAACCTTGCATGATGAAAATATTACAGTGTAGAACCTGTACTCCCCACTGAAAGTCTTTTTTTCCCTACAGAAAGTTAGAATAACTGTAAGCTTTACAAATGCCAGAATCCTTGACAGAGATCATAAACATTTACTTAATTGAATATTTCATATGTCAAAACATATTTCATGACAGTAAATTGAAACATTTTGTCGTCATTGTATATCCAAACATCTTTCCTCAATCGTTTGAAAGACTGTGAGAATAGAGCTTTAGAGATGCATTTTTAGCATCTTCCATACAAAATGTTATCAGTCCTGTTCCTTCCTCCCCAAAGGATATACAAAAAAGGCGGAAATGATCCAAAGGACATTAGTGTATTACTGTAATTTCTTACGTAGAAAAAAATTGCAGAAAAATGGTAAAATTTCAAGTAGTTTGAATATAAATAAGGTAGAAATCATCCTATTAGAAGTTTTATCCCATTCCTAAAATGGCTTATAAATTTATGTTCCCACAATAACAAATCCTAGATTCTTTCTACAAGTCCAGGAAACTCCACTTCCCTGTTACCCAAGATAAGGCAGGAGGGAAAAGGACAGAAAGGGGGGACTTGGTAGTTGTTCGTTTATTTAACTGATGGCATGATTACAAAAGGTAAGATTTGACTAGATCCAAATACCGCAATTTCCTTATAGGTACTATACACTGACTTTCATTAACTTTTCTTTTTTTAAAGGCCATTTTTAGAGGACAAAACATTGAGACGAGAAGAAGGCTGAACCAACCTTATCAAACACAAGAGTGTACAGACAATACAAGGCTTAGGAGAAAGGCGTCTGTTTTTTCCCAAAGATATGCTGCATAACCAGGTTCTTATCACACAGCTCTGTCTATACATTAGGGCATATCTCTACAGAAATTTCTAATTAGGACACTAGGAAATAGTTTTTAACATAGATGTAAATTCAGTGATTTAGAATACCGGTATGTTCTTTATCCATGATCGTTTTTTTAAAGAGGTTGTTATAAAGGAAAAAAAATTCCATTCAACAAGTTTCATTTGACTTAGACTTATCGTTGAATACACATGAAATGTGCTTTCAATGCATAAAAATCACAGTGGATAGCAGCAAAGGACTTGGGGGAAATTAAGGAGAATTTGATCATTCACATTGTGATTAATCTGCACATTGATGAAAGATAGCTATTTCACACTTCTAAAAATAAACTTGAGATCATTCTTTCCAACAAAACAAAACAAAACAAAACAAAGCCTCCCAAAATACACCCCCCCCCAAAACCAAATATAAATCCAAATGCATTACTTTTCTTTTACACACAAAAATGAAATATTTTTATGGCAGCAAAAGATTTTGATAATAATGAAAGTCTGTAAACTGTAATTCAATCTCTTTTTGTTGTTGTCGTTCCCAAAGTGCAAGATGCAAGATTCCCGTAAGCTTTCAGTAGTGCTTTTCCTGTAAATAATCCTTCATTTTGTTTGGCAAAGGCAGTTTTTGAATCAGGTCTATTCTGGTGTACTGACGTATTACAAAACGACACAGGTACTGCAAAGAGCGCACCTGCATAAACCGAGATACTGGATTTGTCAGTCTCACTGGGTAAGTTGCAGATCCAGGCAGCCGGGATCTCGAATAGCAGAAAGCTCCGTTTTCAGAGTCCCTGATTGAATGTTCAATTAAGTCAACTATAGATGTATGTCCCTCCACATCTGGCTGTTCATAAAAACTAAATCTACCATTTGAGTGTTCAATCCTAGTGTGAAGAGTTTTTCCATGGGAACGAAAACTCAAACTTAAAAGATAACGATCATCAGAACTATCTCGAACGAGAAACGAGCCATCAGGCACATTAGCTAATTTTCCCTCTGCCTCCCAACGTGTAATGGGGCCCCAGTACCATCCTTGTTTTGCAAGTTTTTTCAGTTCTTCTGTAAGACTTGTCACAACCATAGGACCACTGTTCTGTACAGAATCATAAACTCTTCCAACTCCCGGGGCACTGTTAGGATCAAAATTCAAATGGCAGCGCATACTTTCAGCCACATGGGCATCTGTGCCATTTAATCCATTGAAGTTCCTTTGGATTTGATTATTCTGTATTGGAGGTAGCAAAGGTGAGAGTGGAGGGACATCGCTGTGATTAACTCTTGGGCTTTGCAACATGACTCCTGTGGTACCAATCAACAAACCATTCACCGTCTGGTCCACAAAGATATCTGGTGCAACGACTACATCCTGATCCACTTGGCTCTCGTCTTCATGGAAAGCATTTCCCCCCACTTGAGAAGAAACAGTTGAAACTTCCATGGGTGAGGAACTATCCAGACAGTAACTACGTGATCCTTCCAAAGGATACATTCCCTCATCTAAAGGCACAGTATACTGAATGTAGTCCTGAGGCATTAATCCAATAACTACAGGCACATGTTCATCAATATGAAGATGCAAGTCTCCGTTCTGAGATTCTGTATTTTTTAATGCATTGTTTTGTTCCTGGAACACATTTTCTGACTGCAAGTCATGGAAGTCCTTTCGAACACCATTCAGTGCTGGGCTTGGATTAGAGGAATGGACCAAGGCCTTGACTTTCACTTCCATTTTGATGCAAGTCTCTTCTGAATTCGTAGGTCGAAGGGGCCACGGAGTTGGACTGTAATGGTGATTACGGAGGGAAGTAGATCTCAGAGGTCTTTGAGCTCGCACATCTTTGAAGGTTATTGGAGCAGATGAGGAAGAAAAGGTGTCATCATCTGCAGAGCTTACAGATGGTGTGCTGCCTTTGCCTTTCTGTTTTTGTTTTGCTGAAAGCCTCCTTTTTAACGTACCCATTAAACTTTCACTTTTTGATCTATTTTTGCCTCCTTTTTCATCTTCACTATTGACTTCACAGCTAGCCAAATCTTTACCATAGCAGCTGCCAAACAGGGAGTCATCTTTTCCAAATTCACTTAATGATGGCTGCTGAACCACCACAAAGTCACTTTCATCTTTACTTTTATTTAAGTTAAAGGACTTGCGAATTGTTTTGAGACTAATTTTCTTCATTATGACAAGTTACCAAATCTGGCTGATCAGCAGTGCTGTGCTTGTGGTGATATAGCCCTAACACATGCAGAGCAGTTTCTGCTTCATTGATGTGTTTTATCCAGCCTCATTTAACTTCAAGAGCCATTTTTTCCTGGAAAAAAATAAAAAACAATTAACTTCACAAAAGAAATGTTACCAAAATTATCTATAAGGGTTTCCCCCTTCTCCAAACAAAACAGAGGCTGCAGTACTTAAATGATGGACATCAAACAAAAGTAAAAATAGAGAGTTGACTTAGAAACCAATCAGGCTCAAAAAAATGAATCTGCTACCTCTGCCTTAGAGATTTCCACAGCTTTTTTCTGCTTTCAGCATGATATTTTTTGAAACATACACACACCTTACATCACACTCACAGGCACATATATTTAATGCATGTATACGTAATTCTGAGGCACAGAAACACTCCTCTCTTTCAGAAGGCTCCTACAAAGGCCCTACATATATAACTACAGAAGATAAAACTACAGAAGATACTCTATTCAAGAGGATTCTTACATATAGGTTAAACAGTGATTGGTCCTAAAAACAGTCTGGTAAGGTCATACTTTCTTTAGACAAGAAAGTTGATTAACATTCAAAAGGTTACATAATTACAGGAAAACTAACTCTAGAGGAAAAATAGAGGGACATTAACAGCAAAATAACATGTTTACAGCAAATCCCCTCCTCAATTTCTATGAAAGAAAAGTAGATTTCTGAACTGTTTTAGGCATAGAAGACCAAGTCACAGGCTCCTATTGCCTAGAACTTTTAGAACTTTTCTTCCTCCCACACTTCTGCCAAGACCTAGTGGACACAGCTATTCAAGTCCTAGTCAACTGCTCCCACCTAGCATTTTGCAGTCATGTACCCACAAATTTGACCTTTCGGCTTGGGATTTTTTTTGTTTGAGGTTTGGCTGTGTTTTGGGGAGACTCTGAGGGGGTTTGGTTTGGTTCTTTCTAATGTTAGTTAGACCTTCCAAAGTAAACAGCTCTAAAGAGAGAAGAGTAACACCGGAAAGAGAAGAGAGAAGAAGTTGCTACTGCCACAGAAGTAGGTACTACCAATAGTAGTAGCCATTATTCCACATACCTCCAAATATCTGTGATGTTAGCAGCACAAACTGCAGCAGCAAGCCTGGCTCCAATCTAAGCATGGCAAGCTGAATCTTTCAAGAAATCTTCCAACCTTGGTGGACTGAGGGAAAAGTAAAACAGCCCTTATGTACACACTTCTCACTTCTCTCCCATGGTATCACAATACAAGCAACTGAGAAAAACAGTGCAATGAACTGAAATTTTTCAACTAAACAGTATGTTTTTCTTATATAAACATTCAAAAATGACATAAAAGCATGTAAAGAGAATGATTACTACAACCAAGCAGCAGTCCATTGGCTATTACTCTTGTCCAGCCCAACTTTTGTGGTCCTCAAGCACAAAGGCTAAAGGATCATATTCAAAGCAAACTAAATGGCAAGGCGAGGCATCTGTGGATTCCGAACTTTAAAATACCCTGAAAATTTTTAAGTAAAGCCCTGCTGCTGGAGGGTTGGACATGATTTCATAAAAAGCAGAAGCAGTAAAGCTTGATTTACTCAGATTTGTACCCTAGTCCTACCTCCAGATTCCCTATACTATCTACATCTTCCTGTTTCAAAGGCCTGTTCTGACTTTGTCATAACTTCTGATATTTCACGAGTCCATCTACAGAGTATGCTCAGCTTTTCACATTTCCTTTCCTTAACTACCAAACTATTTATAGCACTTTCCTTTCTTTCAATGAGGAGAAACTAAAAGGTTTCTCTTGTCTGTAAACTGACTTACTTCCTACCAGCAATGAACAAACATGCTGAAAAAAACTTGTTCCCTACACAAAAGACTAAGAATCAATTTCTTGCTAAACAAATACTAAAACTGTAAAAAACCAGAACCAGTATTTTATCAGATGTTCACTGCTTATTTTCAACTTTAAACATGATGCCTGTTGTACCAGGAGTCATGAAACCTTAAGATGACACATTCCACTTTCACAATTTGATATAGATACTGAGATTCAAGTATGACTTTTCAAAGATTGAAACACTGCTTTTACTTTCCTACAAGTATAGATAAAGGGAGAGTTACATGACAATTAAAAGGAGACTCAAAATATATTGACCTTCTATTCCTAAACCATTTGGCTTTTGCCATCTTACCACTTTACAGTACTCTTTTTGTCATACATAAGTAAATGAGTGAAAATTATTAACTTCAGAATTCTGTGTTGCTCCTAAACTGACAAAGTCAGTGTTGGTTCATTTGATAAACTGAACTGTGCTTTTGTGTATGTAGTACCAGAAGCCTGGGAACCCTCACATTAGCTACATCTGTGAAATCCACAATATTCTCCAACTACTTCTAACTGACATCCACAAGCTGACAGTATTTCCACTTTTTCAGAAATGTTCCACCATCTCAGTGGAAAAATATATCATATTGTTTACAATTCCTAGCCCGAAAAAAGAAAAAACCAAACATGACTAAGTAAAATCTGCCTTCTCAGCTAGGAAGAAACAAACAGTATTATCACATTGCTGACTGGGGAAAGAAGATGCTTGAAACTGTATGATTCACATATCTTTTTTCATTGTCGTGTTTCGAAACAATTAGTTACCTAAAATTTGGCTGAAGGAATATTGCTTCAACTTCTCTGTAACTAAAATTAAACCAGTAACTTGAAAAAATATTTTTTTGTCACCTACTAGTGTTTCTGTATCATTTCTTTACAAATGAAAATCCAATATCTAAAAATAATCTCAACAGATCGATCTCTAAGGCAGCACACAGAGTAGTCAGAATTTTTTTGCTTTGAAAGCAACTGCTCAGGCTATTTGAGAAATGAAGTGTTTTACATCTGCCAACCTACTTTAGCAGAAAATATCTGTATCAACAGAAATGCAGGACTGTCTATATGGGACACTTCCAAGTCAACTGCCCTTGTCCTTAAGAGGGACTTCAACTTGCCAGAAATCAACTTGAAGCATCACACAGCTGGCACAACTCGGGCCAGAAGATTCCTAAAAAACCTGGATGACAACTTTATGATACAGGTCCCAAGGGAGTTGACTCAAAAAGATGCCCTCCTTGATCTGCTGCTTGTCAATGGAGTGGATCTCGTGAATGAAGTGGAGATGGGTGGCAATCTTGGGCAGAGCAACCATGAGACGATCGAGTTTAAAATCTCTGTTGACAGGAGGAAAAGTGCCAGCAAAACTCCAGCTCTGCACATGAGAAGAGTAGACTTGAGGCTGCTCAGGGAATTAGTAAGTAAAGTCCCTTGGGAAGAAGTTTCTGCAGGTTTTTGCAGTTTTTAAACAACACCTCCTCAGGGCACAGGAGCAGGCAATTCCAAAATGCTGGAAGTCAAGCAAAAGAGACAGAAGGCCGGCTTAGCTGATCAGGGATCTTCTCTTGGAGATGTTGCCATAAGCCTTAATATAGTTGTAGATTTTAATGTAATTTTATATAGTTTTATAGTCTTTTGCATTTAAAAAGTAGTTTATAACCCCTGTACCAAATACTTAAGCTAGATTTTAACCTCTGTGTCACATTCTTGAAGCCTGTTTCTGTGCTAAGGGGGAGATATTAGGCTGTGTTCAGATAGCTACTAGAACATATATAGTCAAAATACAATATTGTTTAGTCGTAGTATAGAGATGGGGTTAGAGGGAACTGGAAGAACTCCAAGTAGAAGACGTAATGTGATGAAGA
>VXBX01008073.1:29236-50547 GCA_013400415.1 Scytalopus superciliaris
TCCAGAGACATCCCAGTTGACTGGAAGCTGGTGAACATTGTCTCAGTTTTCAAGAATGGCAAGAAGGAGGACCATGGAAACTACAGGCCTGTCAGTCCCACTTCAGTACCTGGTAAAATCATGGAGAAGATTGCTCTGGGAGGTACCAAAAAAACCCTGGAGTTTTTCAGTATGCAGTCATTGGCCACAGCCAGCATAGCTTCATGAGGGGAAAGTAAAACCTGATTTCCTCCTACTTCGGGATAACCCACCTAGCTGATCTAGGAAAGACAGCAGATGTTATCCTGGACTTCAGTCAAGCTTTTGATACCGCCTCCCACAGCATCCTCCTGAACAAAACGTTACATGATGGGTGAGCAACTGGCTCACAGGTCAGGCACAAACTGTTATAGTGGACAGGGTTACATCAGACTGGTGACCTGTCACTAGTGGGGTTATGCAGGGCTCCATCATCGGCTCAGTGCTCTTCAACATCTTCATTAATGACTTGGATGCAGGACTCAAAGAGATGCTAAGTAAGTTTGTTGACTACACTAAATTGGGAGGAGCTCCCTCAAAGGCAGGGAGGCCATCGGCTCAGTGCTCTTCAACATCTTCATTAATGACTTGGATGCAGGACTCAAAGAGATGCTAAGTAAGTTTGTTGACTACACTAAATTGGGAGGAGCTCCCTCAAAGGCAGGGAGGCCCTGCAGAGACCTTGATAAATTGGAGATGGACAACCACCATCCATACGAAGTTTAACGAGAGAAAGTGCCAGATTGCACACCTAGGACAGGGCAACTCTAGTTATGTGTATAGAGTGGGGAATAAGAGGCTGGAAAGCAGTGCTGGGGAAAGGGACCTTGGGATCCTGGAGGCTGATGGCAAGTTGAATGAGTCAGCAGTGCCCTGGCAGCCAGGAGGGCCAACCGTGTCCGGGGAGGGGCAAAGCATCGCCAGCCAGTCAAGGGAGAGGATTGTCCTGCTCTGCTCTGCACTGGGGCTGCCTCACCTTGAACACTGTGTGCAGTTTTGGGCACTGCAATATAAGGAAGACATTAAGCTGCTAGAGGGTGTCCAAAGGAGGGCAACGAGGATGGTGAAGGGTCTTGAGCAGAAACCTTGTGAGAAGTGGCTGAGGTAATTTGGTTTGTTTAGCCTAGAGAACAGAAGATTGAGAGGAGACCTCACGACAGTCTTCAATATCTTCACAAGAGGAAGAGGAGGGGCAGGCGCTGATCTCTTCACTCTCATGACCAGTGACAAGACCCAAGGAAACGGCATGAAGCTGAGTCAAAGGAGGTTTAGGTTAGATATCAGGAAAAGGTTTTTTACCCAGAGGATGGTTGTGCACTGGAACAGGCTCCCCAGGGAAATGGTCACAGCACCAAGCCTGACAGAGTTCAAGAAGTGTTTGGACAGTGCTCTCAGGCACATGGTGTGACTCTTGGGGTATCCTGTGTAGGGCCAGGACTTGGACTTGATGATCCTGATGGGTCCCTTCCAACTCAGTATATTCTATGAAATACATGGCTCATTTCTTGTATCCTTGTAAAATTTCATGTAAGGATATAAGAAAGGCTTGATGCTCAACTATAGAGCACATAAACAACATGAATCTATCCAGAAGTCCAGTTAATTCATGCAAGAGAAGCTGATAAAAATCTAGTGAGTGATAGTTCTGGTCAAAGCTCTCCAAAGTAAACTGAACACACCCACTGATGAGAGCAAGTCTTTAAACAAGTCTTCCATATGAGATCCACTCTAGGATGCCTGATATTTTATCCAAGACAGGAGAAAAGAAATACACCCTGAAGTCAAATGCCCTAACTGATCCAGCTACTCTTCTTTCTTTGCACGTACTTAAAAGAGTATCAGTAATTCTGCATTGCATATCAATTTGTTTAAAAATGGTGTATAAACAAACCTCAAAAGATTATACACTCATACACTTGCAGGTATAGAACTTTCCATAGTCTGCCTTTAAAAAGGCTGAAGCCAAGGAGCCCAGCATGCATCCCTTTCTGGAATACATTAAAAGGAACTATGCAACTTCTTCACAACCCTTAGCGGTGAGTATTTTGCACAAATTACGGCATCACTGAAGCCTCCCACTGATATGTTCTTCCAGTGCCATCTGCTGTACAGTGAATTTAGACAGCCTAACAAGAGATACCTCTAGAAATTTTTCTGGCAGGCCATTGCAACTATAAACAGACTGAACTATGCCAATGTACTCGCAAAGTTTGGTTGCTATGTATACAGAAACACCTGGAACACACAGACTGAAAACAGGAGATTAATCAATTCAGAAAGGGAATGAGTTCTTCTTCATCATCATCATCATGGCTAGTCTTTGCAAACAAAGATTTGGGCAGGGCTCTACCCATGTTTGCTACAAGCGCGCTGGTGGCTAAAAAGGCCAATGCGCGATAGGCAAGTCCGGTCACAAAAGGCACAGTGGAGTCTCCACAGGCTGTATTGGCGAGGCACGGTTCTTTCTGCGCTGTCTTTTTTCTTCCAGACTGATCCTGCGTGCGCTCTCAAAGGAAGCGGCAGCGTTATAGATGGTGTGCCTCCATGCCTCCCGACTGGAGGCCAGAGCGGACCATTGATGGTGGATGAGTTCTTAACACACAGAATAATGAGGCAGAATGAGATTCTGACTTATGAACTTTCATCATAAAGTCTGTATCCTGGAATCTTTAATATTATGCAGGTAGACAAAATACAGACCTCTGGACAAAAACTACCAGATTACTGCCCAGTATACACCATGCTCCCTTTGTGCATATAAAAATAATGAAAACTAAATTAGCACACTTCATTTGGAAGAAGAAGAACATTTATTAACCACACACAAATGTAAAAATTATTAGTGAAGATAATTAAGGCTAAGACTTTTCTTTACAGACTGCTTCTCAGAAATCTGAAGAGCAGCCATGCAATCATATATTAATTATTATGGTGGCCAGCACTGAAGTATGAAAAACTATGAAAGTTTTTAAAATATATATATATCAATCAGCTTCTGCAAATCTAGTTTGAATATTCCAACACTACAGAGTAGCTTCAGTCTGATGCTACAAAATGGTTTCAGTAGACCGTAATCACATACCTATCTCAAAAGAGTGTTCACAAAAGTACAGCAACAGAAAGTTTCACTATATTTGTAGGGTCTTTATTATTTCTTATCTTTTTCACACTTATTTACTGAGACAAGTACTATAAACAAGGCTGCCTAAATTCATAACTATAGAAATAAATCAGAATGAACTTTAAAGAGTTGGGACAGAAAACATCATACCGGACACAAAAAACTTTCCTTAAAGACTTTAATAAAAATACCATCACAATAATTACTTGGAACTTACAATCAACTTCAATTTATTGTGTTTTAACATAATTCTTAACAAAATAGCTAAAAATATCTTGAAAGTAAAAGGTTTCTGCATTCTTGGGCATGACAGGCACTAGGTTCTCATTGCAGTCAGATAATGAAGGCTAGTCTAATTATCTGCAGGAGTATGAGGTGTCATTCTCCTGTTGCCCCCATATTCTCACTGAAATATACTCATGCATTTTTTGGAAGAGCATGTCAAAACCAGTACCTTAAGGTAATACAGATTTCAAGTGCTATACTTTGGAAATTCATAAACGTCTAAATTTTCTCCGGAGTTCCTAAACCTACTATTGTGAATTACTAAAAAGTTGTTCTCCATGCCTGTTCCCATCAACTTTTTATCAATACCGAAGTCTGTATCACCAGCATTTGTCTTCAGACCAGTACAGATACTGACTCAAGATATTTCCTTCTATGTATTTGCAGTTTCAGTCTATACAAGTACAGAAACTACACATAAAATACTCATTGGCTAAACAGAGATTCAGCATCTACTTCAAATACCATCAGTTTCTGATAGAACATACACACCACATGGCAGCTTTTGGCTTTTTCACTATGCATGCCAATACCATACAGAGGAGGATGTAGTTTTTCCCTTTCCTGAGTTTCAAGTAAATTCCTACATTGTACTGCTTTTTAGTAAGAAGAGTCTTTAAATGAAGCAATCTAAATTCCATTGCATACTCTTATATCATGAAAACAAAACAAAAGATTGTTTTAGCAGTGGTTTACTTGCTAATGGATGTGCAGTGTCCTAAAATGATTGCATATTTTATAAAAGCTCTTCTGACCTGTATACTTGCTTTTCTAGTGAGTGAGAAGCTTAGCGGTAAACCATCACATAAAACTGGAACAAGGAAAAAACAGATGAGAAGTTCATCTGACAGTACATTATACCTGTATCAAGAGTACTTAAGGCCTCCTATTTTCAAGGTAACTAATCAAAGACCTGAACACAGAGTAGATGTTATTACCAAAATTTACATTTCTACCACCTAAGATTTGAGCATCTGAGAAAAATATGGTCAGCTTCTTTAGGGTCCAATATAATTTAACAGGTTTTACACAGATTACAATTTAAAACAAACAAACCAGTTAGTCACAGCATTCCCCCTAATTTTTCCCTCCTTCTACAAAGCTTAAAGAGAAAACAGTCCATGGGCACTAATGTTCTAGCACAGTATAGAGTAACCCTTATCACTAATAGCAATCTTTAGCAGAGAATAAGCAAAGTACACCTTTGGAAATACGTAGAAAAGTGGAGTAATGTATTAATAAAAATTTTACACAAAGGAATTATTCTTCACCACCATTAGTGGAATTAAATGTATGCAAAACCAGGAACAGAGCCACTGAAAAAGTCCAAATACCCTGACTGCTTGTCTCTGACTGGCTGTTGAAAAAAGATGCCCCTTAACATCTGTATTTCCCTCATTTGTTTGGGGGTTACTTTTTTTTCTTTGAACACTAGTTAATACATGGCTGCTTGTAGCAAGTCCTGTTCTTCCTTCCCATATTTGGTTTCAGGACAGAATATTTCTATCTGATTGGTAGTTTTCCTCTGGGGAGTAACTAAGAGTGTTTAATGGCATCTCTGTTATGGTTCATATGTGTATATACAGTCTTGTAACTACAATACTTTCATCACTAAAACAGCAAAAGCCAGTTTCTAATACTAACAGTCCTTAGCCAAGGTTACATCTTCCTTACCCAAGGATGACTGACGGGGATGCATGTTTGCTCCCAAGCTATCACAGATCCCCTAGCCTGGGGGGTGTATTAAACTGAAGTCAGCACCAGTTGGTACCGGCTCAAGAATATACACAGCATCAGGGTGTCAGAGTTGTTATTGGAGCAGGAAACTCCAAGGGAACTGGGTGGATGACAGCCAGTAACCACTTCAGCCATTCCTGCTAGATTTGTCACAAACAGAATCACCAACCAAGCAGGTAACCAGGTAGACTGTATTTTTAATACACTTACTTAAAGACAGGCACAAGTACCACCTTTCATCACTTCCTTTTAAGCAGACTCATGATAATAAAGTATACTGCTAACAAAGTTTTGCAAGCATGCTGAAAAAATACTAGGAAAAAAAAACCCTACAATTTGGCTCTAAGACCCGGATGAACTAACAGTGAGGAGAAAACAAGCAAACAAAAATAACTCAGTAGATCTATGAATGCTGAGGCACTGAAAAAGATAAAAGTGGAAAATTTTTGATGAATCAACTTACAGAAGTCACTGAAGAAATCTCATGTGTGCATGTGTTTCATTGCAGGAAATCACATCCACTGAGTGCAAATAAACCTTCGCTTATAGCACTCACACAGCTGTGCAGGAGACAAAGAATGAGAATAATGGTCAGTATGTCTCTGTTTTCATTTTTTACTATTTTACAAGACTGCAGCAGCCAGCACTGCATCAAGCTGTCAGCAAAAATTAAGTTTAGCTTCATAGGCAAAGGTTAGACTTCCTGGGAGATGATGTATGAGAATTCCTTGTTGAGTAAGGGTCTATCTCCCCTCTCCATCGTGGATACACCAAAATGTTTCTCTTCCATTGTAAGATATGAAGGTAGCCTCAGCATGGTAACAGGGACGATTTTTATGCTTAATCCTCTTAAACTGTAACACAGTTATGCTAGGAGTCTGAAAAGCTGTAAAACTATAATGCCCTACAAACTATCATTTCATTTAGCAATACAGACCAACATCAGGTTCTGTATAAAGGAATACATTTTTAAACATTTCACTCTAAGATTTGTGTAAAGCTGTCCATAGAAACCAGTACACAGCTTACAATAATAAACTGCCTTTGGAAAGCACTACAGATTCTGTGCCTAGGTATTTGAGAACAACAAATGCGTTTGAAATATAGTGAAAATAAAAGAAAGAACAGGAAAGACACTCAGTAAAAAGCAAAAATAAAATTGCATTTCTGCGCCTCTTTCTATAAAACAGTATGCACAAATGTCTAAATCCTGGAACATGTGTTGAAAAGAACATAACCTATCTATTTGTATGGATGCAGATACTAAAAACCAATTCTGAATGCAGCTTTGTGAATGCCAATGCATTTCAAAGAAATGCTGTTTATCCATTCAAAGCAAACACCAGAAAGACAGAAATAATAAAGAAGACCATTTTCTTGAAGTGATTTTTGTGGTCAGCAATAATCTCACAACTTTTAATATTAGTGACTAACTAATATAATTGTGAGAAACAGTTTTCCAGCCCTTCCCAATAAAGGAAAGAAAGCACTCAGCAGACACGCAACAGCTAAATATTACCACTTCACATTGACTTATATTGATTTCGGTTTCACTTTCAAAGTTCAGGCTAGTATTTCTACAGCAAGCAGAGAACCACTGTCTACTATGTGCAGCTTTCAAAACATGAACAAAACGAGCTGGAAAGAGCCTGCTGCCATGAGATATTTTGATGAGGAGAGCTAAAACAGGTATGATGAATGATCTTTCCCATAGGGCTATCAGAACAGACATTCAGCTTCTCAGGTCAAACCTCTGTCACCGACAAACCCCACAGTACATGAGGCATGTACCAAACAGGCAATACAGAAATAGACCACTCAGTTAACATGCCGCACTACACGCTCAATTCCTGCAACCAGTGAAAAAAAAGGGAAGACATTGTGAAGGGAAAGAGGAAAATACAGATGAAGTAAAAGAAAGAGAAGCCATATGATACCATTATGGAGATGATTATTTTTGGAGGTATTGAAAAACACCTGAAGGGCAATGCAGTCTTAAGTCACAGCCAGCACGGCTTCATGAGGGGAAAATCCTCCTTGTAAAACCTGATTTCCTTTTATGACAAGGTAACCCACTTAGTTGACCAAGGGAAGTCAGCAGATGTAGTATTTTTGGATTTCAGCAAAGCTTTGGACACTGTCTCTCACAGTATCTTACTGGACAAAATGTCCAGCACACAGCTGGATAACCACGTTATGTAATGGGTCAGAAACTGGCTCACAGGCCAGGCACAAAGAGTTAACATCAGGCTGGCAGCCCTGTGCCCTTCAACATCTTCATAAATGACTTGGACTCAGGTCTTGACAGGATACTAAATAAGTTAGCAGGTGTTACAAAATTGGGAGGAGCTCTTGCACCCTCCAAGGCAGAAAGACCTTGATAGATTGGAGAAATGGGCAGTGACCAACTGTACGAAGTTTAAGAAGGGAAAGTGTCAGATTGTTCACCTGGGATGGGGTAACCCTGGATGTACTTACAGAATGGGGAATGAGAGGCTGGAAAGCAGTGCTATGGAAAGAGACCTGGGGGTCCTCATCAATGGCAAGTTGAATCTGAGTCAGCAGTGCCCTGGCAGCCAGAAGGGCCAACCGTGTCCTGGGGGGCATCAGGCAAAGCATCACCAGCCAGGCAAGGGAGGGGATTGTCCCGCTCTGCTCTGCACTGGGGCGGCCTCACCTTGGGTATTGTGGGCAGTTTGGGGCACTGCAATATAGGCAAGATATTAAGCAGTTAATAGAGTGTCCAAAGGAGGGCAATGAAAACGGTGAAGGCCCTTGAGGGGAAGCCGTATGAGGAGCAGCTGAGATCACTTGGTCTGTTCAGCCTGGAGAAGAGGAGACTGAGGGGAGACCTCACTGCAGTTACAACTTCCTTGTGAGGGGAAGAGGAGGGGCAGGTTTAGGTTGGATATTAGGAAAAAGTTATTCACCCAGAGGGTGGTTGGGCACTGGAACAGGCTCCCCAGGGAAGTGGTCACAGCATCAAGCCTGACAGAGTTCAAAAAGCATTTGAAAAATGCTGTTGGGTACATGGTGTGACTCTTGAGGTATCCTGTACAAGGCCAGGCATTGAGCTTTGATGACCCTTGCGGATGCCTTTTGAATCAGAATATTCTGTGATTCTGTGATTAATATTTCTGCTGAAAATTACAAAGTTTTACACAGCATCACCACAAGTCACTATACCAGTAATTTTTAAATACTGCCATTCTCCCTAAATTAATTTGTTAATTTGCTATAGTCATGTTTGCTTCTGTCTGTCCCAGTCACCTGAGATGAAAATGAAGAACAGGAAGTAGCTTCTGCAACACTGTAGCACCAAGCAAGCATGACTGATACTTATGCTTTCCTTAAGGTGCAACATGGGATACTCTCTTCTTGAGGAAAAATGAAAAAACAAGATATCAGGGGAACAATAAAGTCACATTCCCAGGGAAAACAAAACAAAGTTAAACCTAAGTTTAATTTTAAACACCTCACTAGTCACACTATCTAGTCAACAGTTAACTTCATAGCCCACAGCCTTGTAAAGCAGCTATCTTGACCAGCAAGTGGTAAACTGTTCATCTTCCCACTTACATTGATGCTTATCTGACAGAAAAGCAGAAAAATCGGCCTTTATTTCTACAATAACATCCACCTGACATCAAAGATATAAAAACCAGAAAGAAAACAAAAAATTGCACAAATTATCTCTATTTTCAAAATATCCTGATGGAAAAAAAACACTTTGTAAATATACCCCAAAAACCTAGCAATAATGCAAATTTACTTCTCTAACACATTCCACTAGCAACAAAACAAATATTGTTAAACTCAAAAAACCAATTATATTCGACAGACATTTGTCAAACAAGTACACAGACTGAAACAAGTTTTCAAAATAGAGATTGGTTTGAAAATTCACTGCAGAAAAAGATTCATTTTTTCTGCTATATCAAGCACAATCATGTGCTGCAACTGGAGAACCTGTGACTGAAGGAAGATTCATTTTCCTATTTTTCAGCTTCCGTAGAAGGCCTAAACAAACAGCCTTACACTGCAGTCTTATGCTGTCTTTTACCTACCATGACCGACCCTGGCTGCAGCACCCGTGGCTTCAAAGTAACCTCCTGTGGCATAGTTTCTGACTTAGGCTGATGACCCTTTCAACTTGTATGGTCAGGTAGGATCTCTGATGTTATTGCAGCTATCACCCTCACTACTTTCACCATGCCATTTTCAATAGGAGTAAAAGCTTTCTTTCATTAGAAGATAACACTCTAGCCTCTTAATTTAAGCTAAGATGCAGCAATCCTTTATAAAGCAGTTAACCCTTTACACAAATAGAAGGATTAAATGAACCCATTTATGGTCTGAAGGGTAAGAGCAATGTGTTAATTAAAGCAAAATAAAAGTGGAAAGATATCTCCCACAACACCTGCAGAGGGTTCACCCATGGAGAGAACCCTCCAAGCATACTGAGGAGAAAGAAGTAGTTAATAAAGGCAATGCTCAGAAGAGAAGGGACAGACTGTTTTCAGACTTTCTTCACTAAATTATCAAAGAGAAATACAGTGTATTAGCTACACGGATGTCACAAAGATCCCACCACTCTCCTCCAGACCATACAAAAGTTTAACATCAATACTTCATAATACTTGCCTTTTATCAAGGCATTTGACTGCCATACAACTCAAAGATTTAGTAAGTTTCAAAGCTGCAGACTCCTAGCTCTATGGCTTTGCTTATTTAATGCACATTACATCAGTTCATACCTTTAATTTCTAACAGTTAAAAATTCTGATAGACTACAAACACCAACAAGTGATATTATTCAGGTATTCACTGTGAAAGAATAGTAATTTTGTGAAATTCTCATAGATTTCATGCATTCATTTAATTACTTTTTTTTTTACTAAAGACAGTGACATTTTTACAAAGTAATAACCAACTGTACTACAAAAGCACACATAACATACATATAATTTGAAAGTTTATGCACCCATTCACTACAATTCATTGAAAAGAGTAATAGACATTGATTGAAATATGATGGTCCTGGGATGAAAAGGCATTGGCTACATTTAAATAATAATTACATTTCCTCAGTCAAGTTTATTTTAATCCTTGAAATAGTAACAACTAGAAAAACCACAGTAATACAGTGCTCAAATAAAGTACAGGCTACTTGTTAAGAAACCAAGTTCCCTAGTCATTTCTTCGAAGTTCAGAGTTAAACTTACATTTGGAGACTACTGTTTGTTTTAGCACTACTTACTATAGAAACAAAGCTCAAGCATGCAAGGTTCCTTCTGTCTGTATGCCCTGCAGCTTCTTGAAGTTTTATCAAATAAGCAAATAGCTAGTGTTCCCAACTGAGGGAGCAGCCCTGGCAAAATTTCTTATATTATACATGAAAAAATCCAAGAACAATTCTAAATACAGGAAAAGCTTTCTCTATCAAGTGGCATGAAACAACTCCGTTTCTGAGACACACTTTTCACAAAACTGTTTCTTTCCAGCATACAAATGTTTATCTCTAACATACAAGATACTTCCCATGCTCATTAGAAGCAAAAGTGGTTTGTTACTGTGACTTGTTCTTAATTTCTCTTTAACAGTTGAAAGAGAAAGGCTTAGGACATACTTTTAAGAAATCAATAGCAAAAAAGCTATTAAAACCTAAAAACATTTTCTATCTATCATGTTAATTCAAAATTGGAGTCTTCATTCCTGAAATGATCCACAAGGTCTACTAACAATTTTGCTTTTGGGAACATTTAAAGCATTATCACTAAAACAACCAAATAATCAGACAACTTCTTTCAGTAAGTAAAATCCCTTGTGTTTCCCCTCTTGACCAGCATAGTGAGAAAAATAATTTTATAACCTTTCTCTGAACCAGTTATATAGGAAACACAGTAGACAATTTCATTAAGGTTCAAAGTCGAAGAACTCAGAAATTGAGAAAAGGCAGAAAAGTTGCCGAAGCAATTCTCTTTCTTGTCTCACATATGGGATAAAAATGTTTACATTAATTACATTAATTCTACTCTACAACAGCCTTTAAAATGTATGGTCCTACCATTTACTTATGGTACACCAATCAAACTTGAAATTCAAAGCAGAATTACTGGCTTCATTAAGGGAATTTTTGCTGTCTCTGTGTTTGACACTTAAACTGTAGTGCACAGGCACTCAATGCTCTATTCACCACTAAGTGGCTCAGATCACAGAGAACTAAATCTCCACTTAAGATATATTCATAAGCTGAATACTATTCATCACCAGGCAAAATTAAGGTAATTTAATTCTGAAACCTAAATTCTGAATTTTCATAAAGTGGAGCAATGGGGGCAGGGGTGTGACCTGTTGCAGTTTTGAGTAAATACCCATCTACTTAAATCTGAAATCTTCCCTGTCTTTCTAGGGTGGCAAAAAAAAAAAACGAGCGCAACTCCAGTAGCTGCCTGCAACCGCAAATTGTCACATGCTACAAGAGATCAGTTAAAGCTTATTCTCCTCAGAGGTTTGCTGACAGTGAAGAATAAGTCAAACACAACACCCTGGGTTTCATCATTCTGTTGAGACATACCCAGCCTTTCAGTATACCTTCTATCACTGTCCTCTATTTAGTCATGATTTAACTTCCTGAGTTTCTTTAAACTTCACAATACAGCAGATATTTTGCAAAGTCCTTTCAGTCCAGCTGTTTTGTTTATCAAAGCAGTAAGTGAAGGAATAATCTATGTTACAGTACAAAGATGTATCAGGTAGCAGAACAAGGAGCAGAAGATTCACAGCAGTATATATCGAAAGAAGTTAAAAAGATGCAGAAAAAAAAAAAAAAGCAAAACACCGAAGTTATGGAGGAAGGTAGTAAAACTAATTAACTTCTCCCTCTGCTCCCCCAAAAAACAACAAAAAAACCCAACCCAAACCAAACCAAACAAAAAAACCAAACCAAACAAAAAAAACCCCACAAACAAAAACACACACACAAAAAAAACCCCCACACCAACAAACACCTTTCAAGGTTAGTTCTACATCGTTAATTAAAGTCTGACCCATAAAGAAAGTAAATTCAAACTAACAAATAGGCCAAGGCCCAGAGCTTAAGCTTTGCATGACATAAACTCCAAGTTGGCTAAACTGGTGTCTCTAGCAAGGCACAAAGCATTCTCACAGCCCCTACATTCTGCTTGCAACACAACAGACCTGAGGTTGATGGCCTGCTTTCTAAAAATACAGTTGAAAGCAAAGTACATTTTGACAAACTGCAAAGGTCAGAACTACAACTATCTTACCTAAAACAGAGATAAAAGATCTGACTTACGTCCAAGTTAGGATCATTTTTTTAGTACCTAAGCATAAGCAATTGCTCTAAAACTCAACAGGAGCTGCAAGTACTTTGGGCATACTAGAACAGTCAGATTCCCTAAAACTCTCACAGAAATGAGGACCTTAAACTGTTTTCACCAAAACCCTTGCCTCTTCACATACACGGAGCAGCTTAATCTAGGAAGTATCAGAATTTCAGAGGGACTTTTTTTTTTTAAATAAGAGCTCCTCAGTAGCCCTTAGCCTTATTTTTTGCATATAAAAGCAGAAGCACTTAGTGTTAAAAGAACGGTATCAGTGGCTACCTCGTGGTTAACACCTTCACCTACCTCCTCAGGCATGTTCTAAAACTGTCCATCATCATCACCTCACAGAACAACGCCACATGAAATTCAGTGGTAACCACTTCTTTTTATGAACATCATGAGAAGTGGAAGAATGATCATAGTATCCCCTGTGGATCACATAAGGAGCTTGTACCAATGGAAATCAAACTACAAATTCTAATTACTTGGATAGTGGTCTTAGACACCATGAAAGGGAGATTCTCACTTAAGATACACTACTGTGCAGCAAGAGTTTCAGATGCAGGATGAATTGGGCCAGAAAGTCAGTCTCACGTTTTCCCTCTTCAAGGCAGTTGCTTACTCCACAGAAATGAGAAAAAATATAATCTCTATCTAGCCCATTCTTTTTCAGCTTGGTTAATCTTCTGCAGAACAGTTTTAAAAGAAGGAATTTCACACAGCAGAGCAGCCAAAAGGCTGGTGTTCAGGGTAGTCCTCATACAGAAAGGATAGAAGTAGAAAATCAGTTTGGCTATCTCACATTCTTAAGGAGGACTGTTTCATCCTATATTTTACAACACTGGGAAATCCAACCTGTACTGCTTGCAGTCTCTGAAACCTGTACATACAAATGACAAGGTAACTTTTAGCTACATACTTTTATATTTAATTTCATATTTCATTGCAGATACATTTTGTCCATCATGTGAATTATAGGCCCAATGTTCAGCTACTACTTGGTTCCAAATAAATAACAGTCACAACAATCTACTTCATTCGTACACACTTGGGAATCCATTTTAAAGGCAAAAGAGCATTTAATACATCAAGTGTAAGGAACCTACCATTACATAGTTGTATCTCATTTCTATTCTGGAACACCTATGATATTAACAAGATACAATTCAGCTGAGATTGTCAAACAGTGTCAGAGACAGATGATCAGTCTTTCACTGTCAGGAAAAAGAGATCCAATCAGTGAAACAGAAAGTAAAGTTTATTTTGCAGACATGCCAGCACAACACAACAAGCCAGAAGGCAGGAGGTGGAGGGGCAGGAAGAGAACTTCCTTCTCCTTGTTTAAAGACTGGGGGATCCTAAGTCAGGGGTGTGCCCAAGGGAAAATCATCTTCCTCGTTGAGTACCTCTGTAATTAAGCAGTCTCCCCTGGAACACGCTCCAGAAGCAGAACCTAGATCAGTCAAGCAAAAGTCACACCTAACATGTGTCCACTGATCCCCATGTGTTCAGCCTGGCTGCCCCTCCAAGGTCTTAGGACCCACTGCAAAGAGTAATCCAAGTTCTGCATTTCAGAAAGTGAGAATGTAAAACACAACTTACTTAAAATATTTCCCTTCCTATTTTCACCAGAAGAAGGTCCAGTAAGAACAGAGTTAATTATTTTCTTTATAGTTTAGAGTCTATCCACATATGGGACACAGGAGACATAGCTGTGCTTCAAGTACCCTGCCAGATACACAGGGTAAACACACCTGTAGAGAGAATATTACCTCCTAATCTCACAGAATTACTCTAACATTTTGTTTCCTCTAAAACAGAAGGTGAAACATTAAATAGATTTCTAAATTCACAGTTCTTTTAAGTCCAAGAAGTACTTTTAAGAAGGCATATACAGCAAGGCTGCGCAGCTCGGACACTGACCAGAATGGGAACAGAATTTTAACTGTGTAGGCAAAGTTGCATAGCCATCTTTATCATGAAGTCCTGACTTGTCAGAATAAAACCTTTTTACAGGACTATACCAGTTCTGACAAAGCTTACTCTACATGCAAATTTTCTCATTTTGGGTCAAAATGAGAAAGACTCTTAATTATTCATGACTAAGATCGAGAAGTTCTTTTTTTCCTCCTACACCTACGCTCTAATCACCTGCAGAAAGAAACGGCTGACTACCCCAATCAGCAAATCTGATGGAGAATATTTTAACTAAGTTTTCAGACAGACACTGTTTTGTCCTGATGCACACAGGAAGATGTTTGGTTTTGTGTTTTGTTTTTTTTTTTTTTTTTTTTTTTTTTTTTTTTTTTTTTTTTTTTTTTTTTTTTTTTTTTTTTTTTTTTTTTTTTTTTTTTTTTTTTTTTTTTTTTTTTTTTTTTTTTTTTGGGGTTTTTTTTGGTTTTTTTTGTGGTGGTCAGTTTTTTTAAAATAATGTTCCAGAAAAGTAGAAAATCATTTTCCACCTAGCCCTAAAAAATCTGATTTTGCTAATATTCAGTCCTAATCCAACAAAGACTAATTAACTGTAAGCAGACATTTAACTCAATAGGACTGCTCATTGTATGCTATGTTCAACTTGCACATAAAAAAATTGGGCCTTACACTGAATAACTTCACATTGGTGTATAAATTCACACACAGGAACAAAGTTAAAATTTTCACTGTCTCTATGAAGTAATGTGCTCTATGAGAGTTACACAAACTCAAAGCCCTTAAGATAGCTATCTCCAGAGCAAGGTCAAATTTCTGCAGAGCCAGGAGTATAGAAGCCCGGCTGCAAAAGCTAGCTAAGCTTCAAAGTTCAAGCATGAAAAAAAGAGTCATGTACATGCACACTGACTTCTTTTTCTCCTCTTTTCTCTGACATAAACACACACTATAAATAAAATGAAAAAAGTATTATCCCAATTCAAAAAAAGGGAACAGAAAAAATACATACTTTTCAATGCTGATACATAGAAGTTCTGTACATTTTCTCTCTGTCAAACAGCATTTAAAACACTGCAGATTCCAAAAGCACTAATTTTTATAAATACAAATGGCATCTGAGTCGGTACGGATGTAACAACTTCCCTTTACAGTCTTCTTCTGATCATCACTGGATGAGACTGCAATTAAGACTACTGTCATTGGTCAGTTTAGATTCTCTTTTATCCCTGCAGTGAGAAACAGCAGCGTATTTACATTTACATGTAAGTATTTTCCCAAGGAACTAGATTTTTCCCGCAGAATTATGCCAAAGGCCTATGGCTTATATTTTATTAACTCTCAGCATCACTTCCTACTAACCAGCAGCTCTCCTCCTTTTGAAAGCCAAAAAGAGGAGAAAAGTCAATGTTTCAGAGTGCACTGGATCCAAACTGTTTTCCATCTATTTTCACTGAAGAGGGAACAGTGAGGGGGAAGGAACACAAAAAGCCACCAGGCACCTACATTACAGACCCAGATTTAAGCTCTTACACATAACCTAGTGACTCGTACATCTGAATACACAAACCAACTATTCCAGAGTCAGCCTCCTTGGGCTGACCGAAATTCCTGCCTGGAAATCTTCCCTGGCACAGGTTTCACCCAAACCAATACTCCTGCACAAACAGCTTCTGTTCAGTGAATCCAGAGAGAATTCCTCACTCACCCAGTTCCCACCAACTCCTGAAAGAACATCAATCTGAAAAGCTGCCTACCCTGTTTTTGGAGTATGTATCTCATATATCTCGGCCTCAAAGGCACACCTTCTGTAATCAAAAACCTCTGCCCTGATGCCATTCACCTGTTTCTCTTATTTTATTAAAACTCTTAATCTGATATCTAATTACCAGCCCAAAGGGGTTCTAAAGATATTAAAGCCCATTACTGATGCCAAAAACATAGTCAAAATTATAGCTTGTAACTGTCCAGTCCTGTAGCACATACTAAGGCAAAGCCATGGGAGACAGGATTCCCTAAATCAGAAGGAACAAAGAGAGAACGCAAGCTTGACCACTGTATTGGAGGCATCTTTAGACCAAACATGCTTCAGAAACATTTGGAATAGCCTACTATTATGTTCTCAACATATTTGAGGAATGCAGACTGCTTTGGAGAAGGAAAAACAATCACCTACTCAAGACTCCTACAAACTACTGTTTTAGCACATTTAACAGAGAATGTCAAGACTAATTAAGAATAAAACTACGCAAGAAAAACAAGAGATCACACACTGTAAAATCAAGCCCGACTGGAACCTCATTTCCAACAATTTTGTCATCAAGAGTAGCACTCTATGAACTGTTTTAAGTAATACAAAATATCCTTGAGGAAAAATGCCGAAGTTATTGAGTCCACAATCTCAAATGCTAAAATTAATCAATTTATGTGTCAGCTGCATTCACCACATTAACTCGAGACCATCAAAACCTTACCCAACTCCTCTTACTGGTCAGTATCTTATATCATCTAAGTTAAACGATACAAACACAGTTGCTGATTATGCATTGCACTGAGAAACAAAGAAAAATACCACATATCTGTAAGATTTACTTAACATAGATTCATTTTCATTGTTTAAATTTTTAACTACCAACCACTTAAAGAACCCTGGAAAAAAAATCACTAACATCTACTATTTATACCTTCACTGCCAGAGAAAATGGTTCTCATCCAAAACTATCTTACAGCAGTTTACAGCAAGATTATTTGGTGCTGATAACAAAAACCTACACACTTAACAAACCTGAGAATTTTTTAAACTGCCGACCTATTGCACTTTCCAGATTACAAAAAGAATGTTTCACAGAAAACAGAGCTTTCTATGTGTCCTATATACACATAAAAGGAAGCAGTGTTAGGGGAGCAGCACCTGGACAGAAATGCTTATATACAGTACCCTTAGGTTGGCACTACCTGCAAGCAAGAAGCTTTTTTTACAAAATCCTTCAGTGGAGTTTAAAGTCAGAGGCAGAACAAGTCAGCCACATCCATGCTAAACAAATAAAGACTTAAATTTAACTTGCACAGCTTTTTTGGTGATGTAGCAACCAAGGAAGAATTTTTTAGGTAACATGTGGCTTACATCCTTGTCATAAATGAAGCCAACTGAGTTCCTCAGAGTCCAAAATGTTATGTGAATGGTTAAGGACACAGAAAAGGACCAGTAATTTCCAGAGTATTTTGTCGTAATATTTTCCAGAACAACTTTCATGAGAGATAATAGTTTAATTAATCTTTTAAAAAATAAAAATATGTAAAGATAGGTTCTTAAATCCACATTACAGGTTAATGAATAGCAGTCAGATTTGCAAAGCCATATACCTCAAAGCTTTCTGAAATTGTCTGCAGTTGCAGATGCTTATTGTTTGCATGCCTGTACATGACAAAAGCAGGAGTCAGAAGACCATGAAAACTGGCAAAAGAAAATATCCAGAGCAACTTTTATTTAAGTGAGTTTAAGGAACTGGAGAACTAAATTTCTAATGCTTTGATCTGAAAGTTTTGATTCTCAAAATAAGTAGGCTAAGCCAGATTCTGCTCCATGTTGCCTTTTCAAATTCAGTCTGTGTAGACTCTAGCAAAGTTTGTGTACCCTTCTTCATATATCTGACATATCAGTCAACACTTTACCTATAGCCAGGTTTTCATTTTCATCCAGGACAATAATTCAAGGCCAGCTTGTTTTGGTTTTGATAACCAGGAGAGGCTGGAGTAGGTGACAGGTTTTTATTTCGACTGCTTAAGATCATTCAGCTTCAGCAAGAAAAAACCTACTGCAACAAAAAACCCAAAGCTATGAGTTTTTAAATGTTTATTTCAAAAATAACATAAATATTTTTAACACAGAAATTTATTCAACTTGCACAGTACAGTGTTGTAATTCAGAAATCAACTATTTCTAGAGGAAAAAGAAAATGATAAACGAAGGAACCTATAGAGTGTCATGAATCTTTATATACTGCTGTAGTATCAAAAGCATATTGGAATGGTATGAAGCTGTTTTTTAAACCTGGACAATAAACATCCCATTACAAGCACAATTTTTCTTCTTTTCTGAAAAAACATACTGTTGTATGTAACTTGCCACCTGAAACTGTCAAGAAAAAATTTCAAGAATTATTTTTTTAACAGGATCCTTACTTGTCTACTACTGCAAATTTACTGGGAGGCACTGGGACAAAGGCTATAAGAACTTGGGACCTTTGCATCAAGTGTGTAACAACTGTCTTCTGAAGACTGGTACTTATTTTCAGAAAATTAAGCGTAAACTAAAATGGAATGAAATCAGATTCTGGAATAAACATAAGGATAAGGAACACTACAGATATAAATACTTCTCTTCCAAAAATTAAAAAAAAAAAACATAAAAAAGAGGAAATTCATCTGCATTTCTTTCAGTTTAATACTTCACAGTACAAAATACACAGTTAGTCGCATAAGAAACCTCTGTTTTTCAATCCAAAACCGATCCAATTTATAGTCAATACACTTTAGCATTTGCATTCCTAAATTAGATTAAATTCACTTTTATACTACTTGTATCTTTTTTCCCCTCTTTGAAGCACCACAACTGCTTGAGCTACCCCCTCCCCTCTAATTGGTTGCTAACACACATTAAACAAAACACTTAGACACACAGCATCAGAGAAGTCTCCTTTCTATCTACTTTATGTTATCACATTGTGCTACCCCACGACCAAAACAGTGCTGTGTAGGCCCAGGAGGGCAGTAAAGCAATAGCAAATAAGGCACTTGAGTAAGGCGCTACTATGGACTGTGGCCCCAGTTTTGCCAACAACAGCATAGCAAATACGTAGTGAACTCAGGACAAGGCTACTAAATGAGTCATTCACATGTTCAAATTACTGTATGACTAGAAAATTTCTGTAAAAAGAGCAGAAATAATTAATTTGCTTCATAAGAGGAACTTTTAGTTAAGAGTTCACTCTCACTCCACCACTTCACTGTACTATGGAGAGTTACGAGTTGAAATCTACTTGCAGAACAACGTGGACCAGTCACCATTTCTTCAAACCATCCCTCTTCAAGAGTAACCCACAGCTATCAACCAACTTCACAATCTAGGATCAAAGAAGCTAATAGCACAGCATAAATTAATACACAACTTTTATATATTTCAGTATGTCAAGTCCTCAGGAAGTTTAGAATTACCCATCCGTCTCTTGAATCCATGCAAACACTTTGATGCTGCATACAGGCAGTGCAATGAAGTTATGCTCACAAAACCTCTGGAAACAACACCGTGCTCACTTTCTGCTCCGTAGCCTTGCAGATTTGCAAATGCAGCTGTCTCTGTATAACACTATACTGTTATCACTCACACTTTTAAGCATTAAGGCTTAATTTCATTAAAGTTTAACTTTTTTTAAAAAAATCGACTTAAATCTCAAAACTCAGGATATAGGGGAAACATGTCTGATACACCATACAACAGATGAACCTGTTTTAAGTAAAAGCTCAGTTCCAAACACAGTGCAATGCCACAAACCCAAGGAATATCAAATAGGAAGTGAAGACTCCATTCAGGCACTCTTTAACACTTGATAAAAACAAGCATTTTGAAAAAGCTGAAATTTGCCTTTAGTAAGTTAGACATAAAACTGTGATTAGGACTACTGCCTTACTGCAGAAGGCTCCAAAAATACCTACATATTCTCCAGTTTTTTAAAGTCTTCCAGCCAAGCTAAGCAATTTATTTCGTAACTACACCAAACCTTCCATATTTTCTGCAATCCAAAGATGTGGCTGTTAGCATAAAACAAAACTAGTGCTATTTTTCCACCCAGAGCAGAAATGCATATGCATTATTCCTCGAGCACTTATGCAGGCAGCAGCGCTCTAAGACAGGAGGCCTGCAGCACGCATTTTTTAACTACAGGTGTATTAAGAGGCTGGACATGGTGTAAACGTTCCTGGCAGGTAGAAAAGACGGTTTGGGACCTAATAGTGAAAGGGCACAAGAATCTACTAAGTGGAAGAGAAACTTTCCCTGAGTGAAGTATATTCTGTGACCAACTTTTTTAATGCTGTAACCTACTCCACAAAAAAATTGTGTTCCAAACTAAGATGATTTTGAAAACATGGGAAGACAAAAGGAAAAAGGAGACAAAAGGACCCAGCCAAAGTACCTCACGTTACTGAAGCATCATCCTCTGCACCTCTCAAAATCTCATTGTTTTGCAAAGGCTTTTTTCTTAAGCAAACGGGTTGGCACAGGCCAGGACCAGTTGTTTTCAGAGCGAAGTGGCATCATTAGGAAACGAGGGTGTAAGAAGCAGCTTGAAGAACAATGAAAGCGAGTAAAGTTTGACGATTTGGTACTGCTTTTTGTTAAAGTCAAATTTTTAAGTGTTGCCTGTCACAGAAAGGAGCCTTTCTCTCGCTCGCCCCTTCGGGAGCCCTCGGCGCACCCACACCCCGCAACAACCCTACACCGGGGGCTCCGCTGCCGCACAAGCCCCGGCAGCCCAAATCGCCGCCTCCGCCGGAGACGGGCCCCCGCCAAAGCCTCGCACTGCGGGCGGCTCCGAGGCGGGGTGAGGGGAAATCTGCCCCATTCCGCCGGCCCCGATAATGGCACGGGTGGGCGCGGGGCGCATTCGGGCAGGGGCCCGAGGGAGCCCCGCGGATTGAGGGGCCGGCCGGGCTCCGAACTGTCCCGGTGGGAGCGGGGCAGCGCCTCCCCGGCCCGGGCCCGGCGCCGCTTCCCGCCCGCCCTGCAGGCCGCGCCGCGGCCCCGGTGCCTCCGCGGGGCCTGGCACCGCCGCGGGTTCGGGAAGCCGAGCAAACAAAGGGAGAAGAGACCGGGGCCG
>VXBX01008073.1:50728-73519 GCA_013400415.1 Scytalopus superciliaris
CCTCCCGCCGCCCGCGCCCCTTCCCTTCCCTTCCCCGGGGCTGGTCCCGGCTCGGGAGACCCGCGGGGGGCGGCCGGGACCCGCGGTGGGAGGCGGTCGGGCTTTGTTACCCCGGCCCGTTTCTCGCCCCCCGCCCCGCTCCGGTGTGCGGCCGCTGCCCTGGGCTGCCGAAGCGCATCAGCACAAGTTCACAGGGAGCTCCAGCACCTCGCTGGCAGCGCTGGGCAGGGGGCAAGGAGAGGGGTGGGCTCCCCCTCCGGTGGGCTCCGCCTCGCCTTCCCTGCGCGTCCCGTGGCGGGGACACCGCCGCGCCAGAGCCGGCAGCGCCTTTGCGCTTAACTTCACTTCACGGATAACTCCACGGGGAAAGTGCCACTAAACTTAAGGCACAGCCGCCAAGCAGCAGCAACTTCAGCCAAGCAGGCTGCTTTGTTTGCTTGTTCTCCAGGCCCGTTTTTTAGAAAAATGCTAAATCGAGAGCAACAAAACAGTTCTTAATTTAAGATGTATGAGACTGACAGAAGCGACTAGCAGGGGGCAAAGAATTAAAATCTGTGGACGATATGGCTCTTAGAAGTTGTTGCAAGTCGTATTTGCTGACTGATGTGGAGATAGTAAAATACTACCTTTGTTTCCTGTTTGTGGTATATTAGTGATGCAAATCCAGTACCCGATTTGCAAAGATATGCATAATTTGCCTACAATGTAGTCGTATGAGAATCAGTGAGATTATTTGTATGATTCGTTATGAAACTACTGATTTCAAGGTTAAAAAGGCTCCGTGGAAACTCAAGATTGTGAGAATAGTCATGCACCTTCTGCTTGAATTCTACCGAGATCAAAGGTGTTTGTGGGCTGAGGTCAGTGAGTTGTTTAACTACCAAGGTTGTTTGAGGTCAGAGTGTGTTCTGATTTCATTAACATTTGTCTATTTCAGGCATTTATGGAGACTTAAGGGCTATTCTTGAGTCTCATCCAAGGCTCGTAGTCTCCTTTATGCATCTGATCAACCTCAGTTTCTGGCAGGCCAGGACCATTTCAGCAGATGATGACTTTAATCAGAGTTGCAAAAAGAAATTATTTTTTTCAAATACAAAGTTTGGATTTTTCATTAATATGTAGAATGATTTATGGTTTTGTTAAGTGTTTTATATTAAAGCTGTTTGCTTTACAATTATGATTACATGTTATCGGTGGTATAACAAACAAAACTAAGAATAGCTTCAAGTGGATTGTATGGGAAACCTTATGGATTTTAACTTTTGTTTGTAAAATCAATACTGTTGATATGAAAAATACCAGTGACTTTCTAGGCTGGCAGTGGTGTTCAAAGAAAGAAACAAAATTAAATAAATAAAAAAAGACTTTTTTACAACATAGCAGGTTCCGTCTTTCCTAGTTTAGCAAGGGAGAGCCACGTAATCAAGAAAGGCCCTGACTGTGAAAGTTTCGGTTTAATTTTTCTGTAGTTCTGTCATTTCCTCAAACAAGGAGGTTTTCTTTGTGTGTGTATATCTTCTTACCTTCTTTTCAGGCCTCCTTTTTATTTTGGATATGTATATTTGAACAAGTAATTACTTTCAGGATCCAGCCAGTATTCTTGCTTGACACATATATGTATTATTAACTTAGGCAGCATCTTCAGCAGCAGCTGTGGGACAATAGCAGCTGTAAATGAAGAAACCAACTGGGCTAAGAATGTTTTTCCACCTTCAGGTAGCTTTTACCATAAGCAACTTTTGCAGTAGTCTATATTGCATGTAAGGCAAAATTTTTAAATGGTCTTAGACATCTTATTCTACAGCCTCCCACACTATTAAAAAAAGTTGGTTCTGGATTATGAGGTTTTCTAGCCCATGTGTTGACCAAAGGTTTTCATGTGTCTGAAAATGGCCCCTTGTCAGTCTTAACAATCAAAAAACTTAGGTTTTTGTGGAAATGGGACTGATGGACAAGCTTACAGGGAGGTTGAAGAAAAGTAATGCAAAATGCTTTGTAGTTTTTTCCCCTAGTTTGTCTTCCATGCCCTAACTTTCTTCTCACGAGGGATGATGTTAAATATGTCTTAAATTAGCATCGCTACTCCGAGTAGTGACCTTCCTAATTTTCTCTCTCTTCTGCCTGTACACACCTTTCTTTTTTTTTTCATAGTGGCTCCAGTCCTCATTAAGCCTCTCTAAGACATCTCAGGTAACAAAATCTCTTGAGGATCATTTACTTAACAATAAAATAATAAAAACAATAAAATAGAGTAGATGCCTTATTTCTTTCTCCTTTCATTTAGGAGGTGTCTCTCTTGCTGTAAGAGTTCACAAGAACAGCACTTTCAGAGCGTTAGCATTAAGAGTTTATGAGAAACCAGAATCTTTCAAGGCAGATATGCAAACTGAATAAGCAAAACCAAACAATACTTTCCAGCAGGATTAGTAGTTAATGTAGTTCAACCTGTTATGAGGTGAGTATCACAGCTTACACAAATAAAAGAGGTAGTTTGTGTGTTTAGAGTGGTATTAGACGAAAGGGGAGGAGTATTGAGGATTGCACTCTTCTGTATAGGTTTATCAGTGAGCTATTGTCTTGTCTCAGCCTTAACATATAGCTTCATGTTTGGGATAGACTTTTTCCCGTCAAAATGTGGCAACAAACAGCCATATCCTAGTAAGAACAACAATTTATCACCAAGTCTGAACTCCTGTAAGTGTGCTGCCTTGCATCTTGGGTGGCAGACAAGGAGGATGTTAGCAGGATCACTCAGATGAATTTGTTCTTGGCTTAAAACAGTTATTGAGCTAAATTGGGCTGTTCATACATTCACACATCTTGTTTTAATGATCTCTGTATGTATCACTTATCAGACTTGCCTCACAGTTGCTAGCTTTCATTTAAAATTATGAGAATTAGAGATTTGGTTTTAGTAATAAAAAATTCAAATCTTCCGTATCTGATACCCTTATATGTGGGAGCTTCTAAAATCAGGAGTGCCACACACAGTTCTAATTAACTTTGAGGTCTGCATGTTGATGAGTTGTCTATGACTTTTTTTCTCATTTGTTATACTCAGAAGCATAGTTACAAATTATTTCATAACTTTTAAGACCAGAATATGTATATACAAATCTGTAGTTCAGAGGGACATGTCAGAAACCTTAATTACGAATGTTCATTGACAACAAAGCCAATGTTATGCCCACCATATCTATTTTTATCTTCTTGCTACCTATTGCCTGGCATAGGTTATCATCATCTTGTAACAACTACTCTGGCCCTGGCTCTTGGGCCTGAATTGCAGTGGGAGGTTAATGCCTTTGTCTTCTTATTGCTCTTTGCAGGCATGTAACTGTATGTGATTGCATTTTAAGAAACCAAATGCCTTCTTTTCCATTTCTGTTAAGTCTATTTCAGAGAAGTCACCTGCCATTATTTTATTAAAATTTTCAAATTATTGTAATGCTTTACAGGAACTTGATCTTTTAGATGGTAAAAGTTCAAATGGCCTTGGAAAACATATGCTTTTAAGGAAAGCAATTTATACAAAGTCACTGTAGATCGTTGATCATTTTTTGTAACTGTGGCCTAATTTTCTGATTTTTTAATTTCTGTAGTCTTTTTTATTATGTGCATTTTGTGTATTCCTTTATTTGTGTTTTTAGATATTGTATATTTATATTCCTATGTTATAACATGTCTTAGAAATCTTTATGTATCACATTTTCACATACAGTTTTTTGACACTGTAAGTTGCTTACATAGATTCTTTTACATTTTCTGTTGGTAAATTCCATTTCCATTATAGTAGTTAATTTATGTAAATATTTTCAAAGGTGATGTGTTTTTTTTCCCTTTTTCTTCCCCCTCCACCCAGTTTAATAGTAGCGTAAAACAAGAAAAAAAATCCACACCAAAATGAGGTGAAGTGTGCTGGAAGTTCTTTCAGACACACAAACCTGTTGTCTCAGATTGAAGTTCAATTGGCATTGTTTACTGGCATGTCTGAAATCAGTTTAAGGTATAGACCTCATTATAGCTACTAAAAACTATCTATAATAGATACATATATAAATAATATGCTACATTTTAATGAGAGTACTGCTCTTGCTTCTATTTCATACCATAGTTATGTCGTAATAGTCTATATCTGTTGTGCTGATGCTTGAAAAAACAGGGATTTTTTTCTAAAATACACCTATTTTTGAGTGCCACTCTCACCTCTTTCATTTCTTTTCAAGAGGAAACATACTTAAAAATTATTGATGAGCTCTTCTGAAATTAAGATTCTTAAATTCATTACAGTTTTCTATTGATTATCCTGTTCATTTTTTTTAGCAAGACCACAGCTAAATATTTAGTTAGATCAAAGTTTTCTAACAATTATAATAGACAACGGAGTATAGAAAATGGCATATCTAATAACAGCACAAGTGGACTGACTTCTAATCTGCTGAGTAATGGAGAAAGGGAGGAGTCATTTTAATTGTTTATGGACCGAAACCTGAATAGAGTCAGGGTAAATTGGGCCTCACAAATTGATTCCTGTTAAAGTTAGGGGAATAAAATAGCACATTCCTTGTTGACAAAGATGCACAATAAATCATTACTATAGCTGGCTGCAAGTAGATCTACACAGGTAGGTTAGCCTATGGATCTTAGCATGGATTGTCCGTGTTGCCTGTACACTCTCCTGTAACCTAATTCACATCTGCATTGAGTCACGCAGATCTGGAGATGCAGAAAGATAGGCAAGGTGGAGAACTTGTCCCAGCTCAGATCGCATCTGTATAACCACTGTTGACACAACCAGTCTGAACTTCTTGGCACAGAGGACTTTGACCTGGAATAGGACATAGTTAGCGAAGACAATATAATATGAAGGCTGTACTCTCAAAGCCAATGCACTGGTGTACACACAGGCTTATTTCCCCTGTTTCCTCATACTAGTTAATCAAAATAATACATATAGAAGGCTATGGTCATGTATTTTTCTTATAACAGAAGAGCAGAAACTTCAGAGACTTCCTTCTTCAACTTGTAAAGTTTCTTCTGTTTAAAGTATATATGCAGTAAGAATGTTTATGGCTACTGGTGTAACACCCATTAAAAAAAAAAAAAAGGTATGTTTTTATTTGGAACATTATATTCTGCCCTGTAGCAAAATTAATTGTATTCAGTATCTTCATCATCCTTTACAATGCAGCTCATGAGCTTGGCTTTGCAGCCCTTACTTCAGTATTCACAACTGGCCCAAGGAGTATAGAGCTCACCAAGAAACAATCATTTTGAAAAGTGAATGCCAGAGGCAAACTAAAACAACTCAAAATGTCACTTTACTATACTTAAACATTTTGAACTTTTGATCAGGGCTTGCCATAGGTCTGAAGGATCAAATTAGACTTGTGGTATTTGACTGAGATTGTGGCAACAAGCACGTGTTGCTCTAAATCTTTTTTCTGGTTTCTCTGTCTGAGGGAGTGAAACTGGTTCAAAAAACATGACACTTGAACTGCTTTTTCAGAATAGAGTTCATGACAAAAGTTTACCCCAAAATTTTCAAATATAACACTGGTAACTTAAAAATAAACAATTCTCTTTGTCAGAAGTTTATTGTCCTCAAGTAGGACTACTTAAAAGGAAAAGAAGCCCTAGTTTATTTTGTCATCTTTAAGAGGAAATAGAGGATGGAATAAAAATGTGAAAAGGAGATTACTTTTTACTTTTACATGCATAAATATTTTTGAAAATTTAAGAGGTAATATTATTTTGCGTTTTTCCTTCATCCAGCTCCTGTTAGAGTTATATGAGGGATAAGGTTACAGTTGTAGCTAGAATTTTATTAAAACACATACAAATAAAAGCTGATTAGACATCAGGAATCATACTTAGTTCGTTAGACCTTATAAAAGGGCTCAAAGTCTAGATACCGGGTCAGAATGTTCATTGTAAGGGATTTTATTAAATTTTAAAATGTCTAAAAACAGTAGTAGCAGGTGTTCCTAGAAATTAATGTTGTTCTACTTTCTGTGTAACGGCTTATTGTTCCTTTTGGCTTTGTGTTGCAGCCATTTCCTTAGTTATGAAAAAGAAGGTCAAATGAGTTCTTTTTCAACCTCTTCTTAATTCTTTTAAAGACAAGCATAAAAGCACAATAAATACTCAATTCATGGGCAGAAGCATATTAAAATCAAACAAACACCCCTGCCCCCCAGAATGGATGTATGGTTGCAGGAAGTCAGTAGATTACACAATTTCACCTGAGCTGTTTTTGTCAGGCCTTGACTGTCCTTTCCTTCCAGTTCACAGAAAAGATCCACATTTACTTCAACACTGTAAGGCTGTTCCAGTGATGCCATGATCAATTTCTCTTGATTTCTGAACTCCCACTGACTTCAGCTAGACCCATGGCTGCTCCAGTACTCTCATTTCTCATGTGCTTATCATTACACAATGTACTCTCAGCTAGATCAAGAGTTGCCCCAAGACGCTTCCTTAGCAAGATCTTATCATTAGAGGGTTCATCTGCAGCTCCTAGTTTTAATTGAACATAATTTGTAAATAATTTTAACCCATATTTATTATATTTATAAAGCTCAATTAAAATAAAAAACAAGAAGACTTTGGGCTGTATCAGTCAAGCAATACAGTGAACAGCCTTCTAGAATAAAATTTCCTGGTTTTTCTTCCTACTGAAGAAACAGTATTTAAATCTAGATGGCTTACAGAGGTACGTATAGAACTTTTCACATTTAGGTCACAAGTTCAAATATGGTCTTCATTATCTGCAAATTAAAATTTTCAGTAACTGACATCTGTTACATACTGATGTGGAATGAGTTGCTTTCTGAAGTGGATAGTGCAGAAGATTTGTTTCTAAATGCACTCTAAACATGCACACTTAAAGCTGATTCTTCTAAAAAATGAAAAATCATGTCTATCAAAAAGAAATCAACAGTACCAACCTCTACAATTTGGCAAACCACTGTTTTATTACTCTTATCTAAACAAGTAATAAAATACTGACATTAAATTCTCTGTTGTACCTGAAACCTGCTTTCTCAATGAAGTCAGAGCTTTCAACTACAGTGCATTACATACACGCTGATCTCTCAGTAGAAGGCGAAGTTGATTGGCAGGCAGTGTGGAAACGTCCATAGTCCACACTACTCATTTTCAAGAGACCTTGGTCACAAGTGAGATCATTGTAAGATCCTGAAATGGCATTGTATTTGTTAGGAAATAGCCTACTGTAGCTCTGCACATCATTTTCAAAAACATCCTGAGAACATTTATGAAGAACCCTATGCAAGTGTAGACCACTGAAATATAGGCAACACTTAAATGTAAGAAAGCTTTACAGTCAGTTCATTAAATTTGGATTGTTCTTCAGAAGTCAGTTTATCAAATTCATCACGTAAAGTACCTTGAATATTTAAAAATTCAAGAACAAGATTCTAAAAAGGTGAAAATCCTCAGAGGACGACTGGGTGTGCAGGTTGTTTTCACTATGCAAAACAGTCAAGAAATATTCTGTCAGTTTCTCTGTCTGCTACTCGGTGACCAAAGACAGAGTTGCAGTAGTAAGTGAATGATCCTTTGTATTAAGCCTTCTTCTTCTTGCACAAAAGCTTTGCAGATCCCTTAAACATCTCACTGGGTTTTATTTATGGAGCAGTAAATTTTGTCACCACTGATTATAATAATGTAGCAAAACTCTTTTTAGTCATACTACTCTGCTCTGTATTTATGTGACTGGAGGCATCTTTTAGAAGAAAATTAAAAGAATGTCTCAATTACTACAACCTGGACATGCTGAAGATTGTATCACAGCTCTCATGCCTTTCATGCAGAAACTTCATAAAAGCAAAGAGCAGTGTTGAATATGCAATATTTTGTTACAAAGATGCAAATTATTACTCATGTAAAATAACATTGCAGCATCTTCTTTCCAGAGCAAATGTAGTGGACTTGAGTGTGTTCCTCAATACACCATGAAAATCAACATCAATAAAGACAACATTAAGAATGATTAAGAATTGACGTATTTCAGCTGAAACTGATAAATACAACTATTATTTTACAAAAAAAAAGGAGGTTAATATGTTTGCAAAAGACATCAGTGCTCACATAGTGAATACACAAACACACTCTCTCAAAATCAGTCTTTAGCTGGATATCAGATTTTGCTCCAGAAAATAAAATGCTTCCTTTGATGGAAGCAATGTCGGTCTACTAAGTAGTATGCATTCAGAGCAGATTTTCAAAGACACGAAGGACACTTCGATACACCAGTTAGGTGCCTCATGGATCATCATGCCTTTGAAAAAACACCCTCTTTTCCTCTGTTAGGATTTTCTTAACACAAAATTTCTCTTTGTTTATGACTCACCTCTCTCATGTCTTTGCTGTAAATAAAACATACTCTTGTTTTTATAAGTATGTTGATAGGCAGCATGGAAAACATTAATCATCATAAAGCTGAAGGATACTTAGCAAAAGTGAAAAGCATGAATTGAGAAATGTTGATTTAAATGGTGTTCAACAGTTACAAAAAACCCTATGCCATCTCACTATGATCACACCAGAAAGGGTGTTTTATCATACAGGAAAAATATTAAAATCTCAATTTGTATCACTTTGGGGAAAAAAAAAAAAAGACAGGAAAACAAAGTTATTAAAAAACATACTATTTAAGAACATAGTATTTAAAAACACTATTTTAAGAACACATTGACAAATATAGAATACTACTTTTTTCATAATGATACAAATTTTTCATAAAAATAAGAAAATGCATAAATATCTAAGTACATACCTAGTGGGAGCAATTTTTATATGTAGATAACTCAAGGTAGATGCTTACATATCAATCAGCATTTAATTTTTTATGGGCAAAAATTCAAAACAAGTCTTTATTCTATGTAAATCTTTTGCAAAATTGCTGTTCACTTCAGCACGACTGCGGCTTCATCACTCTCCCTTAAATTCTAACTAAAATGGCAATAATGCGTACACTAGAGAATGGTAAATCTTTCCTGTGGCAATGGAAAGACAAAATTAATGGGACTTCATTTTAAAACTTCCTTGATTCAGATTCAGAAGTCAAACTACTTTTTTTATTATTATTAAAACCATCAAAATTAGCTATATGGAACATCAAGAGCATACTAATGTAAACAGAAGTGACTATTTTTGTTGTGTTAGCTCTTGTAAAAATGCTCTATTTAACTAATGCTCTAAAGTTTTGAGAATTTTTTAACTATTATTGATCATTATTACTGGCTGTTGTTCATTCTTGGTTGAACTGGTATCAATACTGACTGTTGTACAGTTCAGCATCTTTGTCCACAGCATTCAGGTTCAGCACTGTAAATGAAAAACTGTCCTTAAATATATAATTTCAATGAGATTTAATCTACTCATTATCCCACATTTTCTTTTAAGTGTATTAAATCTTAATCAAGGACTTTTTTCATAGTAAGGTCAGTAGCAATCTATTACATTAATACTACTTCACTTAGCAGGGAAACTTGAGACTCACAAAAAGTCCAATTAGTTTGATGAGATGTATGTGTCATAAACTTAAAATGTTTGACAATTAATTATATTTCTCTCTTTCAAGTCTTCATTATCCAACCCTAGGATAGTCATTTGCCATACTTTTTTCCCACCTTACTGAACACCAAGAGAAGTTCTGTGGCTGATAACTCTTAACATGTACGGGAGGCAGGAAGAGGAAACTTTTTGGTCTTCAGTTACTGATGAAGGTAGCATTTTAGGCTTACTTGTTTAAGTGAAACCAAACTTTTTAAATATATATATAGATATATATTTGAAAAAGATGGTAGTGTAATTGTGCCTGCACAGTGTCTGTGATGTAGAGTCTGCAGCTTCTTCTTGAGCTTTTGCATGTATCAAGCTGGGAGGAGTGCACTCTTCAGGAGATGTATTTAATTTACCTTCCCACCCAATGCACACTCTGAAATGCAAGTGCAACACCCATGAACAGGGCTGTGATTTTGAAACTAGTTTGCAATGTTGTGTGTGATTGGATGTGTCATAAACATTTCGACTAGTCAAATCTGCAAACATCTCCTCATTCACCACTCCCAGCCGTGTGTCCCTGATGCTTCCCTTGAACTGAGCCTGGAGACTGTGCTGCTGCAGGGAAGAATCAACTCAATACCTTATTCATATTCAGGGGCTGCCAGGGAAGGAGATGGGTTTGTTTTCTGACAGCTCAACAAGCTGATCCGATGTGTGTTTTCTAGATCCAATACAAGGTTGGGAGGGAAAGAGCAGGATCACCCATGTGTCAGCAGCCCACAGTCACACCAGATGAGTGTGAGCTGAAACCACTTCTTTAGTGCATGAAATCCCAAATTTACTGAAACTACAATGTGAATAAGTAAGATAACCAGAGGATAAGCGGGAGACATTGTGCTCTGACCAAAGTTCAATAGGACTTCAGCAGCAGCAGACAGCTTTTCAGAGTATTTTTTCATCTGACTGCTGGTCCTTGAATTTATCTTCTCTACCAGGGGAGAGCTCTAAAGTATTTACAGGAAAAATCCTGTAAAGATTCTAGAAGGAATCTCATTCATAAACATCAAAATAACTACTCGACTAGTCACTTTATGCCAGAGGAGGACTCTTCTGGGAATGCTCAGTGATTTCAGATTTTCCAATCTGCTTGTAGAGGTATGCTAAGTGGCTGATCTTTGATGATAATAGATCCATTTCAGTGAAATTACACTAATTAATATTAGCAGTTTCTAGCCAATCATTTACTAATTGGTCACTGATGCGATAGAAAGTAAATTTATGCCTTGCCTTGAAAACTTTCAGGTTACTGGCACATAAGATAGTCACTATGGTGACTTTATTTCTCTGTAGCAATTTATACTGCTTTACCTATCACTACTCTGCAAGTCACTAGATTCTTCCATACCATATTGTGACTATTTATATGCAGGTAGTTCTCACCAGCTCTCTAAGGACCCTCTTCATATCAAAGTTTAATTTGTATATGATAATTCACTGTTAGGTTTCTTAGCAAAATTGCCCTAAGCAAATAGGCAATGCATCTAAAAGGGGTCATTTTTCTCTGAGAATGAATTTTAATAGAGCATTACTTTAACATTCATCTGATAATCAAAACATATTTAATTCTTGTTATTTTTAGATATCATTAATTCTTAGGGGAAACTTAGATGTTTTTTCCAGTCTGTGACTCTTATGCAGATTCAAAAGACAAAAGCTGCATTGTCTGCATCTAAGGAAAAACCGCTGGAGGCACTTCTTTTGTTTTTCTAATGAACACCATATGAAAACAGGCATATTACAACTATTTACTTACATGCAGTGGTCTACTAGGGTCTCTTACATGGTCTACTTCCCTCACCATGACACTGAAAACTTTACACTGGTCGGTCTATTTACAGTGCTTTTTTTTTGCCCCTACTTTATTTTGCAATGCAATAATTTCTTTATTATTTTGACCTGAATTTTTAATGATGGTGCTCTGAGTATGAGTGAATGATACTGTTATGTATAGTTTACCAGACTTACACACATCAAAGAGCAATAATATTTAATAGTTTTCAGTGTTACAAAGTCAGTCTTGCTCATTTCCTTATTTCAAAGTTCAGATTTACTGCCACAACTTTTATTGTTCCTGGTGCTAGAAGTTACTCATTTGTCTGGTTAAGGATGATTTGGAGAGCATGTTGGAAGAGGAATGGATGTTTTTATAGACTTTCCTGTATTAAACATCTACGGTTGGATGTGGTTTTGATGATCAGATATAATGATTTACAGACTTGCTTTCCAGCCTAGAATTTTCCACTGCATTGGTTCCATACCAAGCAGTATATATATTTTCCTGAGTCTATTGGCATAACAGCACTAGTCACATTGCTAGCCACGTTGTGAAATGTGTCAGACCTTGGCTTCCACCATTCTGCTGCAAAAAAAAGAGAAATAGCAGTTGTATGCTAGGATACTATTGATTTTTTTTATTTTTTTTAACCCTTCACCTATGTGTGCAGATGCATACAATGAGTTGAACACAAGAAGAGCATTTTTTTGCAAACAGACTATTTGTACAGACATGCATACATACATACATACATATATATATATATATATACGCATTTCCACATATATTCATTTTTCCATACAAGTTATTTTCTTCTTTTTGCATCACTAAATTTCTTACAGAAAACCCAATCTACTTGTTTTCGTAAGTGCAACTTTGTTTTATAATAAGTATATAAAAGTATATAAAAGTACCTTCTAGAAAACTTTCAGCAGGTCAAATAGTTCCCCATATTAAACCTTATTTGAGAAATAAGAATATTTAGTCTAGGAAAGACAGGGTGAACAGAAGCAAAAGTATAGAAAATTACTTGCAATTTTCCAGTTTCTCTGAAAGTTTCAGAACAACTAACCACCATCAGCCTGACATTACTAAGCTTGCTACTAAAGATACATAGCTTTCATTCAGTGAAGAATGACCTGTATCAAAAGCCAACGAAGTAAGACAATGATTTATTAATATGCATTCCAGTATAGAAAGTGACTTTCAAAGGTAAGAGAGGTGTTCTGAAAAAAATACTGTCCCTGCTTGAAGAAAACCTGTGCTTTCTATTGAATACAATAGATTAAAGTGAAGTAGGAGGTAACAAATATATCTGAAAGTGACTGCACAAATATTCTGTTCAAAGAAATCATAGGTCACTGCTGGATCTGATGTGATCAAAGGCTTCTTTCTTGTGAAAATGAAAAGCTTGATAATTAAAAACACAGTTTGTACTGGATAAATAGCTACAGTTTTTTTCACTTAACTATAAATTGAGTTAAATTCTTACTTTCAGTTATCAAGATCAACCTAACATTATGAAATAAGAAATAGCACTTACATTGCTAGAAGAACATTGGCAGGAAAAACATTACATGAAGAGTTATTTTAAGTCTTGCTTCTCCCTACTTAGACCTATTCTGTCTAAGATTGTAACTAATGGTGTGACATCTGGCAACCATATCACCTCAGGCTGTGACCTTGTCAGTTCTTATAAAACTGTGGGGAAAGTTTCACAGTGTAGGCATCAGGTTTGGAATTTTTTTTAACTGTCTAGAAGCACAGAATCAAATATAGATACAAGATACTCAGCTCTTTAATTTCTAAATAGCTAAATCTGCTTCCCTCACAACACATTCTTTCAAGATTTGCAGTTAGGTCTTTTGCAGGAAAAGAATTAAGTGGTTGGTAGCTATTGCGGGGAGCAGTTCTTAAAGCTTATAGGAAGTCTATATTCCAAATTCATTTATATCATATAATTTGAAGAAATGTATAGGAAAATAAAGGTGATTTTGCAAAATTTTGAAGTATTATTACCAAATTATGTAGCCAGGAAACTGCAAAACTGTGCATTTTTGTTATCTGTTTGAAAAGGATGCTGATTTCATTACTAAAGTGTTAAGAATTAAGTGCATTGTTATCTAACCACATTCAAAATCATATTTGTAGAACTAATCATAAATATTCTCTCTTTCACCTGCTGTCAAGATAGTAATAAAAAGATAAACCAACTTCCTCAGTCTGCTTTCTGGCAGAGATCACTTTCTGTTAGATGACACTGTTAGAGAGTGAGTTGCTTTGTTCAGTCTCTAGGGAGTCACAGTATTTTCTCATTGCATGGCAATGGTCACCACAGAGTTCTTCCAAGATGATCACTTTGCATTAAGCACTGTGAGGAGTAGCATCTGGAGAAAGCACATCAGTGTAAAAAGGAAAGTCAGGGGGTCGGGGGCATGTGCTGCAGAGCACATGGGTGAACAGTTCAGTGGTGCGACTAAAACCTGAGGACCACAGGCCATTGCTGGTGTCAGCTCTACAGATCTTACACAAGTAATGATGCACAGTACTCGCGAAGGGACTCCTCTGCATGTCCACCCTTGGATTTGGATAGTACTTGAGACTAGGTCTTTAGGCATCCGTGAGCGTCTCCAGCCTCAGGTAAAGACACCCTTATGCAAGTGCTTAAGTATCTGCTGGCAACTTTTGCCAAGAGAATCAGTGCCTGTGGCCCAGGTACCATTTCCATTATTAAACACTAATTTATTTAATGTAAGTATCAAATAGGCTGCAATTAGTAAAAATTTGCCCAGTCATATTTACCATATTAGACTGAGGTAAACTTCCCTGTTATTTTCCTCCATAAATTCAAAGTAAACTTAAAAGCTTCTTGGAAAAAGCAGCTTTTATATTAAGGGGTCTAAATGCTGGACAGACTTGACAAGTTTTCTCTGTTTGTTTGCCCAATCTATACTCCCTGTAGCAAACAGACTAAGGAAAGGAGTATCCATATACCCTAACACACGTAATGGGAAAAGCTAAGTGACAGATCATGGAATAATCTCTGTACTAGTAATGTACAAAACAAAGTCCAACACTTACCCATATGAAACAGAAACATCTGAATTTATTATATTAAATAAAAAATCTAATCTATATAATAATACAGATATTAAGCAAATTATATTCTATTTCACTTATACAGAAAAATAATAGACTAAATCAACCATAAAATTTAAATATGCAATTTTACAAGATTTGATATTCAAATTTCATTTTTTTAATAACCAGTGATTCCTAGCTAACAATCAGGAAATCTGTAAGATCTTTAGGTGTCTGCAACTATAATAATTAAAAAAAAAATTAGCAAAAAAAATTCACCTATTTCAAGATACATTCAAGGCAATGTATGGGAACAAAGCAACCTTTTTCTTCTATCACCAAACCAAAAACTATAACTTGTGTACTTTGTCAAATTCACAGATATTTAAAAATCTCAATTTTTTTTTTTTTAATTTGTCCTGAATTTTAGTGACTATCAATCAACTTTGGTGTTAAGTAGCTTAATGTTAGCTTTGTAAAACTTGAAAATTTTGCCTTTTCCTCAGTATTTTGATACAGCTTGATAATTATAGTTATGTCACTGACTATAATGTTCTCTGATGTTCAAATTCACAATTTTATAAACTGCAGCTAGATGGCTATGCTTTGAGTGTTAGGGTTCCAGTTAATATCAAGTGAAATTAAAAAATATTTTACCAAAGCTTGTCTATAGAAACTGGATAATCCTGTGCAGTTCTACGGTTAATGGATTTGTTACTTCTTTTAAAGAGAAATCTTACATTTACTCTAATGATTAAATTATATCACTAAAATACACTCATCCAGTGAAACAGTACTTAATAATATCCTTTCAGAAAACAAATAAAATATTAATAAATTTTTACTTTGGTTTTAATTTTGTCATTTCACATTCTTGACTACTTTCAGATTCTGAAAACATAACTGGAGTTTACTGCAATACTTTGGTAATTTTTTGGTTTGGTTTGCTTTGTTTTAAATCTAGGCCAAGACAGAACTTCAAAGTTAGAGCAGATCTTGGTTGCATTTTGTACCAATGTAACCAAGTTTTGAGAAAATGGCTCACAGAACAAACAAAGAAATAAAGAATCAAGTGTTCTCCATGTAACAGCGGTTTAACAATAGTTTCACTTTATGTGTAGAGCTTTTGTTTCTGAATCTGGGAACAGCGTATGGGCAATTCCTCTTACCCTCGGAGGTCAGATTCCATTATAACTGACCTCCACATTACAAATTAGCAAACAAAGCCATTTGTGAGCCTTCACTGCTTGTTATTGTTAGTCATGCAAATCTGCTGCAATGTGCCATTTAGGACAGTCCTTGTTGAAATCCAACTACACGACAGTGTATGCAAATGACCAGTAGACAGATACAAAGAAAGAAACAAGAAGTTAGCATCGATTTTCCCAGTTGTCCACATCTCCTGTCATTAATAGCAGGAATGTCTAAAAATAAATAAACCAGTGTTTGGTGGAGGAATGAGGGTCTCGTCCCCAAGAAACAATGGAGAGAAGCATGCAGAGAAAAAGAAAGACAAGGTATGAATTCAGTTTATCAGAGGGTTCTGATCTGTTCAAACCCCAGGAGGAAAAGAAAAGAAAAAGAAGTTTACATTGAGAAGCAGGTTTATTTCAATCCATAAGCATTCTTAGATGTTTATTCATATTTTATTTCTTCACAAGGCATATTTAAAGGGCATTAAATATGACTAAAATAACCACATTGATTGATTTCACTGTAGCATATTGTGTAGAGTATTTTTGGTGCAGTTGCTGTCAAACCTCAGGATCCTCAGAAAGGATATGTGCTATCCCATGGAAATGTGCATTTAAGCTGTATTAAATTGGGGGAAGCAGGAAGGAGTGCACTTGTTGTCATTTTGGAGTTGATCTAAAATAGCAAAATAGTTAGGCATGACAGTTATATTGACTTAAACACAAAATCTGTTGTAGGGGGATCCAGATTACATTAAATGCTCTTTTTGATGATAATGAAGTGGATTGTACTAGACAGTGTACAGGACAATCCTGTAACAGCCAAGAGATGGGCAGTTTGATCTTATAAATTTAGTCTGCATATAATTTACATAATTTTTTTGTGACTCAGCAGTTGTTTATAAAATAGATTTGCATCATATAAAACTTCATGAACTCTGAGCCAAGCAGCTTTGTGGCATTTATCCCTTAGAGTTTGACTTTCAATTATGGACATTTCCATGTAAAAGAAAAATTAATCTATTTTATGTTGTTAATCATAAAGGAAAAAATTACAAAATTTGATGGCACATTGACATATGTATGTGGGACATGCAGCGCTTTGGCATAACAAATGAGTTACATAATCTGTAAAGCTCTTCCTGTTCCCAAATTTTAATGTCTTTCCACTAAATATGTATGGGAATTATTACATGTAATGCACAGTTGAGTACAGGTAATAAGTCTCCACTGAAAGGCACATAACCAGTTTCCTTACTCTCACTGTTTTTATTCCCCCTTTTCTTTGACTTGAAAAGTTTAATTTGAAAATTAATGGGAACTTTTTTCTGTTTCAGTTATATAAATGTAGTTCAATATAGTCATTAGAGTTTTCTATTTAGGACCTTCCCATATGTTTAGGATTTCCAACATAGATTTTACAAGCCATAAAATCACACGGAATGCCATAGAGTAGAGTATTAATTTCTATTTAAAAAAATAGGAAAAGGAAGAACAAATACTGAGATATTAGATTTTTTTAACATATAATATAAATGAAAATATAATGAAGTGTATGACTATAACCATATATTTATTTCATTTTCCTCTTTCTTAGGTTTAATGGCCAATCCTTCCCACATTTCAAGTCATAGTCCCAGTAACTTCAGTGATGCATCGGGATAAACCCCTCCACACAATTATAAATTTACCTCAGTGCTTTGGCAAAGTATAAATCTATAAAAGTCCTATATTTTTTGCCTTCATTGAAGGTCTCTCTCCTAGTCAAGAGTCACTTAAAAATTTGATCTGCTTCTCTGTACGCAAATAAAGTAGCAATTCCAGCATAGACATTTTCTATCTGTTTTATTTGTAATTAGATAGCTCCTAATTCATAAGAGCATGTTTCATTTTTCCTTTAATTGTCATAATGTTCTAGCCAAACTAGAAGTTACAGTCATATCACATATGATTATAACATATCTGGCAATCTGCAGTACCTTGTTGTATCTTTCTACATTTTGCAAGAATTTTTTCCATGTCATTTGCCAGGAATCAGCACTGAAATGCATCCTGAAATGCTGTGCTGTTCATTGTAGCTGTTTTGATACACTGCTGAGCTAAACTATGTCTAATATCAATACCTTTTATTTCCAAAACTAGTCATATCCGGGTACTTGAGAGTGTTTACTTCAACTGGGCCAGTATCCCTTTTTGAAGTTATGAACAATTTTCTCAAACAAGGAAGTTCTATTAATAAAAGTTTACAGGCAAGAAGCCCATGTCTACGTTCTTCTCTGACTCATCTGTTATCAAAAGAATGAACATCAGCTTTAGAAAACTCTCTTTTACAACTGTAGCCTGAAACTTCAAACCTGTTTAGAATCTTTCAAAGTCAAAAATTTGCAATGTTAACATCTCAGATTAAACAAACAGTAACAGAGAATAAAAACACTAGTTTTATTTGTGTCATGGAAAGATACAAAGACAGGGTTTATTATACCTGATCAACATCTGCACTAACATCCTATCTAAACCTGGTAATCTATTTAAAGCTTTGCCCAGTGTGGGATGCTTCATCTAAAGAGGAAGTCTTGCTACTCTCTCAAATACCAAGATAATTGTGTAATGCTGTTGAAATCTTAGGAGATGCAACTATTTCCTAAATTGACCAGATACTAAGATGAGCTCCGAGGCTTCCTTAAAGTACAGGACTTGGCCTGAGACCAGGATGTGGTGACTGGCTCCCTGGCATCCCCTCCTGTACTTGCTCCCTGTCAAATACATGTCTCAGCCCACAGCTGTATTCAACCCTTCTCAAACAACTTAAAGCAAAGGGAATTATGAAAATAATCCCTTAAAAAAGGGAGAACTAGAGACGGGAGGGTTAATTAAAAGCCAGACTTCAGACTGGAGTTGATGGTTGCTACTAAAAAGCACCATTGACTACATGTGTGGGTGCACTCTCACTCCTGCATGTTTCACTTAAATATTCTTCACTCTTGAGGACAGGGTCTCTTCTAGAAAAGGACATTTTAGTGCTGCTGGATGAGATAGCTTGCTGTGCTAACTATGAAAACTGTCACATCAATAACAAATAACTTGTGATGAAATATTTAAGTAACAGGATCTTCTTAGATTTCTAGTGGCATTCTTTCAGAGAGCACTGAAGTCTTCATGGATTATAGTCAGTAGAATTTGTTTAGTAGTGAAGTACTGCTCATTTTCTCAGAAAGAATTGTAAATGTAGCTGTATATTTTATTGTAATATATCATTTTATCTTAGAAGCAGCAGAATAGCTGGGGTTATCTCAGTGTTACCCTATTTAGCTCTGTTTTTTTGAAGCTGGTAATTGTCAAACAATTCCAGCATGAATGTTTATCATATAAGGCCTCAGATCTGGAAAACACTTTTAAAATTAGTTGTAAAATATTGCTTAAATCATCTTGACTTGATCTGAATAAAATATAAACAAGAAATATTTTGGGACTGAGTCGTATTGAGGGATATTTTTCTCCATCTATTCTGAGTCCTTGTATTTTGATATCAGGATTTGACAGTTCTATTTTTCTGAGAGGCCAGCAAAAAAGCAAAATTATTAAGAGGAAAACTAAGTTCTTACAAGTAAAGAACTAGGTTCTTTTTGGAAAATAACCAATATACACTTTAGGCTGGTGTGCAGTTCACAGTGATGTCAGTGGGCTTGCATTGTTATGCACTACAGCCTGAAAGTCACATCGATTAATCCTGAATTTCTTAGAGAAGGAAAAGCTTGTAGAAACTGATGCTTTAAGAACATGAATAAAAATGAATATGTATAGAAATTGCATGGGGGAAGAAGGTTTGAGACAAACAACATGCTACCCAATGATAAATATATAGAGGGTGTTAGAGGGGTATAAATAGTCTGTTGTCTGTCAGGAATGAAAATGTAAGCATGTAAAATGGAATGCAGAGAAACAAGATTTATCTTTAGTCAAAAAGATATACATTAAAAAAATGTTCAGAATATTTACAGAGTCAACAATAGAAACAGAAGTCAATCATTAGAAATAGTTGAAATAGGCTAAATAAAGCCTTCATAAATGCTAGACAATACATTCTTTTCTTCAATGCAAAAATGAGCTGGAAGACTTTCTAGACCATCTTTCATGTGTAGTTCCTACATAGGAATGTTGCGAGACTGCCTAGCAACACTGAGTGTCCAGTTTGCTTATTGTTAACAGGACTGGGATATCTAGTTCTCTTAGCTTCTTATGAAAACTCTGAACACTAATGCATCATTTTGTGGTGAAAAATATGCTTTGTAAAAAATCTACAGCCTCTGAGGAGCTAAAGGGTGTTTCTATCCCCTCTTTTGTTGGTGACACAGGTCATGCATTGCCTTTTTTAGTATTCTGTCCTAGGACAGTTACTATACCAGTGAAGTCATTTACTTCATTGAATTTTCCCTTAATATTCCACAAGGGGACATGCAGGAAATCAGTTTTCCTTCTCACTGCATATGGACTGTGAGCAAATTCTTACTGTCCTTTATGAGGTGTCCCAGGTTTTGCTACTTGCATCAGTGATATCTGGGTGTAGAAGGGAAAGCAGGAATCTAGAGCATGCAGCAGGTATTTTGAAAAACTGTTTTGAAAAGTTGCATGATGAATTAAAGATAATTGCCGGCTTAATATATATGAGATATATGAGGTCACTAATATATGGGATCTGAAAAATGTTTTCAAGGGAAAATGATGAGCTTTTGGGGGGTTTATTTGTTTTGGTTTTTTTTCACTCCCCACTGAAGTCACTCAGTTGTGATAATATACCTAGCGACCAAACAGAAGTTGGTAATGATTCCTCTGAGTATATTCTGGTGTGACTGCTAAAACATGCTTATATCTGTTGCACATCTCAGAGAGTTTTCCATTTTCCCAAGTCGTGCTTCTACTGCACTTCAGTCCTCAGGGCACAGAAAAAGAGTTTTGTCCTGCATTGACGGTCTTTTGTATAGTGGCTCAAGTTGCCCAGAGGGTGCCCCTACATCTCTCAACTTTTAGAATATTTCCTTTAAAAACAGGGGGAAAAAATTTAAAAAACTTTAATTATACTCCTTTTTCATTAGTTGGCATGCACTGTAAACCACGTGTTAGCTAGTGGGTGTCTATAAACACACAGCAGTAAGGCTGCAGCTGGGGTCTTCAGACAAATATGATGCTGCTGAAGCAGAGTAGGATCATGTCATTTTGGACTGTGCAACCTATCAAGCACTAATTTGGGGCTAGATTGTGGCTTTGACCTCATGCTAGTAGTGAGGACGATGAGCTGTATGCTACTAACAGTTCCCAGCATTACTCCGTGTTGTGCTGGGAGTGCACACACAGCAGCTGCTGCTGCCCTTGCAGAGACCTGTGCACACCCTCTCCTACACCAGTCCATCTCTGCTGACATCTGCGTACAAACAGCATCATCGCTTGAACGGTGTCACGGCTGCTGCCTACCATTAATCAGGTTTCTGTCATCACTTTTGACAGGTCCTGATGAAACAGATGAAGTTCTGAATAGAGCAAAATAAGGAAACAGAAGAATATGCTATTCTTCATCGTTATTTCTCTGCATACATTTATGGAGAAATGCTAGCCAACAGCTTGTCATTTCACTGAAAGATGTCTACATAGGGATACAGCTTTCAGAAAGCTAAATGGGTGACTTGGAGCTAATAGAGAAATCTGGAGAGGCACAGTTTGGGACCAAACTTCTCACTTTGAGGCATCACCAGCTAAATACTGTTTAATCCATATATAGCAAGGTGACATGAACCCACAGTCATCTTTCTACTAAAGTGTGAGCCACTAATAGACCCTTGACTTGAAAGAATTACAAGATTGAGATCTAAGAAGTGATTTGTGGTGCATAGTGGACAAAATTATTATCTAACACTAGTAACAGATTCTACACACTGCTTTCTGAAAGGCTCGCACAGCTCAAATGGATTCTTAATGAAATTAGTTATTTACTGATTGTAGACCCCATTAGATTGTAAAGAGAGACCTGCTGGCACTGGAAACAGTATTCACATTCTTCAGCTACATCCTTATTAAAAGGGCTGTTGAACTATTTTAGGTTGGCTGAACCTCTGCCATACCTGTCGAATCCAGGTGTCTTTGAGTATCTGTGAAGAATATTTGTTTAGTGCAAACTAGAAGATAATTTCACGGCATGTTTTTATAACAGATGTCTCCCTTAGGGATAAGTATACATCTACATAGATAGACACTGGTCCTCTGTTCCTGACATTAGCAAAGGGAAGGTATATATAGCTAGGCGGCCCTTTTGCATTGGCCCACACTCAATATGTAGGATTTAAATAACTAAAAAATAAATACCCAACAAAAAAATCCTCCATTAACCAAACAAAAACAAAAAACCCAACCAAACAAAAAGACAGCCTTCAAAAATATCCTTATGTAAGGAAACACAGATTTCTGTTCCATAAAGTGAAGAATAGAAACACTGTCCAACAAAACAGTGTTAGCTCTCCTAAGGGCCACCATTACGTTATTCATTAAAAAAAAAGGTGTATTTTTCTTCACTACATATAGAGGTTTGGAACATTTAAATACTACCAGTAAACAGAATTACTTTTCTATGAAAAAATGAAAATTAAAACAGCTATCATCGTTACATCCAAATATGCATATTTTGCGTGAAATTTGCTACTAGTTAAAGATGAATGTGTGAACTAAGATGGTAAAGAATTCAGTACTGAATAAAAATATTTTTAGCCCAGCATGTGTCATATATCTCATATCTTTAGGATGCTATTAATAAAGTTTTCCTATATGAAACCAGAAAAAGGCATTGCCAGGGATTGCAAAAATATAAATTTTTGCCATTTACACTTTGAAAACCAATTAAAAGTGACTCATTGATAATAGCATATTTTCATGCTTTTGAAGACTGCAAATTATTGACATCCCTTCAAACTGCCTACATTTGAAAATAAATCCTCAGATAATGTATGCCATCAGACAGTTGACTCCTTTAGGTAGCCGTGGCAAAATTAGAGCTAAAAGAAGGTGGAAATAAGAGACAGGTGAAGAGAAACTTAGTGGAAATATTTTCCTTGTGTTACTTATACAGGTATGTATACACATATAATAATAAAATTAAAATAAATATAT